>JANAVB010038020.1:9411141-9648641 GCA_029216955.1 Iris pallida | reverse complement strand
ATTTTTAGTAAATAGTAAATGAAACCAAAACGCTACAAAAGTACATGCATTGGAAATCTTAGGAATTCTAGTTTCTTACAAAAAAATATATGGAAGGTCAAAGTGGTCCGAAAGTAGATAAAAATTGGCTCGCAACAGAAATTTAATTACTAGTCCCTTAACCACTATCCTCGATTTTCTTTGACATTTGAATCTACCAACTAATTTCCTCAAAGGTTTCATCCTATATTTTTATTCAAGTCTTGAATCTAAAAATCAATTAGTAATTATAATCTTCAACCATCTAATTCTCGAAAAGTAAATACATCGATATTCCTTAAAATTCAAAAATTTAAATGCAAGTCCACACTTCCCTTAGTCTCCTCAAAATATTAGAAATGAAAATTATTTGATAGATCATCTTTCAGATTTTAATTTGTAAAATTTCATAGGCTTCAAAATTTTAATTCAAAATTTTATTCTCAAAATTTTAAATTTAATCTAAAAACACCTTTCTCCTTAAGTCAAATCCTTATCCTCAAATTCTTGTTTATCGTTAACATTAACTCAATAACCATAAATATTCTTCTAAAAATTCATGAAGTCAATTACACTAAATTATCTCGATACCATTTTACTTGATTGTCTTTTCTCAAACATCATCTAAGTGCTATACCTCTAAAAATATAAAATTCTTTTTCTAATTTGACTTCCAATACAAATTCTACCTACCAATTTTTTTTTCATAAACACAAGATTATATCTTATAAAAACCTCCTCAACGTTTAAATTAAATCCAATCTCTTTTCTCGCAAGCTTGTAAATTCATAAAACTTTTTTAATCATTTCAATCATTAATTCATCACCTATAAATTATATTGTGCCTTGAGGACGTCTACCCACCTTTGGTCACCATCCATAAACCTGTTCTTTCTGCAGACTCGGCTACAAGGGTCTAACTTTTGAATATTTGGCATTCGAATTCGGCCAGAACTCGGTTTTCAGCAATCCTATAAATTGAGAAGAGTTTTTTTTTATTCTAATCACTCATTCACTTTTTATCTTCTCTTCTCTTAAGCTTTTTAAGCTATTCAAAGCCTTCAATTTTAAATACCAAGCCTGTTTACAACCTTAAGTCTACTTGCCACTACGGTATGGTCTAGAAGTTTAGAGACTTATAATCAGAGGCTTGATCCAGAAGTTCACACTTCACAATTGAAGTCGATCGAGCACTTCAGATTTAAAGCTCGGTGTTGTAAGAGCGGCAAGCGCTCGGTTTAAATCTTGTGTTTCCAATAGTAGATTTTAACTCGGAGCAAGAGTCCTTCGGCCTGGACTAGTTCACACAATAAGAAAACCAGGATATATCGCTGTATTTGCTTTTGCTCTCTGTCCCTCTTATTTACTGCTTATATATAGCCACTGCGATATGATAGTGATATAGTAGTGCTTAATTTTTTAATTATTAATATTTTACTGCACACTCTACTCACCCCCTCTAGAGTATATATTGCTGCATATCGATCCTATAATTGGTATCAGAGCCAAGTTAATTGACAAGTCTTCTCTTATTAGTTAACCATTTATGTCGTTTACTTGCATATACTCTTTAGAGACATTATCACATGGCTAATGCACCTGAAGGACAATCCACTAACAGACATCAGCTGTTTGATGGAACCAACTATACTTACTGGAAAACACAAATGAGCTTGTACCTGAAGTCTCTAGACTTTGACTTATGGTCAACTATTATAAATGGCTACAAAAAGCCTACTATCACCTCTATTCTTACTTTCTCTATTATTAACAAGCTTTACTATAGTTACACGAAGGAAGATAAGAAGTTAGCTAGCCTTAATGCAAAAGCAATACATGATTTTTATTGTGCTGTAGACATAAATGTATTCAATCTTATTACTACTTGCACAACATCTCATAAAATTTAGAAATTTCTTGAAGCTATTTATGAGTGCAGGTACGAAAGCAAAGTTGGCAACTCCAGAGAGGACGATAGTCCTCGTAATGATGCAAATGGGTGCATGATGGCATTAGGATTTAATATTAAATACAACCCTTTATATGAAGAAGAGCTTGTATGTGACAACTGCAAGAAGATAGGCCACATGATGAAAGATTGCCTTGCTACTAAAAAGAAGAATCACTATGAACGATCGTCGTCACGCAAGTACGCTAACACAAGCATATGGTGTAAAAGCGAAGCAAGCGATTCCGAAGAAGAAGAGAGATCTCGTCAAGCTGCAAATATATGCTCGATGGCATTATTCAATGAGATACAAAATAATCCTCTTTATAGAGAGAGTAAATTGTCTTATGATAAGTTATCTGATGCTTTCAGTGATCTATTGGAAGAACATAAGAAAGTATTAGATAAGTATAAGCAAGCTAGAAAGGATATTCTAGTCTATAAGTGTAAAAATGAAAAGCTTGCTTGCTTATTGAATGATGCTAGAAATACTTCTACTTCTGATAATTCTATTGATATTTCTACACTTGAGTTTAGATTTCATGAGGCACTTGATTGCATTGAGAAAAGCACTCAAAAAATGCTAAACTTAAAGAAAAATTAGAATCAGAAAAGAAGTATTCTATTATCTTATGTAGAATTGACGCTCTTTCTGTTAAATATGATAAGATCTGTGCTAACTCTAAAAAGTTAGAGATTAGACTAGGAAAGCAGGTAGTACAACCTATGACTCAGTCTAACACAAGACATGTGACAAAGCACAAGATTGCATATGACAAGACACGATCAAAGAAAGCACGCAAACCAAATGCTACAGATTATCATGCTTTCTATTACAAGTATCCACATACATCATATCACACCACTGTACGTTCACATACTGTTGCCCATGACACAAATGTTAATACTTTTTGTCATTATTGTGGTATGAATGGACACATTTCTAGTCATTGTCAGATTAGAAAGATGGTTGATATGAATATGTTTACCTTGGTTCCTAAAGCTAACCAATGTGAATCCAAGTTTTGGATACCAAAGACATTGCCTCGTAGTGCATGTGAAGCTTCTTATATCAAGTAGAACTATGGAACATCTTGGTGATTGTAAAGCTACAAAGGTCATCTTCCAAGCAATTACCCCAACATAAGTGTGGTCACTAGAACCACTTTGGTAACATGCTAAATAAATTTTCTTAAATGGTTTTATTTACATAATCTAGCATGTTCTTATTGATTTCTTACTATTAGCTCTCATTGATATCTTTTAATTGTTTATTGTTTAAATCAATGTGAGATATAATTCTAGCATGACTAGTTGTTTAGCTTAAATGTTTAGTTCACACTATGTAGTCGTTTTCTATTAGTGTGACACATTTATTTATGTATGCTCTTTACTGTTAATCTTTATCTATGAAGCATGCATACCACTCTAGTCCATAGTGCTAAAGTTTTTTGTTTTGTTTTATTTTTGACTCTCCGTCTTTAATATTTTTGAAATGGTCACTTCTTACCGATCTGTCTTTAACATGGCATATTTACTTGAATCGGTATTTTGTGAGTATGTATGTTTAGCACAAGTCTTCTCTTACTTGAAAAGTATATACATATATGTTTTTGCTAACCTTGTGCTTGCATAATACGGTTGAATTCCCTTCTTCAGGTCCAAAAGGGGCTGAGAAAGCATCTCCTCCCATCCAATACGGAGGGAATCCATTATGACGCCTAATGGCTTACTCTCTAACTCATTGCATTAGTGGAATACCAAGATCCATCAACTAAAGCGAAAACTCATTTTCGATTCGAAAGCACACTTGACCTCAAGAATGCAGCCATAAACCTCGATTCAGCCCCTCTACCGTGAATAGGGTGAGGGAAAGATGAGTTGACAACAGTCAAAAGATGGGGCGCCGAATGACGACCGGTCGGCGCCCACCCGACTAGAGGGACTGAGAAATTCTTTCTTTATGTCAAAGACAAGAAGCTACGCGAAAATTCTCATTGGATAGACTCACTGCGCTCGCCTCACTTCGCAGCTCACTCCGCTCGCCTTTGCATTTTTTCCGGCCACGTATTCACTATTAATTCTCATATTTTATTTTGATTAACTCCTTATGAATTAATTACATCTTTACCTAAAGCATATTTATACATGTTTTTGACCTTGTGATAATTTTTCAAGGCTTATTAAGGATACATGAATATATTGATCATATATTTCTTATATTGATATGTATTTTTTTATAAATATCTTTATGGGGGCATATGAGTTTCAGCTCAAGTTCTATATTATTTTGAAAAGTGTTTAATTATACTTGTTATCTTCAAACTTGTGCTTACCTCATACTTCAGCTATTGAATATTTTGAGCAAATTTGTGTTCTTCTCTTTATTAGCTTCTTCCTCAAAGTCTCTCTTAATGATATTTTTCTTGGCCTTTTGGTTGACGTTTTGGATACATGACTCTTACTTAATCTATAATATTTGAATTATATATATATATATATATATATATATATATATATATATATATATATATATGCAACGATATTTCTTCTGCTGCCACTTCTTTCTTTGAAAGCTTGTACACCAAAGAGCAGATTCTTCCCGACGCGGCATTTCTGGACGCGATTCCCTCTCTCATTAACATAGAAGACAATATTGCCCTGTCTCGTCCGGTCAGGAAAGATGAGATCTTAGCAACGATGAAGACTCTCGACAACAACAGCGCGTCCGGACCCGACGGTTTCTCCGGGGGGTTCTTTGACACATGCTGGGACTTCGTTAAGGTGGACATCACGGAGGCAATGAACGCCTTAATTGAAGGTCTGACCTACTCCAAGGCTCTCTCTATTGCTTATCTCGTGCTTATTTTAAAGTCAGAGAATCCAATGTCATTCACGGATTATCGCTCGATCAGCGTCTGTAATTTCATTAATAAGGTCTTTGCCAAGGTTATCGCCAACATGATGCCGTCGATCCTGCCGAGAATTATTTCTAACGAGTAGAGCAGCTTCGTCAAGGACCAGAGCATCGTTGACAACATTCTTTTAGTGCAAGAATTGATTCATAAGATGGGTAAAAAGAACCGGAGAGGGAATATCACCATGAAATTGGACATGGAGAAGGCTTATGACAGGTTATACTGGCAATTTCTTATCTGGGTCCTTCGCAGGTTCAGCTTCTCCGAAAGTTGGATCAACGTTCTCTGGTGATCGATCAGTAATTCTTGGTTTTCCATTCTCGTCTACGAAAACCCCTCGGGCTTCTTCAAATCACACCTCAGAGTGTGGCAAGGAGATCCGCTATCTTCCACTTTGTTCATTATTGCTACGGAGGACCTCAGTAGGAATATCATCCAGCTAGCCTCGATTGTCGGGTTCGGTAGATATTATACCACAAGAGGGTGCCCCCTAGTCTCGCACCTTTCTACGCCGACGACCTGATCATCTTCTCCTCCGACGAAGTGCGGACGGTCAGGGCTATCAAGCCTCTCCTCAAGCGCTATGAGTCGGTCTTCGATCAGAATATGAACTAAGCCAAAAGCTGCATTTTCACCCGCCACAATGTTCTTCCACACACGAAAGCAGAGATCGTCGCTGCCTCCCTTCTTCAGGTATCCTCGTCGCCATTCACCTACCTTGTCCGTCCGATTGCATACGGAAGACATAGGGCATTCCTCGTCAAACCTTTGATTACCAAGATTCAACAACATAATAGCAGTTGGCAGGGACACTTCCTGTCTCCGGGGGGGAGGCTCACCCTCATTCGATACGTCTTGTGCTCTCTGCCGATCCACATACTTTTTGCTTGCCAACCGCCGAGGCGGGTGATGGAGGCGGTCGAGCATGCCTTATCCAACTTCTTTTGGGGTCGCTAGGTGTCGCATTCAGGCCGTCAGGCTTAGGCGAGCTGTGGGCATCCATTACCCGGCTGATAAGGGAGGGGGGTTTAGGTGTCCGCTGTCTCCAGGAGATGGTGCTCGCTATGGCGGTAAAGTTCTGGTGGCAGTTTCGAGCATCGGTCTCCCTGTGGGTTGTCTTCATGAGGGCTCGCTACTCACAACACACCCACCCGTCCTATGCATTGGCGAACAGCGATGCCTCGCCGTCTTGGCATCATATGTTGCTCGGTCGGCACTTCGGAGAACATCACATCCGGTTGACTATCGGGCGAGGCGAGGTGGACGTCTTAGGGAGCAATGGATAGATAGGGGGCTGCTTCCGATGACCACAAAGAGGGAAATTTTAAAGATTTTGGACCTGTGGTATAATAGGCTCCATCGATGGAAGTTCCAGTTGATAGAGCAGCTCTTCAGCACCGTCATAGCAGATGGCATCAGGGCAGACGGCCTCTCCATCTTGGATAGAGATAACGTCCTTCTATGGGACCACAACAAGAATGGTAAATTTTCTACTTCCTTTGCATGGGCCATCTCCACGTCGGCCACCCTCAGTCCGTAGGGGCCATTCTCTGTCTAGGACAAAGAATTTTGTTGAAGCGGTCCATACAGGTTTGGAGGGTGGTACGACTGAAAATCCCTACCGACGATGTACTTCGGACGTTCGACATGCCCATCACGTCCAGATGTTATTGCTGCCCTGCCCCAGAGGTTGAGTCCATTGATCACATCTTCTCTGGCGGTCATGCTGCTTCCTTCGTTTGGCAGCTGTAGAAGCATAAAAATTAGCAATCTTGACAACCATGCGCCCAAGCCAGGGAGTCATATGCGTCCAAGCCAGGGAGTCATATGCGCCCAAGCCAAGACAGCCCACATGCACCCAAGTCACCAGAGCAAGCTATGCGTCCATACTGGACTCCTCCAGAAGGGGGCGCATAGGCCTGTTTCAGGCTCTACGCCCAAGTCAGGAAATCTTCCGACTCAGTCAAACCCATGATCAATCGTACACCGAAGCATACGGCCACGTCAGTCTCCACGAGCAGTCGTGTACCGAAGCATGCGACCACGTCAACCCTACGATCAACCCACGATCACGCAGTCTGCATGCGCCTACACTCTATGCGCCTAAAGCAGGACTATGCGCCCACATAAAAATTAGTATATTTTCCCATATAGGCGCATAACATCATTCCAGCACGAAAACGACTATAAAAAGGGGTCTCATACCTCTTCAAAGCACAGAATGGAGAGCATTTCAAGAGCCAAATTGCTGTACTTCTTGCCAGTGAGCCGATAGTTAGCAATTTTCTTAGGTTTTCTCCCACTTTTGTAATCGGAGTGTCAACGGAGTAATGGAGCAACTGCCGCTCGATCTCCATCGTCCCATTCTCCAGAATTCTTTTTGTACTCGGGGATCCTCAGCGCAGGATCTCTCAGGCGTACTCGATTTATGGTGCCTTGCCCAATAAGAAAAGACAACATTTTTTCTTCTTTTTTGTGTGTCCACAAAAATGGCGACTCTGCTGGAGACTACCTTTTTCTTTGACGAGAAGTTGGTGACGCAATTCGATACCGATAAAGTGGGGAGCACTCAGAAGATGTTGATCGTAAAGTTTGATCAGCAGGCGTTTGAAGAGATGCTCTCGAGGGACGGTTCTACTCCCACAAAATCAGTGAAGCCAAACAAGTCTCGTAAGACTTGGCTTCCGAAGGCTCGTGGTGCATATCCTGCCAGTGTTATAGAAGATATACAACCGAAGGACTCTGTCACGTGGGCGTATAGGCCTTCTACGTGGGCGCATGGAGCTCCTCTGTGGGCGCATAGCTCTGCCATAGAGGCCCCTGACTTGAAGAAGGCGTATACCATTTCGGGCTCTACTAGCCAAGTGACTTCTCTCTTATGCAATCAACAACAGAGTATTCAACGCTCGATACTTGGCAAAGGAAAATACTACGATGCCAGGAATCGAAGTGTTCGATGCTCTGGACAAACTCAGCGAGGCACACAAATGAAGGAGGCAAAACTAGGAGAAAATAGCGCTGCTTTACCAAGCATGCGCCCAAAGCTATGCGCCCAAGAGGGTGTGTGGGCGCATAACTCTGGCCAGAAGACTTCTGTCTTCGACAGACTATGCGCCCAGGGTCATGTGCCCAAGGCTATGCGCCCAAGCTCTACTGACCCATACTATGCGCCCACATCCAGGAAGCTCAGGCATGCTGCCAAGACTTCTGGGAAGCATGCACCCAAAGGCACTCTCCAGGGTCTATGCGCCCACAGTAAAAAGACAGGCCCCAACGCGTATAGCACGGGGCTGTCTTCAAGGTCATCACAGAACTTAGGTGTGGGGGTTGCCCCTATACGTGAACTAAGTCCGGATGCGCCAACTCTCGTTACAAAGCCATATACAAAGCTCGACGATGCATGTGACATGGGTTTTAAGGCAAAACTCCCTTCCGCTGACTTACACGACATAATAAATCATAAGCGTAAAGTAAGGGAGGATATGACAATTCATGGCGTACATTCGTACACCAGTATTGTCATCAACTATTGTTGCTCTAAAGCAACGAGACTGCCTCAGAGGCAGTCCTTGTTTCAATGACTGTATCACTTTGATGATAAAAAACCGCTATGTGTTTCATCCAACATGGCTTCATGGGGTCCTCCTTATGGAAGCCCCAATCAAAGAAGGTGGACCACAAACCCAACTTTTTCTCTCAGTTCTGCGAACAGAAGAAGAAGAAGTCTTCCAACAGATAGCCAGCGAGCTGTTACATCTGAAGGAGTCTATATGGGTACTCGATCAAGGACGAGATTCCGTATAGATGACGAGGACTCCCAAGCTGGAGGTGATGATCCTTCAGCTGGGGGTAGTATTCCCTCAAAGTCTGAATTAGATGACCTTCACATCGGGGGTAGCCTTCCAGATGACGATGATCTCTTCGAGTCCGACGGTGACTATCTACCTCTTCTACCTGAAGACAAGGGACTTTTCAACTCAGAGATAGACAGTATCAGCACCAGTTGTACTGTTTTCTTTGTTCATCCTCGTATGTTATCTACATACATGGCGGATGGAGAGAGACCTGAAGAAGCCAATGACCAGACCAACAAACGGCTATAGGGTCTTGAAACAACATTTGCCAAGATCACTGATATGCTTACCAGTATCATGGCGGTCCAAGCTGCTGGGGCTGTTCCTCCACCTCAACCAAACGTCTCAGCACACGTTAGTCCGGCTCATAGCAACAACCCTCCTTCACTACAGAAGGAGTATCATTTCGTTGCGCCTCCTCCAAATCTTGCAAATGCTGGGGGTGGTCCTTCACCAATGACGCCTGACAGCCATAAAGTAGCCGTTCTTCAGTATCTGCTCAATCAACAGGATGCAATTGATTCTCTTATTGCCCGTCTCGATACCTTCTCACACAAAGACAGCTTCAGAAGATGGGGATATCTCAACCTTATCCTTCTGAATGGGAGAATGCTACTTGCCCTCCTAACTACAAGCTACTGACGCAAAATTTATTTGACAGGATGACTTCTCCTCGCCAACACATGACATACTTCAACACGCAGACTCTACACTTATCCAGGGACGATCCGTTATTATCAAAGGTGTTTATTAGCATCTTGCGGGTAGCTTTTGAATGGTTCTGCAGTCTGTCTGACGGTTGTATTAATTCCTTTAAAGATTTGGAGAGGTTATTCCTCAACAGATTTTATGAGAGTGGCATGCATGTTAGTATGTCCACCCTCATCGAGACCAAGTAAAGGAGGACTGAATCTGTTATTGCTTTCATCGAACGCTTCAGGCGACTAGCATTGAAGATGCCCTTCGGTATATCAGACTCAGAACTCGTGAATACTTGTCGACATAACTTTCTTCCTACAGTAAAGTTCTGTCTGGGTATACATAAGTACGATACATGGCCTGCTTTCATTGGGGCCGCTGATGCTGCTGAAAATAACGTCCCTAATCTAGAATTACTGGGGTTGAAGACACCCAAATCTGAAGACAAAGGCAAGCACCCTCAAACTATCCCTGTCCGTGGGGGTAAAGGGAAAGAAGTCTTGAAGGTCGACACTTTCAAGAGAGCGTCCAATTCTCAGGGCGCTCCTGACAAACCTAAGAAGACTTTCTCCTTTGACGAGGATGATGTTATTACCATTTTTCACACATTGATGAAAGGTAATAAACTGACATTGCCCCCACCAGACGTCCTGCAGAGGCGAACAAACTCAACGATCCCAAGTATTATATTTATCATCAGTATGTGCACCACTCTACCAAGGATTGCATCATCCTGAAGAAGAAGATACAATAGCTTATCGACAGCCAAGTGATCAATCTCGAAGCCGAAGACAAGGTCGTATCTTCTAACATGATCTCTTTTCAATTTGGTGACTTTCCTTCCACAGAAGTCCTAGACGGCGTAGTCCCAATCCCCAAGGCAATAACGGAAGTCGTCAATCTACCGCCAGCTCGCAACTCAACTTTGGTACCACTCACAACTGAACGTGGTGAGATCATGTGGGTCCATTCGGACCTTGTACAAAAAATAACGCAGGGGGTGGTATCTTCCAAAGTAAAGAGGGGCAAGAAATACAAATCATGCCATATGGTGTCTTCTCCTATTTACGAAGTTCTATCTGGCGAGATGCGATCTGGAAAGGCTTACCTACGGACTTATGACCCCGCACAAGAAAAAGCAGTACCTTCTCAAGCTCCTGCTCCCCTACAAGTTCAAAAGTCGGTCGGTCTAAGCCCTCAACTACCGATAAAGCCAAGAAGAAGAAGATGCGATTTGACAAGTCTCTGAAGGCGCCAACTCCCGAAGGCATGGATCGACCTTACAACTTTGACATACTGGCACAGCTGGCCAATACACCTGTCAGGTTGTCTTTGTTCGATCTATTGCGACTCTCCAAAGAAACACGGAAGGCCTTAAGTGAGGTACTACTACATGCCGACTTTTATCTCGCTGAAGTCAAAGCCCCTGCTGGAGATCCCGTCTCCTGTCCTTACTGCCACAGTACTATAGAAGTGGTGCCCAACATCACCTTTTCACAGGAGCACATGCTACTAAAAAACAATCATCATGATAGACCTCTGTACTATACAGGGTATATCGGAGAGATTAAGGTGGGTCAGATGCATATTGACCCAGGTTCCTCCCTCTGCATCATTCCTAAAAGTTTACTCCAAATTCTAGGAATCCCTCTGTATAAGCTATATGTAACCAATACAACTATCATGGCTTTCAATGCTGGGAGAAGCCACCCGCTGGGCAAGATCCGTCTCAAGTGCCAGATTGGTAATCTCCGAACAGAGGTTTCTTGCTATGTAATCAATGCCAATGTATCCTACAATGTCTTGTTGGGACGTCCATGGATACACAAGAACATGATCGTTCCTTCTACACTTCACCAGTGCTTTAAGTATGTCAACGGTGATGGCATCGTGAAGACAGAGTTTGTCGATGTCGATCCTTTTAAGTGCATTGAAGCCTACTACGGAGATTCGGTACTTTATCAATCTCCGCCTCCCAAAGACGGCGGAAATGAGGCTGACGATGAAGCTGAAGTGAGTTCATCTGCCAGTGACGACCCCCTGATTATCCAAGTCAAAGGACGTACTACTCCAAAAAGTATGCCAAAGCCTCTCACAATCTGGGTTAAAAAAAGAATCCTGATAAGGTCAAACCATTGACCGTCACTCTCCGCAAAACACCTCGGGTGGAACCTACTAATGTCCGTCCTCCCAATCCTGAAGAGTTACCCTATGTGGCGAACTTGGTCAAGTCTGTGGCTCCTATTCCGGACAATGATCCCCTCAATGAGTATATCAATACTCAAAATAATATACCTTCAGTAGATGATATTATCCCTGAAGAAGAACTTGCATATTTTCTAAGCAAAGATTTATCTTTGAATTACTCCGATGTCTATCAATCTGTAAACCAGTACATAGATACGATATACGCTCTAGAGCATGACATAGGACCACATCTCTACATGTCGATCACGACGCCTCGTCTGCGAAAAAAGTTTGGCCAGAAGATATCCACTACTTCATCATTCCAGCTAGAAAGAAGGGTAAAGAATTGATCATCTTCGGTCGAATAATTAGCGAAAAAAGTTCATTCCGGACTCTATTTCTTTCAATCACAATACTGAAGCTGACTAGGACTCTGGAAAAAAGCAACTTTTTTGATATAGTTGGCAGGCCAAGAATATCATCCAGAACATGGGATATGATATAAAAACGACCAGGGGCTAAACTACGGTCAGGGACGATGATTGCCAATACGTCACTTTGCTCCTCCCGGCAAACCCGAGAACTATTATCAACAAAACTGTGTTGGTTTGGGTTATGTCACTCCTCCAACAATTCTTGAAGGATCAGACGTCAAAGCAGATCATTTCTCATTCTTCTGATTCCTGCCTTTGGGATTCAGACTCCAACATTGGAGACATGTTCAAAGCAACTTTGTCCGTCAACATGGTGTCAGTTGACCAAATTGTAGACGATGTCTAATCGATCGAGCTTGAACAATGGACTCAAAAGATGGATACTAGGTGGGAGTTATGTTTCGAACAACGTAAACCACCTACCGAAGACGTAGTCGTCCAAGTTAATTTAGGAGATGAATCATCTCTTAAACCAATCTTTATCAGCAAAAGTCTGTCTGGCGAAGAATGACAATCTCCTATACAACTTATAAGAGAATACATTGACGTCTTTGCATGGAGCTATGAAGACATGCCAGGCTTGGACCTTAAAGTTGCTATGCATCGCCTAAATATCTCGTCCAAAGCTAAGCCAGTAAAGCATCAGCAACGACGATTCCGACCAGATATCATGGAGGCCATCGAGAGTGAAGTCAAGAAACTTATTTCAAGCGGGTTCATTCGCGAAGAACAACACCCTGACTGGGTCGTTAACATTGTGCCAGTTATGAAAAAGAATGGTAAAGTTCGAGTCTGTATCGATTACCGCAATTTGAACTGTGTACGCCCGAAAGATAAGTTTTCTCTACCGATCACCGAGTAATGATCGACAATACTTGTGGCTTCAAGCGAATGTCCTTCATGGATGGGTTCTCAGGCTACAACCAGATCAAGATGTTCTCCGACGATGAGAAACACACATCTTTTTGAACACCATTGGGGGTATACTGCTATACGGTGATGCCTTTCGGATTAAAAAATACTGGAGTGACATACCAGCGAGCCATAAACAAAATTTTTTGTGATCATTTGCGCAAAACATTAGAATGCTACGTAGATGATATCGCAGTTAAAAGTCGTCTCAAAGGCAACCACCTCTAAGACTTGAGAACAGTGTTCGAACTAATGCGTGCACACCAACTCAAGATGAATCCAACCAAGTCTTTTCTGGAAGTCTCCAGCGTAAGTTCTTTGGTTTTGTTATCACTACAAAGGGTATACATCTTGACCCGGAGAAAGTAAAAGCTATCCTCGATATGTATCCTCCAAGAAACCTCAAAGAGCTATACGGACTTCAAGGAAGGCTAGCCTACATCAGACAATTCATTTTAAACCTTTTTGGAAGGTGTCAACCATTTACTCAGCTCATGAAGAAAGAAGTATCTTTCATTTGGACTGAATAATGTTAACACGCATTTGACGACATCAAGAAGTATCTCACAAGCCCTCCAGTATTGGTGGCTCCAATAATGGGAAAGCCCTTCTTACTATATGTCCACGCTATGGACCATTCCCTTAGTGCCCTATTAGCTCAGAAGAATGAAGGCGGCCATAAATATGCAATCTATTACCTCAGCCATACGATGGTGGG
This sequence comes from Iris pallida, assembly GCA_029216955.1. Classification (NCBI taxonomy): domain Eukaryota; kingdom Viridiplantae; phylum Streptophyta; class Magnoliopsida; order Asparagales; family Iridaceae; genus Iris; species Iris pallida. The sequence continues at coordinate 9,634,953 of JANAVB010038020.1, read as the reverse complement.
TGCCGAGCACAGATTCACACCTGTGGAAAAGGAATATCTCGTACTGGTATTTGCTATCCAGAAGACACGCCACTATGTGTCTAGGTAGACTATCCACATCATATCTAAAGTCAATCCTCTCAGAATACTCATGACTAAATTGAGTTCTCTCAATTCCCGTTTAGCTACATGGGCAATGCTGTTGACTCCATACGATATGTTGTTCGTCCCTCAGATGGCAGTAAAAGGCCAAGCATTAGCTGATTTTCTAGCAGCTCATCCGGTGCCGAAATCTTCCAAACTCTACGATGAAATCTCTGATGAAGTAGTGGAGTCCAACACCGCAACTGAGGAAATCCCTATTTGGCAAATATTCTTTGAAGGTGCATCAAGAACAGGACCTAAAGGAAATATCATGGCCGGAGTAGGCATCGTGCTTGTGTTACCAGACCATTTGGTTATATTCCATACATATTCTCTCTGGAACCCTGTACTAACAACATAGCCAAATATAATGCCCTACTGATCGGCCTTCAACTGGTAAAACAACTGGAAGTTGACTATCTAGAAGCTTACGACGATTCTAAGCTAATAGTTAGTCAGGTCCGAGGGGATTATGAAGTTCGTCACAAAGACCTCATCCTATATCACAAAGCGACAATCGAATTGGATTCTACTTTTGCTGGATTCTTTATCGAGCATGTTCCTCGGTTACAGAATATAGAAGCGGATGCTTTAGCCGGTCTTGCTGCTTCCCTGACTGCTCCTGTTAACACTCAGCATTTGATCATAGTGTCTGGTCGAGAACTATTCTATGTGAAATATGCCTTGCATATTCATCACAGTTACGCAACAGAAACAAACGTCAACGTTAAAGACTGGAGATTTCCCTTCATAGACTACACTATCTATAGAATCCTTCCTAAGGACCCAAAGGAAGCAGCATCTGTCCAAAGGCGATCCCTCAGATTTTACTATGATACAGCTACCAAAATGCTGTACCGACGCTCTTACGACAGGCTATTGTTACAATGTTTATCAGACACAGAAGCCAAACATGCACTCCGTGAGGCTCACGACGGAGTTTGTGGTGCACATCAACCAGGCCCCAAATTATAAGATCGCCTCAGACGAATGGATTATTATTAGCCCACGATGATAGCAGATGCTGTTGAATATGCAAAGAAGTGTAGGGCTTATCAGTTCCATGCCGACTTCATTCATCAACCTTCAGAATTTCTACATCCGACGACAACATCTTGGCCTTTTGAAGCCTAGGGTATGGACGTCATAGGCCCAATCAGCCCGCCATCTTCCAGAGGACATCGGTTTATCCTAGCTATAACCGGTTACTTCTCCAAATGGGCAAAAGCTATACCGCTCACCGAAGTGAATATGTAACGCCCCAGTACCAAAATATGTAGGACTAGGAACGTAGACATGCCAGCTGTATACATATGAAGTATACTCCAATATATGGAAACCTCGTATGAATACATAAGCTATAAAATGCACTAGAACCATAACTAATCTCATCCACGCAAAATAAATAAATAAAAGATATAATATAATGATAATGAATTGTCATTGGTACATGTAGTTGGGTAGAGACAAATCTACTGCCAACTATAAAAAGAAATACATGGAAAATGAAATGAGTTTGGCGAGCGAAGCGAAGACGATCCAAGTGCAATCATCCTCGAAGAAATGAAGATGATCACGGCTAGAGATATAACACCTGCGAAAGACAAGAGCACACACCTGGCAAGATAACCAGGTCCTCAGAGGGACGTAACAAGACACATAATATCATGCCATATAAATTGAATAAATATTGCTCAAATAAATAAGTCAATTAAATTATAACATGGTCCAATACACTACTATTGAACTAGCTTACCATCCCCCCAACCAGACAAGGACAGGAGATGGTAAACTAATTCACGGTGACGTATCTTTCCATGCTATAAATCCAATATGGTATCCGGACCCCAACAAGGTTCAATACCTTCTCATCGAAGTAGTAACCCACATCTACAACCAAATAAGGACAAGATGTAACGAACTAATCCGCGACAAGTTATTGTTCCAAGCTACGGTCAGATACAAGTACCCAAACCAAGAGTACTCATACCTAACGGATAAGGGCGCCTAACCAATTCTAAGTGAATGCAGTTTAAGAATAGTTCATGGTCGTATGACTACTGGGTCAAGTCAAGAAAATACTAATGCAGTACAGTACCTCAGTAGCGAGTCACAACACCATATAATATTCCTCAGTATCGAGCGAGTCTATAGCATATAGTCTACCTATCGTTCCTCAGTAGCGAGCGAGTCTACGGTAGATAGGGTGGTAGTCAACTTCCAATCATGTTCTCCTCGTCCAATGCTAACTCATAACTGCTAAGTCTTCTAGCATGTAACTCTATTAGCAGTTATTTCCTAACACACGGCTTATACGTACTAGTGGCCAGCCAATCACACATGTTCGAGTCCTATATGCGACTCACAATAACGTGGTTTAAATGTGTTAAGGCCTATGAATGCAACACACAAGGTGGTCCCTTAAATCTAGGTTTAATATGTAAGAAAATAATACAAAGCAGGAAATATAAATGAACAATAAGTTCTAACAGGTTATGCCATGTATCACAGTTTATTTTGCATAAAAAAATAATGAATAATGCATGAAATATGAGCTAAAATAAATAAACAGCAAATGATAAGGTATCTTGCCTGGAGGTAGTGTGCAGAATGGCGACGTCCGATGACTCAAATCGTCAGAACAGTGAAGCAACGAAAGCCAACTTTTACGAACGACCTCAGATACTAAAATAAACATTACGAACAGATTTGGCATAAAAGAAATACCTGGAAAATGCCTGTCCAAAAGTCAAATTCTGGAATAGGGTCAAAATCGTAATTTTGGGTCAAAACGATATCCGTCGTTGGACCCGCTTTGCACTAAAACGCGTGCCAAAGCTTATGGTCTCTAAAGTCATCAAACTACATGTCTACGGATTCAATTTAAGGAGAGGAACTCAACGGTATGTCCAGTTTTGGATTTCGATGAGCCGCGCACAAAATCGCCCGCTTGAGTCGGTCGCGGGCCCACCAAAAAGGGGTTTCGACTCGACCTTCTCAGAATCGAACCAAACTTTTGGCATAAAGGACCAGAATTTTGATTCGGACCTGTTGGCGCAAGTTTCGTCTCGATCCGACGACTGTACACGAAGTTAGGGCCAAGTTTGCAAAGTGTCGATACGGGGGTATCTCGACGGATACGGGCGAATTTCGTCGCACACACACGAAGAAACTGAATTCCGTCTGTTCCCACACGTCAGCAACGTCCATACGCACCTTTCGGTGCATATAGCATGCGACCACGTCGCCCGGTTTGTCGGGGCGCACGTCGTATCGGAGAAATTCTATATGTTTTTATTATTTAGAAACCAATTTTTCTGACAACTTCACTTACGAATTTCTTCCTACATATTAACCGAAACTTCGATCCAAAAGTTGCGTTCTACTCTTGGTTATATTGTTAACGACTATTTTCAATTGGTTAGTTGAAATCCTCAGTATTTGGGTCGAAAATCGGCTTCCAAGTTGTGGGTTGGGACTGCCCTAGAACTGTTCTGTTCTAATAGTTTTTCGAGAACTTGGGTTCGAAATACCGAGCGATATATGGGGTTTCGCTCAATTCTACCAGAAAGGATTTTGAGAGGGTCATGTCTACTTGCGATAGGAATTTACAGAATTTAAAACGGCTACGCGTAGAAGGAGAGAGATAAGAGGGAAGAGGAGTACCGTGCTGTCAATGGGAATAGGGGAGTGCCCTGTTCTGTGTCGCGAGCGTCGAGTCTTTGGGTCGGCCGGCGGTCCACAACGCACGACGGCGGTCGCTGGGGGGTCGGGGAGGCGCGTGAGAGTGCTGGGGATCAGGGTCGAAGGTGTCGGGTGTTTAGCGTTTTAGAGTTGGTCGTCGCGCATATATATATTCGGACCCCTGTCCGCTCCTATTTGAATCGGGCTGAGGGGTGCTATGTTCGGGCCAACAGGTGGTACTGTTCAATGAACAGTACCACCAGGGAAAAGTTATTATTTTTTTTAAAACTCATATATTAACCTTACCTATTTATATATATATAATAATATTTATATACAAAATTGCCACACAAAAATATAATAATATCCTATAGAGTTTTAAAACTCATTAACACTATATAAAGTATATATTTATTTTTATTCTACTATTTTTTTATTATTTATAACTATTATATATATGTATGTATGTATATATATAGATATACATATATACACACACACATATATATACTTTAAAAAAAACCCAATAAATTTTTTATTAAAACTCCTAAAATCTAAACAACTTTCTGAAATAATTTAATAATTATCAATATATAAAAAGTAATAAAGTCCATGATACACATATATATTACCACTATTTCTAAGATACAAAATCCTTTAAATACCTACTAAGTTCCTAAAGAATATATTCTAGAAATTTTATAACAAAATAATAGTAAGTTCTGTAGTATTTGTAACCTATATTATAGAGTTATTTTGTATAAAATAACCCACACATAATATCAAATAAAATAAAAATAAATTTCTACTCACTCTATAATGCTAAAATATAAATTTACCACTTCTAGGAGATAAATTATTTCTTTAAAATAAAAATACCAATTAATTATATTTAATAATAATAAATAAAAGTAGAAAATTTTAGGGGGTTTACATCCTACCCAACTTATAAAAAATTTCGTCCTCGAAATTAAAAATTAGTAGGGGTGGAGAAGGCACAAGGGGGTATTAGTGAGGAAAATCATTCACAACATTCAACAAAACATGCATTAGGAAGTCAAGATTTCAACAGTGACGAGGTTAATCATGGATTAACGCAAGAAGGAATAAGGTTAAGATAATGCACAATAAAGAATAGTATGGGTTCAAGAAAATAAATAATTTAGAGACCTTAAGGATGTAGTTTCTTGAGAGTAGGTTAAGGGCACGATTTAGAGAACGAATTAGATTCACTCCCAATTAGGAGGTCGTGATAGTAAATATAGGGCCGAGAAAAGAACGAGTAGTTTAGGATGAGGATATAGCCACGGGTTGGTAATGGCTAATTACAGTGGTCATAAGTGATCGGACAACTAAAGGGGATACTTGGCACAAGGGATTTCGTCCTTCTAAAATAGGAGGAAGACGAAAGCGATAAAGGGTTCCAAAGGTGATATTATCGAATATGAATACGTGGTTCAAAGACGACCGAATAATTTCAAAAAGAATTTTCAAGACAGTCGTGGATGGAACTCTAAAGGACAAGTTTAGCTATGTCCCCATCCACGTAGAACGATAGATAAAAGCGAACCAAAGTACACTAGGTTGATCAGACCATCATGCACCGGTTCTGAGTAGACAATACGTTAGTGGATGCATCCAATAACATATGTCATGAACAAACTTGATAAAGAATTTAGCTTGCAAAACTAGGCTATATTAGCATCATTAGTTTAGATAGTAAAAAAATATAGATACGATGGTAGAAAAATAAATAAATATGAATAGTCTAAGAGTCATAAGGATCTAAGTCTTGTTTATTCCTATACCATCATTCTACGGTTTATTGCCCAAGGCTTGGTTGACCAAATGGGTTAAATCCCTCTAGTCCCTATAGTCTAGATAATCCTATTTGTATTCTCCTTAATGGTCAAGGGTGTGTCAGGTCGTGGGGTATTCTACCCAACTTAAAAAAAGAATTAAGCTAAGGGTGTTTTGGAACATCTAACTAGTAGGATCAATCTCTAGCAAGCACGAAGGGAAGATAAGAATAATGATAGAAGGAATCAAGCAAGATGCAATCGATGAGTCGGTCGAATATAGAATCGAGGAAAGAGGTCAAGTATGTGGATGAGATCCTAGACTTCTAATCCTATTTGCAGGCTTGCTTGGTACGGTAAAGTAACCAAACAATTTATCTTTACCTGTATGGGCCACCACAAAAATATGTAACACCCCAGTCCCAAAATACGTAGGACTAGGAACTTAGACATGCCAGCTGTATACATACAAAGTACACTCTAATATATGGAAACCTCGTATGAATACATAAGCCGTAAAATGCAGTAGAACTATAACTAATCTCATCCACACAAAATAAATGAATAAAAGATATAATATAATGATAATGAATTGTCATTGGTACATATAGTTGGGCGGAGACAAATCCACTGCCAACTATGAAAAGAAATACATGGAAAATGAAATGAGTTTGGCGAGCAAAGCGATCCAAGTGCAATCATCCTCGAAGAAATGGAGATGATCACGCTAGAGCTAGAACACCTGTGAAAGACAAGAGCACACACCTGGCGAGATAACCAGGTCCTTAGAGGGACGTAACAAGACACATAATATCATGCCATATAAACTGAATAAATATTGCTCAAATAAATAAGTCAATTGAATTATAACATGGTCCAATACACACCTATTGAACTAGCTTACCATCCCCCCAACCAAACAAGGACAGGAGATGGTAAACTAATTCACGGTGACGTATCTTTCTATGATATGAATCCAGTATGGTATCCGGACCCCAACAAGGTTCAATACCTTCTCATCGAAGTAGTAACCCACATCTACAACCAAACAAGGATAAGATGTAACGAACTAATTCGCGACAAGTTATTGTTCCAAGCCACGGTTAGATACAAGTATCCAAACCAAGAGTACTCATACCTAACGGATAAGGGCGCCTAACCAATTCTAAGTGAATGCAGTTTAAGACATTTCATGGTCGTATGACTACCGGGTTAAGTCAAGAAAATACCAATATAGTACAGTACCTTAGTAGCGAGTCACAACACAATATCCTATTCCTCAGTATCGAGCTTGTCTATAGCATATAGTCTATATATCGTTCCTCAGTAGAGAGCGAGTCTACGATAGATAGGGTGGTAGTCAACTTCCAATCATGTTCTCTCCGTCCAATGCCAACTCATAACTGCTAAGTCTTCTAGCATGCAACTCTATTAGCAGTTATTTCCTAACGCACGGCTTATACGTACTGGTGGCCAGCCAATCACGTATGTCCGAGTCCTATATGCGACTCACAACAACGTGGTATAAATGTGTCAAGGCCTATGAATGCAACACACAAGGTGGTCCCTTAAATCTAGGTTTAATGTGTAAGAAAATAATACATAGTAGGAAATATAAATGAACAACAAGTTCTAACAGGTTATGCCATGTATCACAGTTTATTTTGCATAAAAAAATAATAAATAATGCATGAAATATGAGCTAAAATAAATAAACAGCAAATGGCAAGGTATCTTGCCTGGAGGTAGTATGCAGAATGGCGACGTCCGATGACTCAAATCGTCAGAATAGTGAAGCAACGAAAGCCAACTTTTACGAATGACCTTGGATGCTGAAATAAACATCAAGAACAAATTTGGCATAAAAGAAATACCTAGGAAACGTCTGTCCAAAAGTCAAATTCTGGAACAGGGTCAAAATCGTAATTTCGGGTCAAAACGATGTCCGCCGTTGGACCCGCTTTGCACCGAAACGTGTGCCAAAGCCTATGGTCTCTAAAGTCGTCAAACTACATGTCGACGGATTTAGTTTGAGGAGAGAAACTCAATGGTATGTCCAGTTTTGGATTCCGATGAGCCGGGCACAAAATCGCCCGCTTGAGTGGGTCGCGGGCCCGCCAAAAAGGGGTTCCGACTCGACCTTCTCAGAATCGAACCAAACTTAGCATACAGGACCAGAATTTTGATTCGGACCTGTTGGCGCAAGTTTCGTCTCGATCCGACGACTGAACACGAAGTTAGGGCCAAGTTTGCAAAGTGTCGATACGGGGGTATCTCGACTGGTACGGGTGAATTTCGTCGCATACACGCGACGAAACTGAGTTCCGTCTGTTCCCACACGTCAGCAACGTCCATACGCGCCTTTCGGTGCATATAGAGCGTGACCACGTCGTCCGGTTTGTCGGAGCGCACGCCGTATCGGAGAAATTCCAAATGTTTTTATTATTTAGAAACCAATTTTTCTGACAACTTCACTTACGAATTTCTTCCTACATATTAACCGAAACTTCGATCCAAAAGTTGCGTTCTACTCTTGGTTATATTGTTAACGACTATTTTCAATTGGTTGGTTGAAATCCTCAGTATTTGGGTCAAAAATCGGCTTCCAAGTCGTGGGTTGGGACTGCCCTAGAACTGTTCTGTTCCAACAGTTTTTCGGGAACTTGGGTTCGAAATATCGAGCGATATGTAGGGTTTCTCTCGATTCTACCAGAAAGGGTTTTGAGAGGGTCATGTCTGCTTGTGATAGGAATTTACAGAATTTGAAACGGCTACGCGTAGAAGGAGAGAGATAAGAGGGAAGAGGAGTACCTTGCAGTCAATGGGAACAGGGGAGTGCCGTGTTCTGTGTCGCGGGCGTCGAGTCTTTGGGTCGGCCGGCGGTCAGCGACGCATGGCGGCGGCCGCTGGGGGGTCAGAAAGGCGCGTGAGAGTGCTGGGGATCAGGGTCGAAGGTGTCGGGTGTTTAGGGTTTTAGAGTTGGTCGTCGCGCATATATATATGCGGACCCCTGTCCGCTCCTATTTGAATCGGGCTGAGGGGTGCTCTGTTCGGGCCAACAGGTGGTACTGTTCAATGAACAGTACAGCCAGGGAAAAGTTATTAGTTTTTTAAAACTCATATATTAACCTTACCTATTTATATATATAATAATATTTATATACAAAATTGCCACACAAAAATATAATAATATCCTATAGAGTTTTAAAACTCAATAACACTATATAAAGTATATTTTTATTTTTATTCTACTATTTTTTTATTATTATTTATAACTATTATATATATGTATGTATGTATATATATAGATATACATATATACACACACATATATATACTTTAAAAAAAACCCAATAAAATTTCTATTAAAACTCCTAAGATCTAAACAACTTTCTAAAATAATTTAATAATTATCAATATATAAAAAGTAATAAAGTCCATGATACACATATATATATTACCACTATTTCTAAGATACAAAATCCTTTAAATACCTACTAAGTTCCTAAAGAATATATTCTAGAAATTTTATAACAAAATAATAGTAAGTTCTGTAGTATTTGTAACCTATATTATAGAGTTATTTTGAATAAAATAACCCACACATAATATCAAATAAAATAAAATAAAAATAAATTTCTACTCACTCTATAATGCTAAAATATAAATTTACCACTTCTAGGAGATAAATTATTTCTTTAAAATAAAAATACCAATTAATTATATTAATAATAATAAATAAAAGTAGAAAATTTTAGGGGGTTTACAGAAGATGTCGAACGTGATCAGTTTCATCAAACATCATATTATCTATCGCTTCGGCCTACATCACAGGATCATCCATGATAATGGTCCACAATTTATGAGCCATGCATTCTATCAGTTCTGCGATAAGAATCGAATCCAGAATATAGCCTCTGCTGCCTACAATCCAACGGTTAATGGGTTAGCAGAAGCCTTCAATAAGACCATCATTAAACTTCTCGAGAAGTTCGTGTCTTCAAACAAGCGCGATTGGAATGAGAAGCTCGACGAATGTCTCTGGGCCTATCGTACAACGGTCCAGAATCCAATATGCACTACTCCATTCTCTCTGGTTTATGGGAGCGAAGCAGTTCTTCCCCTAGAAATCCAGATTCCTTCTCTTCGAGTAGCCTTAGCTAGTGAGTTGACTGCCGAAGAAAGTTACCGTCTGCGACTACAAAAACTCGAAGCGCTAGACAAAAATGCTTATTAGCTCAGCAGCGTATTGAGCTATACCAAGCACGCCTTTCCAGAGCCTTTAATAAAAAGGTGAAGGAAAGAATCTTCCAAGTTGGTGATCTGGTCTTAGCAGTGAGAAGACCAATGGTCATGACGCACAAGACAAAAGAAAAATTCTAGCCTAAATGGGAAGGTCCTTTCGTTATAGAATCGGTATATTCTAACGGTGCGTATCGACTAACCAAACCTGACAGTGACTTGCTTATGATGCCAATCAATGGCAAGTTCCTGAAGAAATATTATGTGTAACCTTTGTAAATAGTGTTCACATATTTTTAGTCTTGTAAATGTACAGTACAATGTTTAGGTGATTGAAAAAATTATTTAACTATTATCCGTATTTCAAGAGTCTTGAATACGTCATGGATAATAGGTCCTCTAAAAATATTCCCCAGTAGAATTATTTCCATTTTTGTCTCTGTCCAAACTCGGTCTGACGAAAACAAGTCACGTCCATATTACTTCTGAACTGTTTTTTGATAATTATTTTCCCAGTGGGACGATTAAGAAACGTTTTGTCACATCCATATAACCTCTAAGTAAAGCATTCATTAAGGATAATCACGTCCATATTACCTCTGAATTATCTACTCCAACCTAATGTTATATATCCTTCCACATCCATATTACCTCTCGTCAGATATAGAATATCCTCTGCTATTACATCCTCATTACCTTTATTAGCAGCTTCTTTCAACTTATTATCTATATTCAAGAATCTTAAATATAAAATGGATAATAAGTCCACATCAAATTTTCCAGCGGAATACCCACCAGAAATATCCTTACTACGTCCACATTACCACTAGTTCTGATATTTCACAAACTTCATTCATGAATTTTGAAAGCTAAAAGATTCTTTATTAAAAACGTCTATCAAAAGACAAAGAAAAGAAAGAGATACAGGAGTCTTGACAGCTAATTGAGCCTATTAGAAGAGAAAATCTAAGGGATACACAATCGACTGATACTATCCCTTAGAGCCGCAATTTTGGCTTCGGACTTCGCGGTAGCACGACGGCGCGTCTCTTCTTGACTAGCAGCCTTATCCTGAAATGGGATCAGATTTACGTGCTCTCCCTCCAACTTTACCAGCTGTTCTTTTAAGTGGTCGGAAGTTGTGGCGGTCATGGCAGCCTGAGCCAAATAGTCATCCTGTTCAGACGTCGTTGTCCTCAAGCTGGCCTCCAGTTGAGTAATCTCATTTTAGATTCGTGCAATATTATTATATTTCTCAGTAATCTTTGCAGCCAGCTCATTCTTTGAAGCATCACGTGCCTCACTCACAGCGTTGAACTGCTCATACTGATTAGCCAATTCACTGATGTCTTGAGCGAGGGCATCCTTCCTTGCTTGGAAAGTAGCCTCCTCCTCCGCGAGAGCCATGATTAAAGCCTCATCTTTTGCACGAAACAGCGACGTCGGGCTCTATTGTTTGGCATCCCAGAATCTGGCCACCTGACCCTCCAGATCATTCAGAACCATCCTTAGAGCATTAGCCCGCTCTTCATAGCCGACGATGCTCTCAAGGGCTGCCGTTTAGCATTCAGAAATAGCCTTCACAGGGCCAAAGGCGGCGTTCCGATTCAGAACTCCAGGAAGCTTTACTTTCAGGACAGAATAGAAAGCTTTGACGACTTCTTGGGCTATCTCGTCATCTTCGGTGGACGTCGTCGGGGAGGAAGCTTGATGATGATCTTCCGCTCCAAGAAGAGATACCTGACAAGAAGCCGAACCTAACAAGAAAATAATATATGTATCAGTAACAAAAAGGGGAGTGCAAAAGAGTTGTAAGTTCGTACCTTCAGCATGTTCAGCACCAACTTGGGCTAAGTTATTGGTCTTGGCTTCAGAAAAATCGAGAACAGGCCCAGGTTGTTCAAGAAGAACAATATCGTGGCCTCGAGCAGCATCAGGCTGGGTATCTTCGATGGCCCCAGCTGGACCGAGAGCAGATTCAGTAACAACCACCATAGTAGGCTGTTCAACCTCTCATTCTGCAGCCGATGTCGGCTTACTAACAGATCCCTTTGCACCAGCAAATTTAGAGGAACCAGGGACGACCTTTTTTTCTCCCCCAATGCCTTGGGCTATCTCTATGGGTGGTTCCTTCTCCTTGTCAACAAGGGAATATACAATGGCAGTCAGCCTCACGAGGAGCACGCAAAATTAAAGTCAAAAAATCTCATCCGAAGAGAGATGTAAAGATAACGTACCCACGGGAGGGTGAGCCGATTGGACTTGATTCTCGTCCAACTCTTTCATTATGGTCCCGATTTTAGACGTCACCTCCAAGGAGATATCGAAAGAAGGACTGGCGTTCTAGTCGCCACCATAATCTGGGCATTCGCCCTGATCATCCTTTGATTTAGCCTCCTTGACTGGAGAAGGCTGAACGTTATCTGCCGGTCGAGGACAAGAAGGGGACACTGTTGTCACGTCCACTTCCTCAGACGAGGAGGCATATGCCTCAGCTGTAACTTCAGAGTCCTGTGTAAAGGACAAACGCAAGGACGAGAAAGCTTCTAATGGCTTGACCAAAATGACTATAGAGTCTAGGAAGGGATCTACCTCCCGAATGGTAACGACCCACAATGCCGTTCCACTTCTTCCAGTTTGCCGGGAAGACCTTCTCAAGGGAGGTGAGCCAGCACCCACTTCCTTGGCTCTTCTTAGGGCAACAGTCTTCTTCTTTCTCTTAAAACTTGGCTCCTGGGCCAATCCAGTTACAGTTTTCCTCTTCTGAGGAAGATTGGGAAGAGCAAAATCATCTTTCGTACCCTCATTTGGAGGCACTGTCGGCTCCTTAAGGATAGCCCTCGGCCGTGGTGCTGCAGCTGGCTTCACGGCTGGAGCATCGCTCTCCTTCTTACGGCCCTTCGGTGCCTCTCAAGCTTGTTTCGTAGAAGGGGGCCAAACCGAGTCTCCAATATCAAGCTCTGTTCACGATCATACTGGGAATGAAAGGTATTGATCTGAACATAAAACTTGGTGGTAGCATAGCACAGGTGGGTCTCGGGCTTATCTGCGGGTAGAGTGAAGATTGCCCCCGTGCATCCGATATTATAATATATCCAGGCATGTGCCCCGTCAATTATGCTGCCTATTAACTCCAAATACGGGCTAGCATTTCCCAAAAGGAGCTGGCTGTAGCCAAATTGCCATACGAAACAACTCAGCAGGTATGGTTCCAGATAGGCATGGTTCCTGTTTCTAAGCATCAGATGCGACGGTCTAATAGACTGAAGCCAGTGAAATGCCCCAATAGTCAAGCTAGTGGTATGAACTTCCTCATCCACTAAAGTATCTCCCGTACTGCCACTGTCGGATGGAGGGGATACCCTGAAGAACTTGTAGTTCTGCAAGAAGCTTAAAGCCCTTCTACAAGCAGGTACACCAGTGATGGCCCAGTCCGCGTCACAGAATCTGCAAAAAAAGGCATCTCCCGCCAAAGAGTCCACCGCCGGTCCATCGTTCATCAGGGTAGGACAGTGCAGCAACAACCACCCCATCAAAAAATGATACGGAAGTTCGGTCCGGGCGAAGTTGGTTCTGACGTTAGGAGTCACCGCATTTCTAACAAAATCCCATAGACCCGTTTAGTGGCACAGACCATCATGGAAAGCAAGACAAGCCGGAATCTGAATACCAGCTTCACAGTTGGAAGTATTATGCTCCGTCTCATCGTCTCAATAGTCCCTGAACCCACAGGGACTATACAGTCACGAAGCCAGATTATCAAGAAAGCTACCAACACGACTTTCTCCGACAACGGATATTCAGCTTGACGGAAGTAGTGGCCGATCGGGGACTTCCCCTCAGGATCATCACTGTCCTCAGTATCCGCTGTATCATAATCTGCCATCCGGACTTCTATCTCGGACTTGGTCATAGGTTTTAAAATCAAAAAGGAGGCCGAATCCTCTCCTTCTCTTTGAATGAAGACGTAGCCCGTCCAAGCTCTTGTGTGGGAATTGGCCCCCTCGATCCTTCCTTTCTTGTTGATCCTATGAAAGATGAGGAGGTGGCAGAATAACTCCTTGTATACTTTCATCATCTCGGAGTTCTTATTCTCCAGGTCTCGGAGCTCCTTATCACAAGGCACGTACTCTTCATACGGCTCTGTGCCCCAAGGAAGCTTCGACACTTCATGCATCTCGTGGAGAGCCAATCCTATCTCCCTACCCGGAGTAAAGAAAGTACAAGTATGAAGGTTGTATAACTCCGCTAAGGAGACAAACATTGGCCAGTTGACCTTTACGCCATATTGGGTGGCCCTAACAGCATAAAAAAGGCCAGCAGTCTTCAAAGTGGCTTCATACATGGAAAGCACCCAGTCAGTGAGGTTGATCCAGAATGAAACTGGATACCTCTAGCCCCCCATCCGCATCTTTTCCACGGGATACGACACGTCCTCCGACATCATCTGATTACAAAGCGTGTCGACAGCATAAGGGTGGAGGTCAGTCGGGATGTCGTTTATTACAGCACCAGGGTGCAGCCCCCTCGTAGAGTAAGATGTAGAGCCCCTGACACACTTAAAAGTGTCCTTCTTTCGATCTCCCAAGTCGAACTGTATTCTTTCGGAGACGACCCCGGGGAGCTCAGGGGTTAGCTCCCATTTCATCTGACGCCGCGCAGCTAAGACAGTGAACGCAGATAAAGGATACTGACGCTCCATCAACAATAGCCATATCCTCTGATTGTTCAGCCTGACCACCAGTGGGGTTCTCAAGTGTATCGTCTCGCCATCTTCGAACCCCATACTGTCACCGAATAGGAAGTACGACTTCTTAAAATGACGTACCCCTCCGAGCAAGAGCTTCTCATCGTTAATCATCTGCTTCAGGAAGGTCTTGTCCTGTTCAAGTATGGCGAGCGTCCGTTTCGTAGGCTGGTTATGACTGATCTTGGCCTGAACCTTGCTGACCATGTTGGTTATAAGGCTTGTGCCGAGGACTTGGCAAGCAGAGCCGAAAGGGATTCTACCAAGTTTCGGGACAAACATGTTAACTGCAAGGACATAAGAGAAAGTCAGACTCAGCAGAAAAAAAACTAAGTGCTAGAGGAATCCTATGCGCCCAAAGGGCTATGCGACCAAAGGGTCATATGCCCAAACAGCATATGGACGCATAAACATACAAACAGCACGTGGACACATAACATACAGCAGCATGTGGGCACATAACACACCACAGTGTGGGCGTATTCTTATGTGGGCGCATATGAATGCTCACAGAAACATGTTGCATTGGGCACATGCGCCCAGGCAAAGGAAAAGTTTGAGCGTGGCAAATTAACGCTCAAGACTTTGTTTTGAAGCGTAGCCTCACCCAGGATCGGGTCTTGGACTAGCGAGGACGCTGTCGCAGGAGGAGAGCCACTCGGTGCAGCCCCTTTGCCCTTCGCAGATCTCTTGGCGGCCTTGGGAGACATGGTTCGTGCGGAGAAGAGATGAAAAGTCTTTTAAAAGTTTTGAAGGAAAAGAGAGTAATGAATCTTCTCTCTCTTTAAGGCCTATTTATAGGCATGGGCCAAACACTATGCGCCCACTACTCCTATGCGCCCACTGCGTACTATGCGCCCACTACTCCTATGTGCCCACTACGACTTATGCGCTCACATGAAGACCCAGTCTCTTGCACATTATGCGACTACCACTTGCTGACATGGACAACGCATGAAGGATGGACCTCTTCAAATTCCACTCTGATGAATCTGCCTGTTCAGATTTTCGAGGAAGATCTCAACAGCCATCTCTCTGACAGTCTGGCCAAACTATATGCGTCCAAAAGGAGAGCTATGCTATGCACCCACCGTATCACGAGAAGATGGTCCATGCTTCTTTCAAAGTATTTCGAACTCGTTCAAGTATCAAAAACTTTGAAGGGGGTCTTGTAGAAGTATGAAAATTACAGCAATCTTGACAACCATGCGCCCAAGCTAGGGAGTCATATGTGCCCAAGCCAGGGAGTAATATACGCCCAAGCCAGAAAGATATATGCGCCCAAGCCAAGACAGCCCACATGTGCCCAAGTCACCAGAGCAAGCTATACGTCCATACTGGACTCCTCCAGAAGGGGGCGTATAGTACTGTTTCAGGCTATGCACCCAAGTCAGGATAGCTCCCGACTCAGTCAAACCCACGATCAATCTTGCACCGAAGCATACGGCCACGTCAGTCTCCCCGAGCAGTCGTGCACCGAAGCATGTGGCCACGTCAATCCCACGATCAACCCACGATCACGCAGTCTGCATGCGCCTACACTCTATGCACCCAAAGAAGGACTATGCTCCTATATGAAAATTAGTGTATTTTCCTATATGGGCGCATAACATCATTCTAGCATAAAAACGACTATAAAAAAAGGGTCTCATATCTCTTCAAAGCACAGAACGGGGAGCATTTCAAGCGCCAAATTGTTGCACTTCTTGCCAGTGAGCCGAGAGTTAGCAATTTTCTTAGGTTTTCTCCCACTTTTGTAATCGGAGTGTCAACGGAGTAAAGGAGTAACTGCCGCTCGATCTCTATCGTCCCATTCTCCAGAATTCTTTTTGTACTCGGGGATCCTCAGCGCAGGATCTCTCAAGCGTACTCGATTTGTGGTGCCTTGCGCCAATAAGAAAAGACAGTGTTTCTTCTTCTTTTGTGTGTGTGTCAACAGCAGCACTTCTAAAATATTTAGGAGTTTAGCATCTCCGGCTCTACTTTTATGGACCGTTTATTCTCATGGAAAGGGGCCTCGCGATCTACCGCTTCCAACGTCCTCGCCTCCGTGATCATCTGGTTCTCTGGAAGAACCGTAACAAGCACCAATATGGAGGCGCTACCTTCTCGTCGTCTCAGCTAGCGAGCGAGATATCCAGGCAGTTCTTCCGAGCATGGACTAGTCATGATCATGGCCCCCCACCGGTCCTGGTGAAGCGGATACAGCTTGGGAGCCAGTAGCTTGCTCGTTTGGTCATAGTTTTTGGTTTTGTTCTAATTTTTCTTGTGGCCATGGTCGTTTTGGTTTATTTTGTGACCTGCCACATTTTGGAATTGCTCGAAATTTCAAAGGATACGATTAGGCACGATTAAGAATATAAACAAGAAATGATACGATTAACGATCAAAATAGGTTAGGCATAATCGTTGATTGAATTGAGAGCTCAAGAAAAGATATGATTTGACACGATCAAAATATAGTAAAAAATGGTTAGTCAAAACCTTGACTTGGTTAAGGATAGAATCAGATTTTCTCAAAATAAAAAGTCATTAGGCACGATTATCTATTAACCAAAATTATTCGGGCACGATTATAGAATCAAAATCTAGGAAAAGATGCGAATTGGCTTGATCGAAATATAATCAAGATAGTCTAGTCGCGATCAAAATCGGTTAAGAATGATCAAATCGAAATCGTTTCGGCACGATCCGCTATTTAACCTAAATCATTTAGGCACGATTATCAAATCTATACAATTATGTATCTAGTGGATAGAAATCAAAATAGGTTTAAAAGATTACTAGAAAACCTAATAATGATATGAAAAATAAAAGATAAGAAAAAAAGGTTCAAAAAATAAAATGATAAGAATTAAATCAAATTACGAACCATGAAAATTAATAGTCATATGTCAAAAAGTATGTAGTCTCTATAATATTTAAAAATCGTATGTATATATGAAGTCACTTTATCGAGAATTTATGCCTCGTCAGTGTACATCTGGCTGCAGTAAACCCTTGGTATCATGACTCAAATAAGAATAAGGTATCGAATGCTCTATCAACTCTATCCAATATTAACATAACAACTCAAAGATCAAAATAGGGAAACTGGACATACTTTTAATATTATTCGATAACTGTCACCCTCACTTTCCTAAATAAGGGTAATATGGACATTTCCAATTATTTTAATTTTTAAATAATTATTGTTAATATAATTACTTTGTTGATTAAAATAATTATATATATATATATATATATATATATATATATATATATATATATATATATATTATTGAGTTATTAATAAATTTTTTAAGTATATTTAATAAATATAAGACACAATATTTAATTTTATTTATAGATAATTTTAGGTTATTTTATTTCCTACATAGAGTATACACATATGTATATATAGGCATATATAAAAATATATAAAAATATGAAAAAGAAAAGGGAAAAAAGAAAGTGTATTTTTTAAAAATATAAATATTATAAGGAAAATACTAAATGAATTTTATTTATACAAATATATATATTTATTGAGGATTTTTATAAATAAATATATGTATATATTATATATGTATGTGTATTGTATATGTATATTTATATAAGAATATGTGCGTATATATATAAGTTTATATATATATATATATATATATATATATATATATATATATATATATATATATATATATATATGTATATATACTTTAGTATGTGTAGATAGCTAACAACCCAACCTAGCTAAATACTCACACACCAACCAATCCCACCTAGCCTACTTACCAACCCACAGCAGCTAGCACCCGAGCAACACAAACAGACACACACACACAAACTTTTCCTCTTCCTCTCCCTACGGTTGAAACCGAAATCGAAATCGAAACCCTCTTTTTAACCTATGATTAAGTGAGAAAGAGAGAGATAGAGATTCTCAGAGAGGAGCATACCCAACCCCAACCCAGACATCTTCCCGGCGCCGACGACCATCGGAGCACGCCGGAGCGCCGCCTACTGCCAGCCAAACCGAGCCGTGCGCGCACAGCCCACACCCAGCCGCACAGAATACAAATTTCAGGTACCCGTCTTCTCTGATTCGTATCTTTGTGCATGCTCGATCAAATCGAGATCCGTAAGTTTCTACGGATAGCCGATATGACCCTCCAGGAGTCCGATTAGATGGATTTGTTCATACCTAACCCTGCTGTTCAAAAAATTGACACAAAGTTGTTGAAAAACCACGTTAAACTGGACAAATTTAGGAACAAAGATCACTGTTTTTGGAAGCGATTTCTCGTCGATCCTTCGACCGATTCAAAAATTCGTTTGAAGGGACTTCTAGACAACCTATAGGGCTCTGTGAACCATCTTTTAGTTCCTGATTTCGTTGACAATGCGTCTTGAAAACTAATTTCCAAAATTCGGAAAAACAACGTTTCGAAAATCGAAATTCAGGAAATTTTTCCCCATACGGCGTGCGTCCCGTCAAACCGAGCGACTTGGTCGCAATTCGTAGGCATCGAAAGGCGCGTACGTATGTCGCGAACGTGTGGAATTCGACGGAACTCGATTTCGCTGCGTATGTGCGACGAAATCAGTACGTATCCATCGAGATACCCGTATCGACCCTTTTGCGAATTTGTTAATTACTTTGTGCATGTTCTTCATCTCGAAACGAAACTTACGCCAACAGGACCGTGTCATTTTTTGGTCCTGTAGGCCAAGTTTGGTCCGATTCTGAGAAGGTCGACCGGAACGCTATTTTGACAGACTCGCGACCCTATCTAACGGACGAAATTGTGTATGACCCACCGAAATCTAACTTTGGACATACTGTTGGGTTTGTCTCGTCAAACCAGACCCGTAGACATATAGTTTGACAAATTTAGAGACCGTAGATACCTGCACGTTTTTCGGTGCAAAGCGGGTCCAACGGCGGATATTGTTTTGGCCCAAAATTACCGTTTTATTTCTGTGTCCAGAATTGGACTTATGGGTAGGCTATCCTAGCTAATTTGACCATTATGAACACATTGGTATTATCTGTTTTAGCATTAGGAGTCTATTGCACGAGTTGGCCTTCATGGCTCATTTAGTGGCAGTATTGATTCCTCAGTTCAGGACCAGGTGAGTACATTCTCTGATGATTTTCTGTTCATGATATTTACTATGTTTTATGAATTTAGTGTAGATATTCATGACTTGACACATTGGTCACACGGATTGGTATTTTATGGATCCCGTCATGAGTTGTTATTCCTTGTTTATCTTGGTGTACCTTGTGCAAGCCTTGTTGTACTTCTTGTGCAATGTACGGACACCGATTCGCGAGAAGACTCGCTACCTTCTCTTAGAATCCCGTGTCATGATGAGTCATGGTTGGATCCACTATACCAGTCGAGTGTGAGGGAATATTAGTCTAGACATGTGGTCAATACCCACCTTGTGCATTATATAGATCCATGTGAGTGTTAATCATACACTTCACGTATGATTAACCAAGCCAGTAGACCTTGTGCAAGTTCCCAAGCCGGCCACATCTCAAAGCTAATATTCACTCACGTAGATAGTTGTTCTTGACTCTTGTACATGACTTGTTCAGATATCTTTGTTATTGCTCTAGTTTACTAATTTACCCTTGCTATGTTACTTTCACGTACATTTATTTTCTCGTGTATATTCTCTTTATTTATTGTTACATAGCACTTGTCATTTATTGGGAACTGTTGTTGGAAATCTGCTCGTTCCAATCCTGACTGGATATGTTGACAAAATTTTACAGATTATGGCGAGGACGAATGTCCTACCTACTACGGTCCTCATGACGTAGTGGGCGTAGACCAGGAGACCCTAGTCCAGCACAGGTTAGTGCCAACTGAGGAGGCTCTAGCAGTGACTCAGTCAGACTAGGATTTGACTGGACTTTGTCTCCAGCTTTTATATTAGACATGTTATGTTATTTCAGACTTGTTAAACTACTTTGTGACTCTCTCTGGATTTGTATTAGATACTTTGCACTCTGAGTTTATTTTTATCATTATCCTTATCTTTATTCGTACCATTTATTCTTCCTGTTAGATTGTGATTGAGCTTATATGTATTCATAGTATATTCTCCATTTGGAGATGACAGGTTATTATATATTGTTAGATAGCAGACTTACAGCGTACTACATCGTTTCTGTAGCAGAGGCTGGGCGCTGTTATGCATTCATGCCCTTACATTGGGTGCAAATTGTGACACATTTTTATGGTGGCCCATGCAGGCCATAAGTCGTAACTAGTGCGATGTCATAGTGGCGCTCGACTTAGAGTGCTGTTATGAGCCTGCTGTATATACATAGGTTATAAGCTATAGGTTAAGGATACTCAATCACGAATAAGAAAACTTTCAATTTAGTGCTCTATACAACTATCCTTCTAATATTGATTCTTGCACTCTAACTGTCCTCCTTTGAGATAATCCATCTTGTGCCATATTGACTTCTTCTTTCGATATGTCTTCATGATGGCGAAGACTAGATCTCAATAGTCGGGACCTGCGGATACTGATAGGTCTGCTACATCCTGCATACCGGATCCAGTTGAACCTACTGCAGTCGGAGTATCTGCAGCAGCATTCAGGGGCGCTCCTCCGCCAGTTACGAGGACCATTCCTGAGGTCACTGCGGTTGCTTCTACTCCAGTACCAGGGGCTACGACTGGAGTAGTCACTGGTGTTCTTCCTCCTTCTATGCAGAGGACTCCTCCATCTGTTGCTGGGGATCTGCCTCATCCGCCTCTATTGCCTACCGATATGAGGCAGATGTTCTTTCAGGAGATGATGGAGGCCCAGCGGGCCCAATTTGAGACGATTCAGCAGCGGCAGGCAGACACGATGCATCGGGGCATGGAGGATGTCCACTAGCTCGCTGTAGCAGCAGTATGTTAGGGTTATATACTAAAAGCATCACTTTTATAGTAACCTTATTTTCTTAAATTTTGAATGAGAATCATATGGGTAAATGTTTGTATATTGTATTTGTTGCAAGTGTTAATACAAATGTCTGATATTCTATATTGTAGATAATATGGTGTGTGGTGTCACACAGAAGATTATATTATCAGTTCCCTATGGAGTATATAAATAGTTCACAACCTAGATGGACTTGGACAATCTATTGGAAAGGTTGTAGTGTAATCTGGTATTAGTGTATCTTGACTATAGGTTTACACTAGTACCCTTTATGTGTATTGAATAGGACCACTTGAGGTTGTTCTCTTTGTACTGACTACATAAGAGAACAAACACCTCTGTTATTATGGATGCTTGTGCTCTTAATCCGGATATAATAACGGACATGTATATGCAGTGTGCATTACTTTGACTTATAAAAGAGTGAGATTCATTATGGATCAACAACCTCTATGAATTGGGTAATAACATTGTATGTATGATGGGCTGTTGATTATAAATGGAATCCATGTCCCGATACATCGGGTTGATGATGTTCCCTTAAGGAGCTCGTAAGGATTGTCATGTAAACTCTGCAGGTGGATTATATCCGACATGATAAATAAAGTTGAGCGGTACTACTTAAGGATAAAAGATGTCGAATCAATATAGTTGTCAGTAACTTAATTTGATCGACGGACATACGATATCTTAACATGGGGAGCCAAACGAGCATATAATAAAAGGAGCCCACAAACATAATTTGGGATTAGGGAGGTAGTGCAACAATAGCTCATTAGTGGACCGAGCTATTGTTAATGGACCTGGATTGTGTGTTCGGGTTGAACACGGGATATCCAGATCCGTTAGGAGGCCTAACCCTAATTTCTCCTCATGGTCCCTGCCGTAGCCTATATATATCCTCTATTCTCTGGCCGCCAGATTACTGATCAGAAATATGAAACTTTCTCTAAATTCGTGATTCATGTAAGAAAAGGAAGAGAGGGCTGCCAAGGAGAAGAAAAGGTTGGAAGATCGTCGCCCACACGACGTCCAACTCGAGGAAGGAATACATGCAGAAGATCTTGGGATCGTCCGCTCGAGATTGCCAGGAATTACTTGTCTTCTTTCCGTCGCAGGTATAATTCGTGAATCCTAGTTTCTGCCTATGAAGGGTTAGAACACGTATTAGATCTGTTTAACTTTCTATTGATCAATACGCACACCAAAGAAAGGGTCCTGGGAATCCCCAGTTCTATCACAGTAGAGCGAGAAGCTCCAGCTCAGGGAGAACAGATGAGGCTGGGCAACGTCCAAAACTTCAAGAAATTGGGGCCTCAGGATTTCAAGGGGACCGAGGGCATTGTCTATACAGATGACTGGATTGAGGATATCGAGCGTCTCATGAGGGCTTCCCGTCTCGCAAATGACCTGAAGGTCGAGGCGGTTGGACTGCAGCTGTTAAACATCGCCCATACTTGGTTTAAGAACGAGCTGGCTCTAGCTGGAGAGGGCCACACCTGGGCAGAGTTCAAGGACTTGTTTCAGAAGAAGTTCTTCTTCTCCACGAACAAGAATGATCGGGCGAGGCATTTTCAAAACCTCCAGCAGGGAGGCATGTCTGTTGAGGATTACGCTGTAGAGTTTGGCAGGCTGAGCCGATATGCAGAGTACATGGTACGGGACCTGGAGATCAGGGCGAGCCGCTTCAGAGAGGGGTTGTTTTGGTATATGAAGATCCTCACTCCCTCTTTTTACTCGACATATGCTGAGATCCTTGCGGAGGCACGCAAGGTGGAGCGAGACTTGGGCCTGAAGCCCAAGAGGGACCGTAATTTCTTTTCGGGGGCTACTAGGAGCGCGGGGGCTGCTAAGCGTCCCCAACTCCAGCACCATACTTTCCAGGCACCACAGCAGCTTCAGACTTCGGCTAAGGCACCCGTTCAATAGGCGCCACAGCATCAACAGAGGCAGGTGCAGCAGGTCCCTCAGTGCCACTTCTAAAAGAAGCCTGGATACATTTGGAGAGTTTGCAGGAAGAGGATGGGGGTGTATCTCTATTATGGTGCCACGGGCCATCAGTTGAGGGAGTGTCCGGCGAACCCTCGTAGGGTAGTCCAGGAAGCAGGTGCAGCTCCGGGAGCACCAGCAAAACTACCAGCAGCACAGCCGAGGGATCCACCACTTCCGACTCAACAGCAGTGATTTGCTCAACACCAGCAACAGAGGGGTGCTCAGGGCAGAGCATTTGCTCTAGCTATTGAGGAGGCCGAGCCCGTCGGCGATGTTATAGCAGGTTCTATTTTTTTTGATTCCATTCCAACTTTAGTTTGATTCGATTGTTGTGCATTCCATACCTTTATATCTGTATCTTTTGCTCTCAAACATCATATACCTGCTGAACCTTTGGATAGGACTTGTAAGATCATGACTGAGGGAGGTATTATCCTGGTCAGTGATGTTTGCAAGGGGCAGAGTATTTCATTGGGAGGCCATAAATTGAGCACGTGTTTGATCGTAATGCCACTTTCGAGCTACGATATTGTACTCGGGATGGATTGGTTGAGTAGGCACTTTGCTAGCATAGATTATAGAGGAGGTAGGGTTGTGCTCAGTCCTTCAGGGGAGACAATATTTTAGATTGCTAGGAAAGCAGCGGGACAGACTGATAGTGCTATTTGTGGAGCTATGGTGGAAGACAAGGAGCTGCCTCATTCCTTGATTACAGAGTTTATGGATGTCTTCCCAGACGAGTTGCCGGAGATGCCGTCGGACAGGGATATTGAGTTCTCTATTGACTTAGTGTCGGGCGTAGAGCCTATCTTACACCATGTCTATAGAGTGAACCAAAGTGAGTTGAAGGAGTTGAAGAAGCAAGTGGATGAGTTGCAGGACAAGGGATTCATCAGGTGCAGTTCTTCATCTTGGGGTGCTCCGGTATTGTTCGTACCGAAGAAGGATGGATCGATACGTATGTGCATGGATTACAGGGCGCTGAACAACCTCACTATCAAGAACAAATACCTGTTGTCGAGGATCGATGACTTATTTGATTAGTTGAGCGGTGCGAAAGTATTTTCAAAGATAGACTTAAGGTTTGGGTATCATCAGCTGAAGGTGAAGAAGGAAGACATTTCGAAGACTACTTTTCGGACTCGTTATGGCTAGTATGAGGGTGTTCATGAACTTGATGAACAAGATATTCTATCAGTACCTTGACAAGTTTGTGGTGGTCTTCATCGATGACATTCTCATTTATTCGAAGATGCCAGAAGAGCACGAGGAGCATCTGAGGATTGTATTAGAGACTCTCAGAAGGGAGCAACTGTATGAGAAGCTGTCGAAGTGCAAATTCTTCTTGGATCGGATGGAGTTTCTGGGCCACGTCGTATCTGGTGATGGAATTTCATTAGATCCGAAGAATATTGCAGCAGTGGAGTCCTGGTCTACACCGAGCTCAGCTGCAGAGGTTCGAAGCTTTCTGGTTCTGGCAGGCTATTATAGGAAGTTCGTACAAGATTTTTCTAAGATTGTCGAGCCAATGACCCGACTCACTAGGAAGGATGTGGAGTTTGTTTGGCCCGAGGAGTGCTAGGCCGCCTTTGAGGAGTTGAAGAAGAGATTGACATCGGCTCCTATTCTGACGTTGCCATCTGGGTCCGGAGGATTCACGATCTACAGTGATGCTTCGGGAAAAGGTTTGGGATGCGTTCTTCAGCAGCATGGGAAGGTGATTGCCTATGTCTCCAAGCAGTTACGCCCGTATGAGAAGAACTACCCGACTCATGACTTGGAGTTGGCATCAGTCATTTTTGTCTTGAAGCTTTGGAGACACTATCTGTACGGAGAGCGTATGGAGATCTTCACTGACCTCAAGAGCTTGAAGTACGTGTTTACACAGATGGAGCTGAATATGAGGCATAGGCGATGCTTAAAGCTGATGAAGGATTTTGATATATCCTTACAATACCATCCAGGGAAGGCCAACGTGGTTGTCGATGCTTTGAGCCGGTAACCGGTAGCCATGTGTTTGACGATGGACCGTCACCTTTTGGCAGATTTGGAGAGTTTGGGCATTGAGGTTATAGTCCCTGGGATCGAAGAGCAGATATGGGGCTTACAGATCCAGTATGAGCTGATGGACAGGATCAGAGAAGCACAGTTTAAGGATGAAGCTCTGAGGGTCATCACGGAGCAGGTACATGCAGGATTATTGGATGATTTCTCTATTGCCGAGGATGGGTCGCTGAGGCATGGTACCAGATTGTGCGTGCCGAGCGGAGAGCTTTGAGAGGAGGTTCTTTAGGAGGCACACCGTTCTTAGTACTGTATGCATCCTGGTGCCAACAAGATGTATAGAGACTTGAGACAATATGTTTGGTGGTATGGTATGAAGCGCGAGGTATCTCAGTTTGTATCTAAATGCTTGGTGTGCCAGCAGGTGAAAGCCGAAAGACAACGGCCAGGTGGTCTGCTACAGCCACTACCTATTCCAGAGTGGAAGTGGGAGCACATCACTATGGACTTTGTGTCGGGACTTCCGCGTTCTCCAGGAGGGAAAGATGCGATATGGGTCATCGTTGATAGATTGACCAAATCGGCCTACTTCTTGTCTTTCAAAGTGGGCCTGTCTATGGAGAAGCTGGCAGAGATGTACGTGCGGCAGATAGTCAGATTGTACGGGGTCATAGTAAGCATAGTCTCGTATCAGGATAGTCATTTCACTTTCCATTTCTGGAGGAGTTTGTAGGCTAGCTTGCGCACTCAGCTCAAGTTTAGTACCGCGTATCACCCCCAGACAGACGGGCAGTCGGAGAGGACCATCCAGAGACTCTAGGATATGCTTCGTACTTGTGTGCTGATTTCGGGGGATCTTGGGAGGACCATCTCCACTTGGTAGAGTTTGCTTACAACAACAGTTACCAAGCCAGTATAAAGATGTCACCATTTGAAGCTCTATACGGACGGAGGTGCCGTACTCCCTTGTCATGGGATGATATCGACGAGAGGGTTTTGCTTGGCCCTGAGATGATTGTGGATGCAGCTGAGAAGGTCAGGGTGATCAGGGATAGACTTCGGGTGGCTCAGGATAGATAGCAGTATTGTGCCGATAGCCACCGGAGACCTTTCGAGTTTGAGGTATAGTTTAGATTTTTCTAGTGTTTGAGTCTGATTGTGATTGTTTATTTTAGATCGAGTTTTAAGTTCGTGTTTTATGCTAGGTTGGTGATCTTGTGTTTCTACGGATTTCTTCGTTGTGGGGAACGATTCACTTTGGTCGGGGCGGGAATCTTAGTCTACGATTTATCGGACCTTTTCGTATCCAGGAGAGGGTCGGTGCAGTGGCATACCAACTGGAGTTATCGCCTACGCTCGAGGGAGTGCACAACGTATTCTACGTGTCGCAGCTGAGACGGTACGTGGCAGATCCTAGCCATATATTGGATCATTCTGCGATAGAGGTGGGTCCTACTCTCCGCTATCCAGAGCAGCCTGTGGAGATTCTGGATCGTCGGGAGAAGGTGCTTCGGAACCAGGTCATTCCTTTGGTTCGAGTTGCATGGAGGCATCACTCTCTAGGTGAGTCTACCTGGGAGAGAGAGGACGACATACGAGAGCGTTTCCCTTATCTTTTCGAGCCTTACGGTATTGTTCTTTGTTTTCTGTTTGTGTTTCTCGTGCTAGTTTGTTCTAATTTTGAGTACGAAATTATTTTAAAGGGGGTAGATTTGTCACCCTCACTTTCCTAAATAAGGGTAATATTGAGTTATTAATAAAATAATTATTTTTAGATAAATATATATAAAATATTGAGTTATTAATAAAGTTTTTAAGTATATTTAATAAATATAAGACACAACATTTAATTTTATTTATAGATAATTTTAGGTTATTTTATTTCCTACATAGAGTATACACATATGTATATATAGGCATATATATAAATATATAAAAATATGAAAAAGAAAGGGGAAAAAGAAAGTGTATTTTTTAAAAATATAAATATTATAAGGAAAATATTAAATGAATTTTATTTATATAAATATATATATTTGTTGAGGGTTTTTATAAATAAATATATGTATATATTATATATGTATGTGTATTGTATATGTATATTTATATAAGAATATGTGTGTGTATATATATATAAGTTTATATGTATATATATATATATATATATATTTTTTTTTTTTTTTTATTTTATATATATATATAAATATATATATGTATATATATATATATATATATATATATATATATATATATATATATATATATATATATATATATATATACTTTAGTATGTGTAGTTAGCTAACAACCCAACCTAGCTAAATACTCACACACCAACCAAGCCCACCTAGCCTAGCTACCAACCCACATCAGCTAGCACCCGAGCAACACAAACAAACACACACACAAACTTTTCCTCTTCCTCTCCCTATGGTTGAAAACGAAACCGAAACCCTCTCTTTAACCCATGATTAAGTGAGAGAGAGAGAGAGAGAGAGATAGAGAGAGAGAGAGAGAGATTCTCAGAGAGGAGCATACCCAACCCCAACCCAGACATCTTCCCGGCGCCAACGACCACCGGAGCACACCGAAGCGCCGCCCACCGCCGGCCAAACCGAGCCGCGTACGCACAGCCTACACCCAGCCGCACAGAATACAAATTTCAGGTACCCGCCTTCTCTGATTCGTATCTTTGTGCACACTCGATCAAATCGAGGTCCATAAGTTTCTATAGATAGCCAATATGACCCTCTAGGAGTCCCATTAGATGGATTTGTTCATACCTAACCCTGCTGTCCGAAAAATTGACACAAAGTTGTCGAAAATTCACATTAAACTGAACAGATTTAGGAACCCGGATCACTATTTTTACAGGCGATTTCTCGTCGATCCTTCGACCGATACAAAAATCCGTTTGAAGGGACTTGTAGACAACCTATAGGGCTCTGTGAACCATCTTTTAGTTCCTGATTTTGTTGACAGTGCGTCTCGAAAACTGATTTCCAAAATCCAAAAAATTAGCGTTCCGAAAATCAAAATTCAGAAAAAAAATTTCGATACGACGTACGTCCCGTCAAATCGGGCGACTTGGTCGTAACCCGTAGGCATCAAAAGGAGCGTACGGATGTTGCGAACGTGTGGGATTCGACGGAACTCGATTTCGCTGCGTATGCATATCCGTCGAGATACTTGTATCGACCCTTTTGCAAATTTATCAATTACTTTATGCACGTTTGTCATCTCGAGACAAAACTTTCGCCAACATGAACGTGTCATTTTTTTGTTCCTGTATGCCAAGTTTGGTCTGATTCTGAGAAGGTCGACTGGAACGCTATTTAGGCGGACCTGCGACCCGATCTAACGGGCGAAATTGTGCACGGCCCACCGAAATCCAACATTGGACATACGGTTGGTTTTGTCTCGTCAAACAGGACCCGTAGACATATAGTTTGACGAATTTAGAGACCGTAGATACCGGCACATTTTTTGGTGCAAAGCGGGTCCAACGACGGACATTATTTTAGCCCAAAATTACCTTTTTGCCCCTGTATCTAGTATTGGACTTATGGGTAGACTATCCTAGCTAATTTGACCATTCTGAACACGTTGGTATTATCATTTTTAGCATTAGGAGACTATTGCACGAGTTGACCTTCGTGGCTCATTGAGTAGCAGTATTGATTCCTTAGTTCGGGACCAGGCGAGTACATTCTCTGATGATTTTTCGTTCATGATATTTACTATATTTTATGTATTTAGTGTAGATATTCATGACTCTTGACACATTGGTCACACGGATTAATATTTTACGGATCCCGTCATGAGTTGTTATTCCTTATTTATCTTGGTGTACCTTGTGCAAGCCTTGTTGTACTTCTTGTGCAATGTACGGACACCGATTCTCGAAAAGACTTACTACCTTCTCTTAGAATCCCGTGTCGTAACGAGTCATGGTTGGATCCACTATACCAGTCGGGGGCAGGGGAATATTAGTCTAGACATGTGGTCAATACCCACCTTATGCATTGTATAGATCCATGTGAGTGTTAATCATACACTTCACGTATGATTAACCAGGCCAGTAGACCGTGTGCAAGTTCTCAAGCCGGCCACATGTCAAAGCTAATATTCACTCACGTAGAGAGTTGTTCTTGACTCTTGTACATGACATGTTCAGATATCTTTGTTCTTGCTCTAGTTTACTATTTTACCCTTACCATGTTACTTTCATGTACATTTATTTTCTCGTGTATATTCTCTCTATTACTGTTACATAACACTTGTCATTTATTGGGAACTTTTGTTGGAAATGTGCTCGTTCCAATCCTGATTGGATATGTTGTCAAAATTTTACAGATTATGGCGAGGACGAGTGTCCTACCTACTACGGTCCTCATGACGTAGTGGGCGTAGACCAGGAGACCCTAGTCCAGCAGGGATTAGTGCTAGCTGAGGAGGCTCTAGCAATGACTCAGTCAGACTAGGATTTGACTGGACTTTTTCTCCAGCTTTTATATTAGACATG
Organism: Iris pallida; assembly: GCA_029216955.1. NCBI lineage: Eukaryota > Viridiplantae > Streptophyta > Magnoliopsida > Asparagales > Iridaceae > Iris > Iris pallida. The sequence continues at coordinate 9,604,895 of JANAVB010038020.1, read as the reverse complement.
TTATGTTATTTCAGACTTGTTAAACTACTTTGTGACTCTCTCTGGATTTGTGTTAGATACTTTGTACTCTGAGTTTATCTTTATCATTATTCTTATCTTTGTTTGTACCATTTATTCTTCCTGTTAGATTGTGATTAAGCTTATATGTATTCATAGTATGTCCTCCATTTGGAGATGACAAGTTATTATATATTGTTAGATAGCAGACTTACAGCTTACTACGCCGTTTCTGCGGCAGAGGCTGGGTGCTGTTACGCATTCGTACCCTTACATTGGGTGCGGGTCATGACAATAACCTATGCTTACTTGAAATTACTTCATCTTAGGGGTCATGTCTTGCTAGTGCGCTGCTGGCTGCAGTGAACCCGCAGTCTCCATAATTCAAATAAATGGGGATAGTACACATCTGCCTTGCCATTGTAAGTCATCGAAAATTATTCTAACTATATCCATAAGAATTTCAATAGAGCTTCTAAAAATTCTAACCAGTCGATCATGATAAAAAAGTGTAAGTATCTATCCTTGTAGTGAAAGTATCAATTTTGAAAATCAAACGATCGATTAAGAAGAAAACGATCGAAGAATAGAGAAATATAAATAATATATATATTGAATTAAAAAAAATTGACTTAGAATAAATATATGGATAATTGAATCAAGTTTAGCTCAAAACTCAATAGATGGAAATATAATATTGACTCTTAGAAAATAATAATTATTATGTCCAATGAGAATTAAATAAAGAATTTACGATAGGATGATAATAATTAGAGGAGAAAAAAAAAGATTGCACAAATGATCAAGATTAGGAATTGAATCATAGGAAGTCCTAATTTACCAAACAAATAGTCTACCTACCTTTGATCCTACCATCGTGTCGAAATACAATAGCACATTCATCTAGGAAATTTCCTCAAGTTATCTAGTAGAGTTTAGAATTCAATAAATCCCTACCTAAATTACATGGCCTATGTAGCAACCTTAACTACCCAACAGTCAAATTGAATAAGGGATTCCTAGACCTAGTCATTCTTCTAAAATCAAATCAATCCTAATTATGAATGAGCACTTTTTAGTCGCAGACTCGCAGTAGTATGACTAACATATGTACTACCGCGAGTTCGCACAATTTTGCGAAAACAGACCTGCATGGGCCACCAAACTTTTTTGTCACAACCCGCACCCGTTTTTCGGATACGAGTTCGTAGCCAAGTTCATCCTACGTTGCAGCATCGGCGGTAGTACGTTGTCTAGGTCTCAAAGCCAATCTAAAAAAATAATAAATCACATCTATTTGCTCATTCACAATAATGATTCAATTACAAATCCCATAATACAAAACTTGCTAAAATAAATAAATACAAGAAGTGTTTAATATATCTAGACTCTAAAGTCGACCTCCAAGGTCTCTATCTCCCCCGCATAGTCTATAGTGCAAAAGTAGAAAGTATGCCAAGTCACCTGCAACGATCCAATCAGGAAAAGAGCAAAGTACAACCCTATTGCAATTATGTAACTTAATACAAAATAAAGCTAGACAATAGAGATACAATGTAACAGTAAATGAGCATATATATGAATTGGAAATGATAACATATAAAAAAACTACTAGCAGGAACATGTATGAACAAGACAACTGGAAAATGAACATGAACAAGTAGAAGTAATCAAACAGTGCTTTGAAATACCTTTCGACATGTGAACGACTGTGCTAATACGACACATTATACGATGTCTATCATTCATTTTTGGTACGTCTAACCCATACATGAGGAATATGACTTAGCTATCATTCATTAAACATTCATTGAGGTTTGTTCACACGTCTACTTAGCATTTTCCCTCCCGACTCACTAAACAGTCAATAAACGAGCAATAATACAATCAAGCCTATCGTGTCACAATCGTGTCTCAACAAAATTAAATTTAGAAAAATAGTTTGACCAATCCCTTCGTCAATACAAATATCTGCTATAGAATTAAGAAAAAAATAAAATTTATTTTCTAACTAGAAAATATATAAAACTAAAAACAAAATAAATAAAAAAATAAAAAAATTCGGGAAGTGGGCTTACAGGTACGGTCTAAAAGTTTCAGAGAGTTGTAATCAGAGGCTAGATCCAGAAGTTCACACTTCACAATTGAAGTCGTTTGAGCACTTCGGATTTACGGCTCAGTATTGTAAGAGTGGCAAGCGCTAAGTTTAAAGTTTGTGTTTCCAATAGTGGATTTCAACTCGGAGCAAGAGTCCTCGGCATGGACTAGTCCTCATAAGAGAGAAACCAGGATATATCGCTGTATTTGCGTTTGTTCTCTGTCCCTCTTATTTACTTCTTATATATAACTGTGACATAACTACTACGACACGATAGTGATATAGTAATGATTAATTTTTTAATTATTAATATTCCACTACACACACTATTCACCCCCTTCTAGAGTATATATTGCTGCATATCGATCCTATATTGCATTCTAACATCCTTGGAGGGAGTGCATGATGTATTCCCTGTCTCATAGTTGAGGAGGTATGTGACTGATCCCAGTCATGTGGTCGATCACGGTGGGACCCAGTTTATCATACGAGAACAAGCAGTTGGTATCCTAGATACTAGTAAGAAGACACTTAGAGGAAAAACGATTAGATTAGTTTGGGTTGCATGGAAGCAGCATTCTCTAGAAGAATCTACTTGGGAACGTGAACATCCCATGCGGGAGCGGTATCCACATTTATTGAAGGATTTCGGTAGGATTCCTAACTTAACCTTTTTTATTATAGCATTTTATAATAGTGTTATTTTAATTTCGAGGATAAAAATTTCTAAGGTGGATAGGTTGTAAGCCCCCTAATTTTTGAAATTTTTTTTTAGTTATTTTTATCTATTTAATATGGGTATTTTATTATTAAACTATATATTTTAATTTAAGGCTATAAATATACTTTTCCGTAGCTTTAATTTTTGAAGCACAACAACTATCGATTTCTCAAATATAGTTCCATATTTAATTCTAGACACATTCACCTTCAATTCGGTATATCATATCACATCCAAATTTGTTCCCTAATATTCTTTTGACTTTGCACAACTTCGGGTCAATTTAAGCCATTTGACTGTTTATTGTAATTATAGATCTAACTTCCAACTTGAGTTCGAGATGACATCAATCAAAACTATTTGACCCAATAGATGGTTTTGACCCATTTTGAGCCTACTAAACACATACCAAAGATATGCCACTCAATCGAGTTCTCATGTGCTGTTTATTTGCGATTGCGAATGACACAAGAGACTCATTGGTTGACTTTTCGGGTTCGATTTGACTAAAAAAATATGTTTGGACCCTAACCTAGCTAAACCCACTTAGTGAAGCCATGTTAGATTGCCATAACCCAGTAGAATTATTTTGAATTTATTTTGCATGATTTTGTATAGCAAAATAGGTTTAAATACAATTTTGTATAAATGACTATATTAATACTAGTCCTAATACTATATATATATACAAAAAAATATTAAAAAATATATAAAAACATATATATATATATATAAATATATATATTATATATATATATAATATATATATATATAATATATATATATATATATATATATATATATATATATATATATATATATATATATATATATATATATATATATATTTGGAACCACCCATTTTATTCATGACGGCCGAAAGGCCGAACCTTTACAAGTATACCATAAGGTACAAAATGCCGATGCCTATACACGTATACTGACAAAAGAAAAGAAAAAAGAGTCAACACGGCTAATAACGCCTGATGTCAAATAGCGCACAACATTAAATGGCGCTTGGTTGCCACATGTAAGCTTCCTCGAGAAGCTAAGTCGTCAGTCATAATGACTGACAACATGAAAGTCGAAAAACATCCCTTCGAATCCCGAGCGCACAGCTCTCGAGGAAGATTATGTCAGACCGATCATAATGAGCTTTGTCAGTTACTCTATGCCATTTATCATTGGTGCAAAGTGGCTAACTCCTCACAGACTCAATATTTAAGCGTATTTCATCAATTAGTGCTCCTCAACACTATGCTCCATTCATCAACTGGCGCCAAACATTCAACTATCATCCAGAAGCAGTTAAGATGACGTGGCGTACATGCCACTAATCTCGAAGAACGTACACGCAATACTGCCCATGACCTAGCGTACTTTTCTCACAGAATGCTACGCGTCTCATGCAGTTAAGCTAACCGTTCGCACAAATGGGTAAAACAGAACATGGTGCCAAATATTGTTGTGCACCAATCATTGTAACAACCTGAAAATTATCATAAAACTCTATAAATAGAGTTCAAAATCACTCTTAAAATTATCACAAATGATCATAATCTTCTGAAAAGTTGTCGCAACACGTTCCAAAGCATTTCCTCCGATATCACATCGTCCAAGGGCTAAAGTGATCGTCTTCTGATCAGATTTCTAAAGTTGTACTTCCTCAGAATCAAATTGTACTTTTTACTTTTCTTTTTTTAGTTTGTATTTAAGTTTTCTCGGGAAACTTTTGTTTTTGCAAACAAAATGGCGACTCTGCTGGGGACGACTTTCTCCTCTGACGAGAAGGTGACAACTCAATGTGATGTTGTGTTGGTCGGCACGATGCAGAAGACTTTGGTCTTTGAATTCGACCAAACTGCTAATGAGGAACTAATCGGCGCTGGGGGTGCCAAGGGTGCTGCTGCCAAGCGTGCCAGCACTGCTGCGGCCAAGAACAAGGCGTACGCAATCTGTACTCCGGAGTCCACTGCTGCACCAATTGTTGTTGCTGCTACCCAAGACAAGGAAAAGCGCCCTATGGCCACTCCCTACTCTTTTCCAGTCCTCGACTTGGTAGAAAACTTACTTGATTGAGCCTCTGCGCCAATCAGTGCTAAAGCATCTCTGAACAGGAGCTTTACTTCCAAGAAAGTAGATTCTGTTCAAAGTTTGCTTTTTTCTGCCCATAAGCGCCCGCCAAATGCGTTGTGCCAATGCGCGTAGAGCACCAAGGCATATTGCCTACTCTATACCAAATTGGATTGCACCAAGCTTGTAACATTCCAGTCCTAAAATACGTAGGTCTAGGATACATATACATGCTAGCTACACATCGAGAGGACTCTAGCCCGGCTCGAATACGTATAAGCTGTCTGGTTGTTCTAGAATCAACTACATCTCAATCCACTAAATATCGGTAACAATAACGAACCAAGTGTAGTAAGGCTGATCAGACCATAATATATTGATTTTAGAATAGATAAATGTATTAGAGTGGATCTCCAATAACATATTTATCATGAACAAGCTAGAAGAAGATAGAAGCTTGTAAAAGACTAGGCTAATAACAACGAGAATCAAATATAGGATGAAATATAAATAAGGAAGAGAATGATAAAATATTAACTAAATATACCTGCAGTCTTGGTGTAGCAATCATCCTCCATCAGTGTACCATACCTTCATCTAATACCTGGAAAGATCACCAGGTCTTTAAGGGACTAGCAAGACACATAATATATATGCCTACTGTACAGTAAATAACATGTAAGAAAATAGGAATAACCAGTAGAGGAAAGAATAACACATAAAGGGACTCTATGTGTAACACCCCAGTCCCAAAATATGTAGGACTAGGATACGTCTACATGCCAGCTACGCATCGAGAGGACTCCAGTCCAGCTCGAATACATATAAGCTGTCTGGTTCTTCTAGAATCAACTACATCTCAATCCACTAAATATCGGTAATAATAACGAATTAAGTGCAGTAAGGCTGATCAAACCATAATACACTGATTCTAGAATGGTTAAATATGCTAGAGTGGATCTCCAATAACACATTTATTATGAACAAGCTAGAAAAGAATTTAAGCTTGTAAAAGACTAGGCTAAAAGCGAGAATCAAATATATGACAAAATCTAAATACGGAAGAGAAAGATAAAAATATCAACTAAATATACCTTCAAACTTGGCGAAGCAACCATCATCCATCAATGCACTAAACCTTGATAACTTCATCTAATACCTGGAGAGATCACTAGGTCCTCAGGGGACTAGCAAGACACATAATATACATGCCTATTGTACAGTAAATAATATGCAAGAGAAATAGGAAAAATAACTTCTAGATCAAGAATAAAGAGCATATGGAAGACACTATAAATCATGACATGTCATATGAAAATAATACTAAGTATGACTACAAATGAATCGAATGACCGTAGCCCTGCCGTGGAACTCCCGGTCCTATAGCTAGTAGCCCTGCCGTGGTACTCCCTAACTATAGTGAGTCTCTATCGTAGCCCTGCCGTGGGTCTCCCGAGTCGAGAGTGGTCAAGTAGCCAATCCTAGTATCGGTAGAGGGTCAAGTCAAAGTAATATGGAACACGAGATCAAGTCAAGTGAAGTCAAGGCACCCAAGTAAATAATGCTATCGAAGTCATGTGTGAAAATAAAACTAAAGATGACAAAAGTGATAACACACTAGAGACAGAGAAATAAATCATGGCAAGATAGAAAAATATGAAAAAGTAAAGGAGGCATAAACAAGAAAGAATAATAAGAGCATACATGTAAATAATTGTATAAAGTTTGGCAAGGTGTACTTACCTGGTGGTAGCACGTAGAACCAACACTATCCAGTCAAACAACGAGCCACAAAAGTCAAACTCTCACAACAGCCTTCGGAGGATGAAACAGAATTACCAACATGTTTAAAATAGTCAAATTAGCTAGAATAGCCTACCCATAAGTCTAATTCTAGACACAGGAGCAAAACGATAATTTTGGATCAAAATAGTGTTCGCCGTTGGACCCCGCTTTGTACCGAAAAGCGAGTCAACACCTACGGTCTCTAAAATCATCAAACTATATATCTATGGATCTAGTTTGACAAGATGAACCCAACCGTATGTCCAAAGTTGGATTCCGATGGACCGTGCACAAATTCCTCCGTTGGATCGAGTCATGGGCCCGCCAAAATAGCGTTCCGGTCGACCTTCTCAGAATCAGACCAAACTGGGCACACATGACCCAAAAATTATATGGTCCAAATGGCGCAAGTTTTGTCTTGAGGTGACGAACGTGCATAAAGTAATTATCTTGTTTGCAAAGAGGTCGATACGGAGAAATTTGACGGATACGTCTCAAATTCGTCGCGCACACGCAACCAATTTGAGTTTCGTCAAAGCCCACACATCCGGGTATACCATACGCGTCTTTCGATGCAATTGGTACACGACAAAGTGGTCTAGTTTGACGGGATGCACTCCGTATCACAAAATTTGAGTTTCTAAAACGTAATTTTTAGACAACTTTGAATAGGTTTTATTTGATGAATATATTGAGTTAATTAAAACTAAAAGAAAGGTTTTTCTATCTTATAGGTTGTCAATAACTTCTATCAAATAGATTTTACATGGTTTGGAAGGAAATGGGGTGTGAAGTAGGGTAGTTAGTCTATCTTACAAAATGTTTAAGAACAGTTTTTTTTCATAGTTCGTGTTGATTTTCTGGGTAATCTGAAACATCTAAATTTAAAATATTTGAAGGGATTCGAAGCCGTATAGGTTGTTTACATACCTGCGAAGATGGCTCGCAAAACGATCGAAAGTACATGACAAAAATATGATACAAAGTTGGCCTCACAGACTGCTATTGCTGCATCTGTTCCAACACCTGCTGTTGCTCTCGTCGGCCGACGGCTTCGTCGGGGCATGCGCGATGGCGGGGGAGGTCGCGGGGGATAGGTGGTGGTGTCGCGGGGCTTGTTTAGAGTTAGGGTTTGAGATATCTCCCCCCTCTCTATCGATATATATTTGCAACCAAGGGGGGTCGGTCTCTGTATTGGTACTGTTCATGCGTGAACAGTACCGGCCCCAAAAATATTTTTTTTCTTCTTTTTCTATTTCCTTTTCTATATATATATATATATATATATATATATATATATATATATATATATATATATATATATATATATATGAAGAGATATATACCTCTCTCTATATATATTGGTATGATTACCCCATGAACCTAAAAAAAAAACTTAATAATATACTACCCTAGTGTTGGGCTCATACATATAAATCTGTACATACAATTTATTATTTATTTTCCTAAGAACAAAAAATAATCAATAATAAAGATATTATTATACTAATTATAGTATCAATAATAATGATAAAAATACAATAACCCAATAATAGGTATAGTATCGATGACATATTATACTCCTACTTAATTGGTCCGTAGAAAATTTGCACCAATATTCTAGAATGCCATATAAATATCAATAACACTAATAATATACATATAACAAATATCTAGAAAATATTTGTTAATCCCTTCAAAATAAAATAAAAATATATGTATATACAATATACATCTACCTGGACGTCTTTGGACGCGCTGCATGAGTATATAGGCTTGGGTTTGGTTCGGGTCAGGTCCAGACTAATTTAACACAGTCGGGTTTCCTAAAGAAGTCAAAGGATCTTAATAATTAGTTAATTAACGGGTCTATAGGGGTTAAGTCACAACTTTGATTAGTTTTCCTAGTAGGGACACTGTTATGGCTAGGCCTTCTCTAGCATGGCTAATACACTAGTCAAGGCACATGACTACACTTTCTATGCCATAATTTCTGGTCGATATGTATCTCAAACTTAACCATGACTAAGGCCATATTTATATATAGTATTAGGATATTATAAATATATTCATATATATACAAAAATGTATTTAAATCAATTTGACTGTATAACATCCCAAAATAAATCCATAATGATTATACTAAGTCATGGAAACCTAACATGGCTTCCTACCAGGTGGGATTAGCTAGGTTAGGGTCCAAATATATTTTCTAATTAAATCGAATTAGAAAAGTTAACCCATGAGTCTCTTGCACCATTCACAAATAAATAGCACCTAGGGACTCAATTGAGTGGCACACCCTTGGCATGTGTGTCGTAGGCTCAAAATGGATTAAAAATATATATTGGGACAAATAGTTTTGATCTATGTCGAGTTCCGAACTCACGTTGGAAGTTAGGTCTAGAATTACGATAAATAGTCAAATGGCCTAAACTTGACCCAAAGTTGTGCGAAGTCAAAAGAATGCTGGAGAATAAGTTTGGATGGGACATAATATATCAAGTTGAAGGTGGACTTGTCTACTTCAAAACTCATGAAGTATATTTCGAAAGATTGGCACTTCTTGCGCTCCAAAAATTAAATCTACGAAAAAATACATCTATAGTCATAATAAAAATAAAATTTAATCTAACAAATAGAAATCATATAAAAATTAAAAAATAATTCCCAAAAAATTAGGGTCCTTACACTATGGATGATGACATGTCATAAGAATATAATATTAATCGTGGCTATTGGTGTATGTGATAAAAACTGCAGCCCGATGAGGCCTAACAGTCCTATAATAGGTTCTTTACCGTAGCCCGGCGAGGCACTAACAATAGAGGTATAGCCACGGCTAATAAAACACTCTCGCCTAAGGTACTAAGAAGTCAAGTCTATCTAGTCATGTCCAAGTTAAGTACTAGTCAAACAGGTCAGGGGAACATGGCACAGGCATAACAATACCATCACTAGACATGAACAAGATAAGAAAGATAGAAAAAGTAATATGGAAAATGAGTAACAATCTATGTGCATGCAAAACTAGAAAATAACCAAGACATGAAACAAGAGAAATATGTAACCAAGTAAGAAAGAATGGAAGTATAGAAAATTAAATAAATATTGTAAAGTTTGGCAAGGTGTACTTTTCTGGTGATCGCACGTAGAATCAACACTATCTAGTCAATCAACGAGCCACAAAATCCAACTCTCACAACAGTATTCGGGGGCAGAAATAGATATTACCAATGTGTTCAGAATAGTCAAATTAGCTAGGATAGCCTACCCATAAGTCCAATTCTGGACACAGGGGCAAAACGATATTTTTGGGTCAAAATGGTGTCCGTCGTTGGACCCACTTTGCACCAAAAAGTATACCAGAGTTTATGATCTCTAAATTTATCAAATTATATGTCTATGGGTCCGATTTGATGAGATGAACCCAACGGTATGTCCAAAGTTGGATTCCGGTGGGCCGTGCACAAATTTGCCCGTTGGATCGGGTCACGGGTCCGCCAAAATAGCGTTCTGGTCGACCTTCTCAGAATCGGACCAAACGTGGCATACAGGACCAGAAAAATGATACGGTCATGTTGACACAAGTTTCATCTCGAGATGACGAACGTGCATGAAGTTATGGACTAGTTTACAAAAGGGCCGATACGGGGTATCTCGACGGATACGTTTTGATTTCGTCGCGCACGCCCAACGAAATCGAGTTCCATCGAATACCATAAGTCGACAACATCGATACTTGTCTTTCGATGCTCGTGGATTGCGACCACGTCACCCGATTTGTCGGGGCGCACGCCGTATCAGAGATATTTTCCTAAATTCAACAGTTTTGGAAACAGTTTTTTCTTGAATTTTAACCTAATTTATCTTACTGTCCAAATAACTAGAAATAAAACTAATAATGGGTTTCCATCTGGGTTAGGTTGTCTTTGAACCTATTCAGGTACTTTTCTAAAATTGTCGATGGATGGGCGATTAGTCGCCTTCCAAAATAGACTTAATATTATGTCCTATTTTAAGACAGTTTTTTTTTTGTTAATTTTGCATCGATTTTTCGAGCAATCTATTGGGCTTTGTGTAATTCTATTTGAAGAGAATTTAAGAGGATGTTGTTGGGTACATACCAGAGAAATTAGTTTGAAAATTCATCAAGCCGTGTGGGAGAACTAACTACGTGAACATGGCTCTGCAAGCACCGCTGCTGCCTTTTGCTGTGTTACTGCTGCTGCTGCGCTGCCGCTTTGGCTGTCGTGCGCTCGGGCGGCCGTGCGTCTTCTGGTCTGGCAGTAGCGCTCCGACAGCCAGGTACGGTGGCGACAGCCTGATTGGGGTGGCCGCAAGGTTTAGATTTTGGGTTAGGGTTTCGATCTACTTCTTCTTTCTTTTTATCTTGTTTATATAGCAACTGCTATATAAGATTCATGGGGGGTCAGGTGCTGGGCTATATTGGCAACTCGCGAGATATTGGGTTACCAATATCTCGTGAGTTATTTTTTTCCTTTTCTTTAATATATATATATGTCACGACCCGCACCCGTTTTTTTTTTTTATGGATACAAGACGTGTCCAAGCCAGCCTACGCCGCAGTGTCGGCGGTAGAACGCTGTCACGGCCATGAAGATCAAAATCTCAAACAATGCTCATTCACATAATTAATTTAATTTACAAAGATCACAAATTTTACATTTATAGAAAAATATAAACTTGTACAAATAAATGAATGACTACAATTCAACTATCTATCTAGTCTCTAGGCTTTTTGTCTGCAATATTCCCGTCACTCCCAAGCTAAGTGAATCCACGGCTAACCTGAAAATGTTGGTTTCCAGTCAGGAATGGAACGAGCACAATCCACTGAATGCAATCTCAATAAAGAAAATGACTATAAAACAAAGGTTAGGCATTAATCATGAGTTTTGAAAATAACAGTAAACTCGTAAGAAAATCAATAGTAATAAATAGACCAATATACTTTTCCACCGTTAGAAGTACCTTTGACATGTGATCGGTCTGGGGTGCTACACCGCACGGTCTACGATATCTACTTACAGAAAAGTAACGATGTCTACAATGTCTACAATATCTACAATATCTACAATATCTACAATGTCTACAATATTTACAATGTCTACAATATCTACAATGTCTACAATATCTACAATGTCTACAATATTTACAATGTCTACAATATTTACAATGTCTACGATATTTACAATGTCTACGATATATACAATGTCTACAATATCTACAATGTCTACAATATCTACAATGTCTACAATATCTACAGTGTCTACAATATCTACAATGTCTACGATATCTACAATGTCTACGATATCTACAATGTCTACGGTCTGATCACACATCCTTGGTACTTCTCATTCCCGACTCAACAATTTATAATAGAGTATAAAAATCACATAACCAATGACTAATCAATGAAATATAGTAAAGATCAATATCGAAATACAGACAATAAACTGTACTCGCCTGTGGTCCTGTGCTGGTGAAACCGACGATCCAAATCACTCAATATACCACAATAGTCAAAACCCGTACAACAGTCCCCGGAAGCTGAAATAGACAATACCAATGATCTCAGAATAGTCAAATTAACTAGGATTGCCTGTCCTTAAGTCCAATTCTGGACACAGGGGCAAAACGGTAATTTCGGGCAAAAATAATGTCCGCCGTTGGACCCGCTTTGCACCGAAAAGCGTGTCAGAGTCAATGGTCTCTAAAGTCGTCAAACTACATGTCTACGGATCCAATTTTCCGATACGAACCCAACCGTATGTCCAAAGTTTGATTCCGGCGGGCCGTGCACAAAATCGCCCGTTGAGTGGGACCGTGGGGCCCGCAAAACGGTGATTTTATCAACGGTCTCAGAATCGGACCAAACTTGGCATACAGGACCAGAAAAACGATATGGTCCTGTTGGCGCAAGTTTCGTCCCGATCCGATGAGCGTGTACAAAGTAATTGGAGAATTTGCAAAGTGCACGATACGGGGAATTTCGACGGATACGTATCAAATTCGTCGCGCGCACGCGACCAATTTGAATTCCGTAAAAGCCCACATGACCACGAAGCCGTTACGCAGCTTTCGATGCTTTTGGTTCGCGACCACGTCATCCGGAATGGCGGGACGGACGTTGTATCGGACAATTTTCTAGTTTTCTAAACTATTTTAAACAGGTTTTCATTGATTTTCAAACTGCTTTAACTTACTGAATAATTAACTAAAATCAAAACTATCTGTAGGGTTTTAATTTCGGTTAAGTTGTTTATAAATCTATTCAGACGGATTTCGAAATCGATTAATGGTTTACATGAAATCGAGACTCAAACTTGGGACTTCGGGACAGTTAATACACTCAGAAATTCAAGATTTTTTTCGATGTTGGGAATCGGTTTACGACGCGCACACCGCGAATTGTTCCATTCTATTTGAAGGGACTGAAGGTGTATAGGTTGTCAACGCACCTGTGCAATCGGTTCGTAAAACGACGGGTCGTGGTGTCGGGAAATCGGCCATCAACAGGGCTCCGCAGGCTGCAACTGCTGCTGCTTCCGCCTTCGTTGCGATGTGCTGCGCGCGGCTGAGTTGTCGGCATCCGGCGGTGGCCCGACCCTACTCCGGCGGCGCGCGGCTGCTGGGGTGCGCCTAGGGTGGAGCGGCGTGGGTGTCGCGTCGAGGAAGCTAGGGTTTGGTTTATCGATTTACTTCTCTCTCGCGCTATCGACCTATATATATATACAATGAGTCTCGGTTTAGGTGGGGATTATTTACTTGGCTGTGGTCCCCCCTTCTTGATTTAAGGTGTAAACTCAGCTGGGGCCGGTTCGGCCAAGCTTTGATTTGCTGTTGCTTTGATATATATATCTTTTTCTTTTTTTCTTTTTCTTTCTCTATTTTCTTTTATAAACTCCTTTCTTATTTCTTTATACAAAGTATACATATAATTATGTATGAGTCCATAATCAATAACAAATATTATAATATTTATATAATCACAAAGTCTAATAATACCCTAAGTATAAATATTATAAATAATAATAACTATAATAGTTACATAGATAGAGCATTTATTTATATACACATAATAAAATATTCCTATACACAGAAATATTATTTATATAAGATATCTATTTTTACTAATTTCTCTAATGAATAATGAAATTGTATAATCAATTAGAAAATAGCCCTACATATGAATATATATATATACAATATATATATCTACACTTATATAAAATCTCTATAACTCAATAAACCCCAATAACCTTTATTTGACTAAAATACTGTAACCAATAATACTAATATTATATAATAATCTCTTCAATAACTTATTAATAAATACTAATAATCAAAAGCAATAAATCTCTAATGGTGCAAATACCCTTTTTTGTACAATCAATAAAATCACCATTCAAGTAAAATGAATTAATAATGAAACATTTTACAATTTCCGGGAAGGGGAGCTACAAATCTACCCACCTTAAAATAATTTCGTCCTCGAAATTCTAATTCGTAACTATTCTTAAAATTCAAAAGATGGTCTACAAGAACCTCAATCTCCTTAAATTTAATTCCTCAAAATATTTTATGGCAATCTCTAATCATTTGATATTTACGAAATCTCGAGGACTTCTACCCACCTTTAGTCACACTACTCCCTTGAAACACAGGTCACTAAAATATCATAACCTTCTAACTAGTGGCTAATAACTCTTCCAAAAGTATCTAGGACATACGGTATCTATAATCCTCTCGTATCTATCAAGCAACCCAAAATTTAACAAGCATAAATTTACACCAGTAGCTAAGAAATATATTGATAAACTTTTTGAACATTCGTCGATGTGAAATAGAAAGGACGGGAAGGTAAGGAAGAATAATCGAGAGCAACTACAAATTTTCAAGAGCAGTAAAGAGTATCCAACGATACAGCTACAAAGAGTATTTACGAACCATTGACTTATTTTTGCTATATGAGGCTACTCTAGTCTAGTCACCGGTTAAATCAAAGGACACTTGTTTCTTAGAGGGGCTTACAATCCATATAATACAAAAATTTCGTTCTTGAAGTTCTAGACAAGGTTCCATATTAGAACGAAATTTGAGAAATCAAGGTTGTGATCTCATCCGTGGTTATTTAAACACACGAGTAAGGGATATAAATGTAATGCAAGATCGTATCGCAACTTCCAAGTAGATGGAAAATGGGTTACGTACGACTTCACCTTCTAGGAAGGGGAGACAACAAAATGGTTATAGGGACCTATTTCAAACAGTTCGATTTTATAGACCAACTATGGGGGTTTGTCTGGAGGGATTTTACTGGCCTTAATAGGTTTCATATTTTGGATATCACTCGTTGGTTGGGTGAACCTTGGGTCTCAATCTATTTGGACTGAACAAGATCCTAAGATAAAACTATGTCTACTAGGTTAGAGTAACCTAGAATAGGCTTTACTCAAGTGGTTGAGCTAGTTGCCAGTCAGGTTGGTTAGCTAAGTTCCTAAAGCCCAAAAATGTGCCTCCAGTGACTTTTATATTTACGTAGCACAAGAGGCCTCTATCGAGTGGCACACTAGTGGCATGTGCGTAGTGGGCTTTGAGTAGATCATCACCATATATTGGGTCGAAGGAATTGAGTCGAGGTTGAGGCTCTAATGGAAGTCGGAAAGTATACCGGTATTACGGTAAAGGTTATGGCTAATCCTTTTGTCCTGAAAGTCGTACCATAAAAATAGGGTACAAAGGGATGGGTTTGAGTGGGACATGATATACCTAGATGAAGGTAGACTCGTCTAGATCTTTCATATGAAATCTGTTGGAAGGTACAGTTGGTCCCATGCTCCGAATATTAATGACACGGCTGGGGACACTAAATGATCTAAATGAAAAGTGGGAGTCCAAGGGCACTAATCATCACCCCAGTGGAAAATTTTTCTAGTCAATCGGTAATCTCCATATACTCCCAAAATTTTTAGGAGGCTTACAGTCTACCCACCTTAGAAACTAGGATATGGTTTTAGGAATGATGTGGTCAGAAAAATTCCAAAGTCCAGATATAGTTCCTCGGCTCTTGTTAATAAAGGATGAGGCATGGCGTAACGGAATACGGTAGAGCTAAGTCAAGTCAATGATCGTTCCTCAATAAATGGAAAACGAGCGGGTACAATAACACACGGTCGATAAAATAAAATGACCTACTCGTCCGCAGTATACGAGAGTTTCTGATGGGGTAACCAACTCCAAGGTACAACATAAGAAGAGATTTCTAACAACTGAGTCAAAAAATTATATTTGTGTCAAACCTGCCAGACTATGGTCACAAGGGTTGTAGTGATCATGCATTGCTATTGACCACTGGTAGATCATAATATGACAGGGTATTAAGCTATGGTATTGGCCAAACTAGTGACTGTGGTGTTCCAACACTAGTTAGGTCTTAATAATAAAATTTATATAACTAGAGTAATATTTGTTGGAAACTAATCTCGGGATGAGTGTCACGGTGAATGATTGCCCTATTGTCCACTCATCTCATGTCTAACTGTGGGCTTCGGTCGATGAAGGGTTGGTTCAAGGCTCAAGGGTTGCTAGTCAAGGCAAGCTTCAAGCTAATAATTAGAGACTCACAATATTTGGTTTCTTAAGGATAGATACTCCTAGGTTGTCATTTCGACTAAGGGTAAAACCCTACTCATTCTTTAATTTATATGGCTAGAAGGTCATCAAGAGTAGTTTGAGGGTCGAGAGGAGAACGAGTAACTCAATCTCATGGCTGGCCGCTGGTAGTTACACTTGTGTATACAACTAATATAGCCACGTGGATACTCTGTATCTCTCCACCATCACGAGCTTTCGTCTTTCCAACTCGGGGAAAGGCAAAAAACAATAAAGAATTCAAGGAAGATGTTACTGAATACAATTTCGTGATTCAAGGGCGGACATATAATTCAAGAGAAATTGTCAATGCAGTCGCGGATGAGATCCTAGAGACGTCTATATCTCAATCCATGTAGGTTAATAATAGGAAGAGCGAACCGAGTGCACTACGGCTGATCAGACCGTAATACATCAATTCTGATTAGACAATATGTTAGCAGGCGTCCCCACTAAACATATGCCTCGAATCAAGCTCGAGAACATAGTAAGCTTGCAAAAACTAGGCTGTAATAGCAGCGTTGGTCAAGATAGTCAAGATTTCGGTACGCGAGATTTTGAAAAGAGGCACAAGTAGTTCGAGTTTTGTGAGAATCAAACCTTACCCGGTGTTCTTGCTCCTGTAGGTATCCTACTATCATCTTACCCTTAAGGTCTTGGTTGACTAATGGTTTATGGACTTCTGAATTCTATATTCTAGGTAACCTATTAGCGTCAATCAATTTCCTCGTCAATAAGTCACAAGGACTACAAAATGCTAGGTCGGGAGACATGCTACCCAACTTATAAAACTTTCACAAATATTGGCTTCGGATCTTATGGAACACACAGGGCGCTGTCCTATCCTCTATAGTATCCCTAATTTATAATCCCGTCTGAAGTCATTTCACCGAGGACTACGCCTCGCCCGTAAAATCGGGCTGTGGTAACCCTTGGTTTCGTAACTCAACATGATACAAAATCGAACATTACTTAACCCTATCCAATATTGATTCAAGCTACGATCAAAGAGGACCAAAAGCCATAGTTTTAGCAATATTCTATGACCTATATTTAAACCAATTTCAACTCTAGGGGTCGTGTCTCGCCAGTGCGCTGCTGGCTACAGTGAGTCTATAATTCAAATAAATGGCGACAGTGCGCTGCTGTCCTGCCATTATGAGTCAACTAATATTCTTTTAACTATATCTGTAAAACTTCATGGGCTTCTATAGATTCAAACAAGTTGACTATGAGATAAAACGTAAACATTTGTCCTATCACTCACAACCCTTAAAAGAAAGGATTGAACAGGGAGAAATAACTGAGGACAAAAGAAATACAAACATTCTAACTCTTCCATGTGTATCCAAGCCTCTGAGGGACAAACTTGAATCGAAACTAACTCGAAGTCCGTATATGGATAACAAAATCAGAACTTATACAAAATATTAATTCCTAGGGCAAATAGAAACTAAATAGGCAGTTCGTCTAAGATATGAGGATGATATCTAAGAGGCAGGAGAATGAATTGAATAATCTATCAAGGCTAGATCATTAATTCAATGAAGCTCTGCCTTACCAAGGGAATAATCTATCCAAATTAGATTACATCGTCATATCAAGAGATGATAATGTACCTATGGGGATCTGATAAACTATCAAAAATTAATAATTTCCATCCTAAATTGCATGGCCTAAACTACCCATCGGTAAATTGGTATAAGGGACTCCTAGTCCTAGTCATTCTCTTAAATTAAATTAATCCTGGTTCGTGAATGAGCATGTTCTAGTAGCAGGCTCGCAATAGTACAACTAACTTACGTACTATCACGAGTTCGCATTATTTGTAAAGACTGACCTGCATGGACCACCACAAAAACTTGTCACGACCCGCACCCATTTTTTTTTTTTTTACGGATACAAGACGTGTCCAAGCCAGCCTACGCCGCAGTGTCGACGGTAGAACGCTGTCACGGCCATGAAGATCAAAATCTCAAACAATGCTCATTCACATAATTAATTTAATTTACAAAGATCACAAATTTTATATTTGTAGAAAAATATAAACTTGTACAAATAAATGAATGACTACAACTCAACTATCTATCTAGTCTCTAGGTTTTTTGTCTGCAATATTCCCGTCACTCCCAAGCTAAGTGAATCCACGGCTAACCTGAAAATGTTGGTTTTCAGTCAGGAATGGAACGAGCACAATCCACTGAATGCAATCTCAATAAAGAAAATGACTATAAAACAAAGGTTAGGCATTAATCATGAGTTTTGAAAATAACAGTAAACCCGTAAGAAAATTAATAGTAATAAATAGACCAATATACTTTTCCACCGTTAGAAGTACCTTTGACATGTGATCGGTCTGGGGTGCTACACCGCACGGTCTACGATATCTACTTGCAGAAAAGTAACGATGTCTACAATGTCTACAATATCTACAATGTCTACAATATCTACAATGTCTACAATATTTACAATGTCTACAATATCTACAATGTCTACAATATCCACAATGTCTACAATATTTACAATGTCTACAATATTTACAATGTCTACAATATTTACAATGTCTACGATATCTACAATGTCTATAATATCTACAATGTCTACAATATCTACAATGTCTACAATATCTACAATGTCTACAATATCTACAATGTCTACGATATCTACAATGTCTACGGTCTGATCACACATCCTTGGTACTTCTCATTCCCGACTCAACAATTTATAATAGAGTATAAAAATCACATAACCAATGACTAATCAATGAAATATAGTAAAGATCAATATCGAAATGCAGACAATAAACTGTACTCGCCTGTGGTCCTGTGCTGGTGAAACCGACGATCCAAATCACTCAATATACCACAATAGTCAAAACCCGTACAACAGTCCCCGGAAGCTGAAATAGACAATACCAATAATCTCAGAATAGTCAAATTAGCTAGGATTGCCTGTCCTTAAGTCCAATTCTGGACACAGGGGCAAAACGGTAATTTCGGGCAAAAACGATGTCCGCCGTTGGACCCACTTTGCACCGAAAAGCGTGCCAGAGTCAATGGTCTCTAAAGTCGTCAAACTACATGTCTACGGATCCAATTTTCCGATACGAACCCAACCGTATGTCCAAAGTTTGATTCCGGCGGGCCGTGCACAAAATCGCCCGTTGAGTGGGACCGTGGGGCCCGCCAAACGGTGATTTTATCAACGGTCTCAGAATCGGACCAAACTTGGCATACAGGATCAGAAAAATGATACGGTCCTGTTGGTGCAAGTTTCGTCTCGATCCGATGAGCGTGTACAAAGTAATTGGAGAATTTGCAAAGTGCACGATACGGGGAATTTCGACGGATACGCATCAAATTCGTCGCGCACACGCGACCAATTTTAATTCCGTCAAAGCCCACATGACCACGAAGTCGTTACGCAGTTTTTGATGCTTTCGGTTCGCGACCACGTCGTCCGGAATGGCGGGACGGACGTTGTATCGGACAATTTTCTAGTTTTTTAAACTGTTTTAAACAGGTTTTCATTGATTTTCAAACTGCTTTAACTTACTGAATAATTAACTAAAATCAAAACTATCTGTAGGGTTTTAATTTCGGTTAAGTTGTTTATAAATCTATTCAGACGGATTTCGAAATCGATTAATGGTTTACATGAAATCGAGACTCAAACTTGGGACTTCGGGACAGTTAATACACTCAGAAATTCGAGATTTTTCTCGATTTTGGGAATCGGTTTACGACGCGCACACCGCGAATTGTTCCATTCTATTTGAAGGGACTGAAGGTGTATAGGTTGTCAACGCACCTGTGCAATCGGTTCGTAAAACGACGGGTCGTGGTGTCGAGAAATCGGCCATCAACAGGGCTCCGCAGGCTGCAACTGCTGCTGCTTCCGCCTTCGTTGCGCTGTGCGCGCGCGGCTGAGTTGTCGGCATCCGGCGGTGGCCCAACCCTACTCCGACGGCGCGCGGCTGCTGGGGTGCGCCTAGGGTGGAGCGGCGTGGGTGTCGCGTCGAGGAAGCTAGGGTTTGGTTTATCGATTTACTTCTCTCTCGCGCTATCGACCTATATATATATACAATGAGTCTCGGTTTAGGTGGGGATTATTTACTTGGCTGTGGTCCCCCCCTTCTTGATTTAAGGTGTAAACTCAGCTGGGGCCGGTTCGGCCAAGCTTTGATTTGCTGTTGCTTTGATATATATATCTTTTTCTTTTTTTCTTTTTCTTTCTCTATTTTCTTTTATAAACTCCTTTCTTATTTCTTTATACAAAGTATACATATAATTATGTATGAGTCCATAATCAATAACAAATATTATAATATTTATATAATCACAAAGTCTAATAATACCCTAAGTATAAATATTATAAATAATAATAATTATAATAGTTACATAGATAGAGCATTTATTTATATACACATAATAAAATATTCCTATACACAGAAATAATATTTATATAAGATATCTATTTTTACTAATTTCTCTAATGAATAATGAAATTGTATAATCAATTAGAAAATAGCCCTACATATGAATATATATATATACAATATATATATATCTACACTTATATAAAATCTCTATAACTCAATAAACCCCAATAACCTTTATTTGACTAAAATACTGTAACCAATAATACTAATATTATATAATAATCTCTTCAATAACTTATTAATAAATACTAATAATCAAAAGCAATAAATCTCTAATGGTGCAAATACCCTTTTTTGTACAATCAATAAAATCACCATTCAAGTAAAATGAATTAATAATGAAACATTTTACAATTTCCGGGAAGGGGAGCTACAATATATATATATATATATATATATATATATATATATATATATATATATATATATATATATATATATATATAAAATAAAGAAAAAAAAAAATATATATATATATATATATATATATATATTATATATAAAATATATATATATATTTTATATATATATTATTTTTTTTATTATTATATATTATATATATATATATATATATATATATATATATATATATATATATATATATATATATATATATATATATATATATATATATATATATATATACTTAATTAAAAATATATATATATATACTCAATTAAACCAAAAAATATTAATAAAATATTTTTCTAGTGTAGGGCTTAAACATAAAAATATGTACATAAGAGTTAATATTTATCTCCTAAAGTACAAAATAACCAAATGATATATTTTTATAATGATATCAATAATAATAACATTTATAAAGATATCAAAATAAGAACAATCAATAATAGGTGTAAATACAAATATAGGTATAGTCTAAAATTCTCCAAAATACATAAGGATAACTAGGAAAGTATTTATCCTATAAAATATTATTTTAATAGCAAGAACGTATACATAATATATATTTAACCACCTTTTATAAAATTTCCTACTAAATCCCTAAAATAAAAATACCAATATCATATACATCTACATGGACATCCTTAGACGCACTACCCGCGCGACTACATGGGCTTGGGTTTAGTTCAAGTCTGGGCTAAATTGGTACAACTGAGTCTCCTAAAAGTTATAGTATTAATAAATAACTAATTAAATTATTTATAAGGATCAAGTCACAACTTTGACTGGTTTTTCTAGTTAGAATATACCTGTGGCTCGGCCTTCCCTACCATGGTTAAAGCATTAGTCAAAGCACACGTCTACACTATCTGTACCAAAATTCTTAGTCGATATGCATCCCAAAATTTGACCATGACTAAGGCCCTATATATAGTATTAGGCTATTATAAATATAATCTTATACATACAAAATTGTATAAAAATCTATTTGGCCTAAAATAAATTCAAAGTAACCCTACTAAGTCATGGTAACCTAACATGGCTCTACAAAGCGGGATTGGCTAGGTTTGGGTCCCAATATATTTTCTAATCAAAACAAACTCGAAAAGTCAACCAACGAGTCTCTTTTGCCATTCGCAATTAAATAGCACATGGGGACTCGATTGAGTGGCACACCCATGACACGTGTGTTGTAGGCTCAAAATGGGTCAAAACCATATATTGGGTCAACTGGTTTTGATCGAGGTCGAGTTCTGAGCTCAAGTTGGAAGTTAGGTCTATAATTACGGTAAAAGATCAAATAGCCTATATTGACCCAAAGTTGTGTGAAGTCAAAAGAATGTTAAGGGACAAGTTTGGATGGGACATGATATATCAAATTGAAGGTGGACTCATCTACTTCAAAACTCATAAAGGTTGTTTCGAAAGATTGTCACTTCTTGTGCTACAAAAATCAAAGCTACGGAGAAGTACATCTATACAATAATTAATACTAAAATATAATTTAATAAATATAAAACCATATAGAATAAATAAAAAAATAATTCCCAAAAATCAGGGTCCTTACAAAGCTATCCCGTGCCAATCAGGCCAGCACCGTGACCTCCCTACTCTATGCATATCAAGAACAGAACATGGAAAGCTAAGGGTGTCACAGACTAGCAATCAAGTGATGCCAGATGCTGACATGTTCGCATATCTTAATTGGCATAGAGCAGAACAAATAAATCAGATGGTGTGCCAAAAAAACTCCAACGTAGTCTACGCCAAATGCTAACTTGCGCACAATGAGGGTTTCTAAGAGCCATAATCCACTCACCTATGCCAATAAACTTAGAACTGCCCTGTATACGTAGGGAACTCAAAAGTTTAGGGATAGACATCATATTCCTAATGTAATCAGACAGAGTCTGCCTCTTTCTTCCTCTTTTTTTTTTCTTTTCCTACTACTGTACCAGATCTCTGCGAACTCATTGTAAAAAAATAGAAGACTACAAGTTCATCTCGTGCAGCGATGACTCCACATACTGAACATCGTTGTAATCAGTATCATGAAATTGTAATCAAGTGCTGCTGTAAGACAGCCAAATGATCTATGTTTGACCGCTTGAATTATCCCTGCTTTCCTAGAATGATCTGAATACTTGAGGATGATATCATCATATATGACAAACGTCGCTGCCATTCACATGAAGTTGACGTCAAGTGCTGTTGCAAGCCAGTAAAACGGGCGGTGTTCAACTGTTTGAATTACTCTCGATCTTTCGATCACTCTCGGTCTCCTACTGTGATCTTAGTAGATGAAGACTAACTGCTGTTTGCTTCTGTCAATATGGCATCTCGTAGCACGGGGGTAGAAGATGCTCGAGGCGTATTTCATCGCGACCGTCGAGTCGACAAATCTGCGGTCAAATCCCAGATTCTTCTGAAGGAGTTTAACATAACATAAGATCAAGAAGCCGAGACTTTTTCGATTAAAGAAATCTTCCCGGTTCCAACCCTGGGGTAGCAGTCTGTTAGACTTTGTTGCCGACAGTGAAGACTCTGATCAAACCATTCTATCCACCATCTCATCTTCTGTATCAAGAAATTATCTGCTTACGTGACAAATGAAGAGCAAGACGCTTCCAGTTCTGCTAGCCAAGAACAGAGAATTGCTACATTGAAAGCTAATCTGAAGGCCATGGCTGATATGGTTACAAGCATGCACACGGTGATTATGACACAACATGCTGTTCCGTCGGTTGTGAATCCAATTCCAACCTAAGAACACACAACAGGGGCGATGCCTATCAACACTAGCCCTGGAGCACAACCACTTCTAAATACTACCAATTTGGAGGTAATACACCTTCAAGCATATTCTACTCCAAGTCACTCTGGTGCTGGGGGTGGTACTTACCATGTAGTTCCACATCCCAACCCTTCAAATCAATCCGCTGCTCCTCAAACACCGGGAGAGCCTCTCGAACCAGTCAAGCTTCTGCGAAATCAGTTTGAAGCTTTCAAGTAGAAGGATAGATTACAAAAATTAGCAATCAAACAACCCTATCCCCCAGAATGGAAAGAAGTTCCATTTTCGTCTAAATACAAGCCACGAACTATAATGCTATTCGACGACAACACATCTCCAAGTGAGTATATCAACTAGTTCGAGATGATGATTGATCACCTTCAGCAGAATGATGCTCTACTTACTAGAGTCTTCATCAGATGCTTAGCGGGTGTTGCCTATGACTGGTATCAAAGCCTGTCCGATGGTTGTATAACATCCTTCACGGCATTGAAGCATATATTCCTGGAAGGATTTTATGAAGGAACCCACGACATGATTATCTCCGCCCTTACCAAAATCAAACAGAAGCCCAATGAAACAACTGAACATTTCATTGAGCACTTTCGACGAGAGGCCTTGAAAATGCCTCTAGGTACTCCTGACGCATTGACAATAGATACTTGCAAATCAAACTTGTTACTTATTGTCAACATGTGGACGGGACCTACACAGTTTCAAGATTGGGGTTCCTTCATAGTAAGTACCAGAGCAGCTGAAGACAGTGCTGAGAAGTTCAAGCAATTAGGAATTTTGATGCCAAATCTTGACAATGATAAGCATCCTGTTACCAGCAGGGATAGTCACCAAAACAATCGCAAAGGCAAAAAGGCCTTAGCCATCAATGTAGGTCAGCCAGCAGCTACAGCGGTAGCACCTCCACAGAGGGCAGCACCATGACACAAGAAGGATTATTCCTTCGACGACGATGATGTCATGAGCATCTTTGATTGTTTGATCAAAAATAATAAACTTCAACTACCGAAGATCAAACGGCCAGACTGATGGAACTGGGGATTCCCAGGACCCCTAGTTTGGTGTGCGTATTGATCGATAGAAGTTTAACAAATCTAAGACATGTTCTAACCCTTCATAGAGGAACTAGGGTTCACGAATTATACCTACGACGGAAAGAAGAAGACACTATCCAGCAACCTCGAGCAGTCACGACCCCAAGATCTTATGCACGTATTCCTTTCTCGTGTTGGACGTCATATGGGCAACGATCTCCTAACCTTTTCTTCTCCTTGACAGCTCGCCCTTTCTCTCCTTATATGAATTATGAATTTTGAGAAAGCTTCTTACTTTTGATCAGATCATGACGGCCAGAGAATAAAGGATATATATAAGGCTACGGCAGGGACCATGAGAAAAAAAATTAGGGTTAGGTCTCCTAACGGATCTGGGTATCCCGTGTTCAGTCCGAACACACAACCCATGCCCATTAACAATAGCTCGGTCTACTAAAGAGCTATTATTGTACTACCTTCCTAATCCCAAATTATGATTGTGGGCTACTTTTATTATATATTCATTTGGCTCCCCATGTTAAGATATCGAATGTCCGTCGATCAAATTAAGTTACTGACAACTATATTGATCGACATCTTTTATCCTTAAGTAGTACCATTTAACTTTATTTGTCATGTCGAATATAATCCACCTGCAGGATTTACATGACAATCCTTATGAGCTCCTTAAGGGGACATCATCAACCCGATGTATCGGGACATAGATTCCTTTTATAATCAATAGCCCATCATACATACAATGTTATTATCCAATTTTTAAAGGTTGTTGACCCATAATGAATTTTACTCTTTTATGAGTCAAAGTAATGCATACTGCATATACATGTTTGTTATTATATCCGGATTAAGAGCACAAGCATCCATAATAACAGAGGTATTTGT
The DNA here is from genome assembly GCA_029216955.1 of Iris pallida. Classification (NCBI taxonomy): domain Eukaryota; kingdom Viridiplantae; phylum Streptophyta; class Magnoliopsida; order Asparagales; family Iridaceae; genus Iris; species Iris pallida. The sequence goes on along the minus strand of JANAVB010038020.1, from coordinate 9,578,951 downwards.
TCTCTTATGTAGTCAGTACAAAGAGAACAACCTCAAGTGGTCCTGTTCAATACATACAAAAGTGTACTAGTATGAACCTATAGTCAAGATAGACTAATACCATATTACACTACAACCTTTCCAATGGATTGTCCAAGTCCATATAGGTTGTGAACTATTTATATATTCTATAGGAAACTGATATATGATCTTTTGTGTGACACCACACACCATATTATCTAAAATATAGAATATCAGACACTTGCATTAACACTTGCAACAAATATAATATGCAAACATTTGCCCATTTGATTCTCATTCAAAATTTAAGGAAATAAAGTTAATACAAAAGTGATGCTTTTATTATATAACCCTAACGATCTCCCACTTATACTCAAAGCATTATTTTTTCAGTATACTGTTACAAATCTCCCACTTATACTTAAATCCATGCTGCTACACATCTGATTCCTATTTCCTCAACATGACTATCAAAAGCCTTAGCTGGTAAGCTCTTTGTAAAGGGATCATCTAGGTTGTCGGCTGATAATATCTTGATCACAACAACTTTTTCTTTCTTTACAAAATCTTGTATCAGGTGGTACTTGCGCTCAATGTGTTTACCTGTCTTATAGGCTCGTGGTTCCTTCGAGTTTGCAACTGCACCACTATTATCATAATAAAGTGTAATAGCCTTAGGCAAACTAGGTACCATATCCATGTCCAACAGGAAGTTTCTGAGCCAAATTGCTTCTTTAGCTGCCTCAGAGGCTGCCACATACTCTTCTTCCATGGTGGAATTAGCAATATATTTTTGCTTGATACTCTTCCACACAATGGCTCCACCTCCCAAAGTAAATACATAACCTAAGGTAGATTTTCTGGAATCCCTATCTGACTGAAAATTTGAGTCTGTATACCTCAAGGAAACAAAACTATCTGCCTGGTAAACTAGTATATACTCTTTAGTCCTTTTCATGTACTTCAAAATATGCTTTACGAAAGTCCAGTGCTCCTGGGTTAGACTGATATCTGCTGACCATGTCAACGGCAAAGCAGATGTCTGGCCTCGTACATAGTATTGCATACATTAAGCTTCCTACTGCTGAAGCATAAGGAACTGATTTAATCTTCTCTATCTTTTTAGGTGTCTTCGGACACTGCTCCTTTGATAGAGCAATTCCATGCCTAAAAGGTAAAAAAACCTTTCTTAGAATATTGCATGCTAAAATAAGTTAGTACAATATCGATATAGGAAGCTTGGGACAATCCTAACATCCTTTTCTTACGATCTCGTAGAACTTTGATCCCAAGGATGTGACCTACTTCTTCCAAGTGCTTCATATCAAACTATCTAGATAACCATACCATTACATCCAAATAACACCTTCATATTGTTTCCAATGAGCAAGATGTTATCTATATAAAGTACTAGGAATACCACCATGTTTTCGTCACACTTTCTGTATACACATGATTCATCCTAACATTGATCAAATCTATAGGATTTTATCACCTGATCAAAACATATGTTCCAAGATCTGGAAGCTTGCTTAAGTCCATAAATAGACTTCTTGAGCTTACAAATAAGATGCTCTTGACCCTTTTCAATGAATCCATCTAGTTGCTTTATATAGATGTCTTCCTCAAGACTTCCATTAAAGAAAGCTGTCTTGACATTCATTTGTCAAATCTCATAATCGAGATGAGCTGCATTAGATAAAAGAATTTGGATAGACTTAAGTATGGCTATTGGCGAAAAGGTTTTCTCATAATTGATACCCTCTCTTTGAGTAAAACCTTTTGCAACAAGCCGAGCTTTAAAGGTTTCAACCTTTACCGTATGATGCTCTTTTTCTCTTATAGACCCACTTGCATCTAATGGCTTTTACACCAACGGGTGGTTCTACAAGCTCCCAGACCTGATTAGAATTCATAGATTCTATTTCAGATATCATTGCTTTTTGCCAAGACTCTGCATTTTTATCTTGGAGTGCTTCGTTGTAGGTACAGGGATCATAATCTTGTTCCTCAAGGATAAAGTGTCATGCCCCAGAACTAGAATACTGAAGAGCGGAGGACAGACATAGCCAGCTATGTACATTAAAGTATAACCTACCATACAATATGGTCACGACTGTCTAGATGTATGAGGGTTTATCTACAAGCCAACAGTCTCTTATGGTCAAGAACAAGCCTAGTGTCTTAATCTCAAGTAAGAAAGTAAATATTACAAGATATTATATCATCAGACATACAAAGTAAGGCATCCTAAAAATTATATATTCAGATGATCATAAAGCTAGTCATACAAAATACTAAGACTAGCAAGAGTTTAAGTCATACATGATCAACCCTAGGATTTGTCAATCATGTTACAGCCCTTAGGCAGACAGAAAGTAAGCTTCAACACGAGCTAACACTTGCTCGACGGCTAAACGCCTCAAAAGAATAATTTACAATTAAGTGGAAGAGCAAAAGAAGAAATCCACTCGTTGCCAGGGTTACGCCTGTTGTTCACCATCTGGATGGAAGGCAGGTAGATCCTCGGGTGCTACTCCAAAAATCTTGCCATACAAAACCAGCTGGATCAGAACCCAGAAGAGCAAGTGCCACAAGGGAGGCTTCACTAGGAACTAAAACCAGCAGGTTAATAAATAGAAGATATAAATAAATGAACATGATTAAGTAACAAGAAGACAGGGTTAGAAAGATAGGATGGCAAATGATAAGATAACTAAGAAACTATTCCGAAAACCAAGTTACAACCCGTAAACCAAACAAGGACCGGGGTTGTAACCCTTCACCTGAACGGAACTTAGTCCTTAACCATTTATCAACAAGAGTAAAGCATAAACAATAATGCACTAAAGTAACCATATACTGGCACTGTCTGGACAAGACTAGACTGGACCCCATCCATCGGTCACGGCCAAGCAAGAGTATGGCTTGATACTTTAACTAACTAGGGTTATCACAAGCTTAGTTACAAGCAAGATGCAATGAGATGTTCCCATAGTCACAAGCCCTACAGCCATCTAGGTTATCCAGGCGAGATAGTTTATTAGAGTTATAAGAATTATTAAGAGTTATCAAGATTACTAGTGTACTTTTAGTACTTATGTTTTTCAAGAAGTGCCCCACATGACAGTGTGCTGAAAATGTTCCTTACTCGTCGGTAGGCTACAAGTCCCTTAGGTGTGGCCGGGATAACGAGATCGCCTGTAATTGGAAAAATCTCTCTATATGAACTACTTGATCAATCTAGTCATTAACCTAGTCAGATTCATTATGAATTTCTAACCGTGGTAACCAGGAATCCATGTTCTAGACATGATGCAAGACGAGACAGATAGCTTGTACAGGCACAATCAAGAGAATCAACCACGGTGTCAAGACAAGAGTTACTTAGCAAGTCAAGGTAGCTGTCTCAACAGCGCTTTCAAGATTTTACATGTCATGTCAGGTTACTTGTTACTTATCAAGATTACTTGTCAGGAGTACGCCTTGACGGGCCACTATCAAGCTTATACATGTCATATCAAGTTTACTTGTTATTTGTCAAGAGTGAACCTCGGCATGCCACTACCAAGATTATCAAGAAGGGTTCATGCCATCATTTTGTGTTCATGTCAAGAGTTATCAAGTTATCATATGCATATAACAAAACACATAAATGGTTGCAAGAACAAGAAAGGTGCAGGGAGGTAGGCACATTACAAGGGGCACCTAAACATGGATGTGCACCTAGGCAAGCATGGGCGCCTGGGCCCTAGTAGTGCCTAGGCAGCAATGGGCTCCAGCGCCAAGGTGGCGCCTGGGCCAAAGTAGGTGCATGGCCAGATTGGGCTCTGAATCATCATGGACGCCAGGGCCAAGGTGGCGCCTGGGCCGAAATGGCCAGAAGGGGGAGTGCATCATAATAGGCGCCTAAGCACCAATGAGCGTGAGGGTTAAGGCGTATCACAATAGCATCTAAGCACCATGAGTGTAAGGGGCTAGAGGCGCCAGGGCGCGTAAGGCGCTTGGGCCAACTAGGCGCATCACATTGGCGCCTAAGCACCGTGAGCGCAAGGGGCAGGGGCGCCTGATCATGTCGGGGAGCCTAGACCAGGGGAGGCGCCAAGGCCAAACCTGGGCGCCTGGACCAACATACTGCCGGGCACTGTTCTTCTTCTCCAAACAGCAGCCAAGCTCCATGGGAACCCAAAAACTTCAAATGAGCATAACTTGCTCAAAAAAGTTCGAATCGAGACTTCTAAGGGTCTAAACTGCATAGAACGAGATTTCCTACAGCCTGGGACGACCAAGCTTTACTAGATCAAAACCAAAAAAAACAAAAAACTTATAACTTAGATCTACATAAATCCATCCACCAAAATAAAAAGTGCTAAGCTCTAAAGAGGCTTAGAATCTAGTAGAGAAAAGAATAGAATAATAAAAGAGAAGATCCTTCATAAAGAAAGTTGCACTTGCCTAAGGGTCCTTGGTGGGTGGGAGGAGTTATGAGGAAGAAGAAGATAAAAAAAGAAATAAATGAGAAGAGTTATGAAGAGAGAGAAAGTGGTTGACTTATATGGCAACCCTTCTCTTCTCAAACCATAATAAACCAAGCCAAGCCAAGAGTGCCATAATGAACCAAACCAAAATAAACCAAGATAAACCAAGTCAGGATAAGACTAAACCAGGGTTAGGCTAAACAGGACAAGTCAAAACATGGGTCACCTGACAAACGTCAGAAATCTGTATACGTATACTAAAAATACGTATAACGGAGTGACATAAAGTCTGACGACCCTCCCAAGAACATATATCTATCAAGTTGTATCACAACCCTCCCACTACAATGAGGCACTATCGGTTATGGTGTAACATTTGTTACACATTGTGCAGTTACTTCTGGTTCATCCTCTTGTACTATTGGTACTGAAGTAGTTAGTGTCTCACCTCTCAGTTCTTCTAGAACAACTCTACTTGTTGGTTTATGGTTCATCACATAGTCTTCCTCTAAGAATCGGGCATTAGTGCTAATAATGACCTTCTGATCCTTAGGACTTTAAAATAAACCTCCATTCGTCTCTCTTGGATAGCTACAAACAAGCGTACTTCTGTACGAGATTCTAACTTATCTACTTTCCCATTCAGCACATGTGTCGGACTACCCCAAATTCGAACATGTTTTAGACTAGGCTTACGCCTAATCCACTGCTCTGTAGGAGTAAGAGGTATGAGCCCCTGTTATTTAATTATTTTAAATTAAGGGTTTTAAGTGTAAATAACATTTTTAGCCTTAAAATAATTTATTATGATTATTTAGAATTTTCTAGAATTTTTAAACAGTTTTTAAAGGCTAAAATATCAATTTATAATTTTGAAAATTAGTTTTGTAATTATTTAAATTATTTTTATTTCAGTTTGCAATATTAGAATTGTCTGTGCAAATAAAATTTTGCACAGAACACTGCGGGAGTGGTTTTACAAATTAGGATTTTGCATACTGACAAGAGGTGGGTGTTTTTGCAATTTACAAAAGGGCATGGGTATTTGTGCAAAACCACCCACAGCCACCTACGTCGTCGGTCAGGTCTTTGTCGTCTTCCCCCCGCCGACTTGCCGAAACCCTAACCTTAAATCCTAATTTACTAATCGAAACACTAACTAACCCCCAAATCCTAGCCTATAAAGCCCCCCCTCGGCCGAAACCCTAACTTCATTCCTCTATCCGACCACCGTAGCCACCGCTCTAGCTCGTCTTTTCCGTCGAGTTTGCCAGAAACCTAGATCTAAGCCACAGCCCACTTCCCGATGAGCCACCACCACCAAAATGTTCGCCTCGACGAGAAGAACCCCAATCCTATTTTCCCGACGCACCCCGACGCTTCTTCCGCCGTACAGCAGCCCCGAATAACGACCATTGCCGGACACGTATGTCTCATTCTTTCGCCGCTACGTATTTGTGTCTCGTTTTCACATAGCAGAGTCGCCATGTGTCGAGGAGTCTTGTGATGGCCTTGGACACGGCTAATTCTTGTCAGAACGTGTGTTCTTGTCTCAGATACGAGACTCGTATCGGATTCATGCGCTCGTGTCCCTAACTGTCTGGACACGGGTATAGGTTAATGGGTTTCGGGTTTGTTTTTAAATATTAATGGGTTAAACCCGTTTAACTAATGGGTTTACTGTGTTTATTGGGTTTGCGGGTTTACTATTCATATGGGTATTGGGCTCGGCCTAATGGGTTTGGGCTGAGTTTTAACATATATATATATATATATATATATATATATATATATATATATATATATATATATATATATATATATATATATATATATATACCATTTTATATATATATATATATATATATATATATATATATATATATATATATATATATATATATATATATATATATATATATAAAATGGTATATATATATATATATATATATATATATATATATATATATATATATATATATATATATATATATATATATATATATATATATTTTTTTTATATATATATATATATATAAAATGGTATATATATATATATATATATATATATATATATATATATATATATAAATGGTATATATAAAAATGGTATATATATATATATATATATATATATATATATATATATATATATATATATATATATATATATATATATATATATATATATATATATATATATATATATATATATATATTTTTTTTTTTAAAAATGGTATATATATATATATATATATATATATATATATATATATATATATATATATATATATATATATATATATATATATATATATATATATATATATATACCATTTAATGTATATATACTTCTATGTATATGTATAAATGGTGCAATATTTTGATATATGTTAATTTACATGTTATTTTATTATCAGTAAATATTATGGTTAAGTATATTTTACTGAATTAAAATATTATTATAATATTTTAATATAAATACATATCTATATATTTAATTTCGTATTTTTACGTATTCTGTGAATTATGGCCATTTGAGTCCAGACCTAGCATGGATTATGTGGACTTAAATGAGTTTAAGTACATTCAAGATCTGTACGAGTCATATCGAACTTGATTCATGGCATTTGGTCCCGTATCTGGACTTCGGTTCAATTTTGTATACATGGATAAATATAATAAATAAATAATTATTTATTTTCAAAAACTGTACCTTGTTGTATTTAAATTGTTAGACATTATACAAATACTGTATAAATCAGGAAAAAATTGTATTTAAATATTATGTTAATTTAGATAATTTAATATAGTTTTTCCAGGATTTAATTTGTATTTTGCCATTTTACAAAAATTGGAAAACAGAACTCATTTTCAAAGTACTTATGTTTACTGAATTTTAAAGTTTATAAATTCCAGAAAAATTAGTATAAATTTCTATAATTAACAATGATCATTTCGGTACTTTGTTTTATATATATTGGAGCCTTTTGTCTATCTTAATAATTGTTGGAACACAGAGTACAGCCTGATTTATTAATTAAATAATTATGTCTTGTGAAGTTATGTGTTTTTTGGGATATTTTAGTATTGGGACCTTACCTTACCTTAGTATAGAGACCCTAAAAAGTTGGTTTAGGTATTGTGTCACCCCACATTGGTCTCCTATGCTAAAGTCGTCACTTGGTTAGGTGTCCAGCTAGAAAGTCGTGTCACACCACTAGTGTTCTAATCTTGAGCTTAGTATGGAAACTAAGATTGTATATCCTTTTTAACAGTGACAGGACACCGGACATCTATAGCTTCGTATTCATACCCTTGTTTTGCACGAGTCAAGTACCCCTACAAACTTTACTTACTGCATATAATGAATTACGTATGAACTATGTTAATACAGTTACTTAAATGGAAAATCATATCTTACATGTTTCTATGTACCTACCGTATGTTTCACATGCTTTAAACTGTTCTTGTATTTCTCACATGTTATAACTTGGGTTATGGGAAAACTGATAGCTGAGTATATGATCATGCCTCCTTCTTCCGTACGTATGTGCCGATCAAGGTCGCATTACATGTATACCTTATCGTAGGCCATTATCCCGTATTTCTGTACGTATGTACACCTATGCTTGTAGACTTGTACCTACATACATTTTATTACATATAGACTTGTACACCGGTACATTTTATATGTATTGAAGATCACGTGCCTGCTCTAGTTTTAAATATTACATGTACGTCTGTCATCATGGCAAATGTATCTTCGATATGATAGATTGTGATATGCCATGAGTCTTGTTTATTACACCTCTTTTCATTCCATGCTCCGTATATTTAGTTTGTAGAACCAGTACTTGCTCCCTTTCTGACAGGAAACGTTGCAGGTATACTTACCGAGGAGGAGTTGCTATGTGATTCCTATTATGGGGTCACCATTGAGGATCAGGCTTTAGCCCACGAGGATGTACCTACGGGAAAACTCGTCTAATTTGTTATTTTAGTTGCTCTGGACTTTGAGAGCAGGACTTTTTAGTCTATGTATTTTGTTACTGGACTTGTAACTAGTTTTACATTTTGGCTATGTATTTTAAACATATTCGTATGTTAGATGTTATGTTGTGATGATTTCTTCAATATGACAAATGGAACTGTTAGCACACTTGATCCTTCACTATGTATTTTTTAAAAAAGAATAGCTTACTACGCTATAACTCGAGCGTAGGCTGGACATGCCTTAATCCGTCCCAATAATTTAGGTAGCGGGTCGTGACATGTTTTTAGTGGTGGCCCATGCAGGTCTTAGATTTAAATTGTTTGGTTACACCAAGCATACTTGCAACTAGGATTATAGGATAACTTGATAAACACTAGGAATAACATCTAGAACACCTAGAGGATTCCTAGTATTGCAACATAGGAAACTCATCACAGCATAGGACCGTTATTATAAATTAGATTTTTTGTTTGTTTGTGATTGTTTACTTAAAAAGTTCTTATAGTTCTTTTATTTTCTATTTGATGGTGCTCACATGCTCATCCAAGTATGCCACACCTGAAAATGGCGTACTTTCTATCCAGCCGGTCGACCTGTTGCCGGAGCACTTCCACCTCCACCTACCATACACCCCCACTCCACAAATCTACCAACCCAGATGCCTCCACCACCTCCTACATCACAGTCCCAGTAGGACCAGGTGATTCCACCACCACCTGCTGCTATACCTGTCCAGAATTCCGTCACTCTCGACGAAAACCAGCTACTTACTCTGATCCAGGGGTTCCTAACGACCCATCAGGAGCAGACCACCCTACTTCGCCAGAGCATTGAGCGCTCTGTGGAGCGTACCATGATCCCACCACCGGTAGAGCCACGACCAAGAGCGAGGAATATCAAGGACTTCATGAACTTGAACCCCAAGGTGTTTATGGGGACTGAGGGCATCATAGTCGCAGATGACTGGTTGGACTCAGTAGAGAGGAAGCTCCTCGGAGCTAGGTTGCCAGGTGACCTCCAGGTCAAGGCAGCAGGATTTCTGCTGATAGATTTAGCGGGAGTCTGGTTCAGAAATGAGCTACTATTTGCGAGAGGGGGAGCTACATGGGATCAGTTCAAGATCCAATTCAAGAAGAAATCCTTCTCGACTACCGCTAGAGTAGCAATGGGGCTACAATTCCAGAACCTCCAGCAGGGGAACCGTTCTGTTGACGTGTATGCGGTGGAGTTTAGTCGTTTGAGCCGTTTTGTCTCTAGCCTAATTTCAGACCCAGAGGAGATGACACATAGATTTTGCCAGTCTTATCCCAGACATCGGCATCCTCCTAGTGGCAAACGGGACGACTGACTACTACCAAAGCCTGGAGTTGGCCTGGGGGATAGAGGAGCGTCTTCTGTCTTACAAGAGGCAAGCTTCCGGGCACAATGAGGGACCTTCCAAGTGCCAGGCTTTTCAGCCAAGAGCACCAACGTCGCACCAGCAGGCATACCGTCCTCCCGTACCACATCACCCAACACCACCAGTTAGAGCTCCAGGACCACAGCAGTAGAAGGGAGATGTGTGTTCATACTGCAGGAGGCTAGGGCATGACTATACCATCTGCAGGAAGAGGTTAAGACAGTGCTTAGCTTGTGGGTCTACTACCCATCAGCTTCGAGATTGCCCAGCAGTGAGGGCACCAGGCACGGGACCGCCTAGGGGACCACCGCTCCCGACCTAGCAAGAGCAGTTTGGGCAATATCTGCAGCAGCAGCAGAAAGGACCCCAGGGGAAGGCTTATAGTTTAGCTCTTGAGACAGAGCTGGAGCAGGTTTCGGAGCCAGATTATTTGGTCGATGTTATCATAGGTCATGTTTATTTGTATACTTTTCTAGCCATATGCTTGTTTGATTCTGGTGCATCACATAGCTTTCTGTCATTAGAATTTTTGCAAAAACACCATTTTGTAGCTACACCCACCAAGGAAATGAGTAGAGTAATGACAGGAGGTGGACCAGTACCCATTAAAGCTATCTATAGATGCTCTATTACTATAGCTGGGAGAGAGTTTAGTGGACGATTCTTTGTGATGCCACTTCCCCGATATGATATCATATTGGGAATGGATTGGCTTAGCTACGATCACGCAGTTATAGACTGTCATGAGGGTAGTATTCTATTCAGTCCCCCAGGAATGACACCATTCAGTGTCAGGAGGACAAGGCCGAAGATCAGCCTAGAGACGAACTGTTGTGCTACAGTTGGGGAGCTAGTACCGCCACACCCTATCATTGGAGAGTTTATGGATGTATTCTCAGAGAATCTTCCAGGACTTCCACTTGACAGAGATGTGGAGTTCACTATAGATTTAGTACCGGGCTCATCACCAGTGTCCCGGGCTTGCTATAGAGTGAACCCCAAGGAGGCCGTAGAGATGAAGGAGCAGATCGATGACCTGTTAAAAAAGGGTTTCATCCGATCTAGTGCTTCTCCATGGGGAGCACCAGTGCTCTTTGTGCCGAAGAAGGATGGTATAGTCCGGTTGTGCATTGACTACCGGGCATTGAATGCCATCACCATTAAGAACAAATATCCTCTGCCTCAGATAGATGATTTGTTCGACCAGTTGAGTGGGGAGAAGGTGTTCTCCAGGATAGAATTGAGATCAGGTTATCACCAGGTGATGGTCAGAGCTGAAGACATCCAGAAGACTGCATTCAACACCAAGTATGGACAGTACGGGTTTTTGGTGATGCCATTTGGTCTCACAAATGTGCCAACTATCTTTATGAACTTGATGAACAAGAAATTCCGCCAATATCTAGATAAATTTGTCGTGGTGTTTATCGACGACATCCTGATATACTTGAAGATGCTAGAAGAACACGAAGAACACTTGCGGATAGTTCCTGGAGATTCTGAGGAAGGAGAGGCTGTATGCTAAATTGTTGAAGTGCTAGTTCTTTCTCGACCGAGTAGAGTTTTTCGGTTATGTGGTCACTGGAGAGGGGATCTCAGTGGACCCCAGGAAGGTTGCTGCCGTCGAGACTTGGAAGGCTTCGACATCAGTTTCAGAGATTAGGAGTTTCTTAGAATTAGCAAGCTATTACAGGAAGTTTGTCCAGGACTTTGCTAGAATAGCCGAACCTATGACAAAGCTGACACAGAAGGATGCATAGTACATCTGGTCAGAGGACTGCCAGGCAGCATTTGAGGAGCTGAAGAGGAGACTGACGACTGCACTAGTTTTGGCAGTACCTTCAGGATCTGGAGGTTTCACCATTTACAACGATGCTTTAGGAAAGGGGCTAGGATGTGTTTTGCAGCAGCATGGGAAAGTGATTGCCTACACATCTAGGAAATTACGAACTCAAGAACAGAACTATCCTACTCACAACCTAGAGTTAGTTACGGCGATCTTTGCACTCAAGTTGTAGAAACACTACTTATACGGAGAGCGAGTGAAAATTTTCACAGACCACAAGTGCTTGAAGTATGTGTTCATGCAGAAGGAGCTGAACATGAGGCAGAGAAGATGGTTGGAGTTGATGAAGGACTTCGACATCGATTTGGATTATCACCTCGAAAAGAAAAATGTGGTAGCGGATGTGCTGAGCAGGCATCCGATTGTATGGTATCTGAAGATGGATCGACATTTGCGGGAAGATCTAGAGAAGCTCGGAATTGAGATGATTCAGCCAGGATCAGTGATACAGATAATGGCACTAGATATTCAGTCAGGTCTGATAGAGCAGATCTAGTAGACTCAGTCTACATATGAGAGCCTCCGCATACTCAGAGTTCAGGCTTTAGCTGGATTGCTTGATGACTTCACCATAGCAGAAGATGGATCTTTGAAGCATGGCAGCCGGTTATGCGTACCGAAGGGTGAGCTGATAGAGGCAATCTTACAGAAGATGCACCGATCGCGATATTCTATTCACCTCGATCGGTACTAACAAGATGTACCGTGACTTACAGGAGCATCTTTGGTGGCACGGGATGAAGAGAGATGTATCACGCTTTATTTCGAGGTGCCTAGTTTGCCAGCAGGTAAAGGCGGAGCTTCAGAGACCAGCTGGTCTATTGCAGCCGTTATCCATTCCCGAATGGAAGTGGGAACACATTACGATGGACTTTGTCTCACTCGTTCCCAAGGAGGAAAGGATGCCATATTGGTTATCGTTGACATGCTGACGAAGTGTGCTCATTTCATACCCTTCAAGGTGGGACTTTCCACCAAGAAGTTGGTGGAGCTATACATGCAGCAAATAGTTCGCTTGCACAGAGTACCGATGAGCATCGTATCGGACCGGGATAGCAGATTCACATCCCATTACTAGAGGATCTTGTAGGAGGAGTTGGGCAGTCGGCTCAAGATCAGTACAATGTACCACCCAAAGACTAATGGATAGTCCGAGAGGATGATTCAGACGCTCAAGGACATGTTGAGGACTTGTGTACTGGACTTTGGAGGATCATGGAGAGTCATCTTCACTTGGTAGAGTTTTTATACAACAACAGCTACCAAGCCAGCATCGGTATGTCTCCATTCGAGGCACTATATGGACGACGATGCCGTACACCGCTCTTTTGGGATAATTTTGGAGATAGAGTGATGCTTGGGCCGGAGATGATCAATGAGGCAGTAGAGAAGGTCAGGATGATCAGAGACAGACTCAGAATTTCCCAGGACAGGGAGAAACACTGGGCCGATGCTAGTCGCAGACCGATGGAGTTCGCCGATGGAGATATGGTGTTGGTGAAGATATCACCTACCATAGGGACGATCCAATTCGGACAAGGCAGCAAGTTGAGCGCTAGATATATTGGAACGTTTGAGATACTCGGCAGGATCGGAGAGGTAGCTTACAGGGTTGCACTACCACCCAACCTGGTGGGAGTTCACGATGTCTTTCATGTGTCTCAGCCGAGGAGATACATTTTTGACCCCAGCCATGTACAGGATCATTCAGAGTTGGATATCGGACCGAGTCTTGCAGTTACTGAGCAGCCAGTGGAGATATTGGACCGAAGGAAGAAGAGGCTGAGAAAAAAGTTATACCCTTAGTCCGAGTAGCTTGGAGCCGTCACTCTCCAGGAGAATCTACTTGGAAAAGGGAGTCGGACATGAGGGAGAGATATCCTTACCTGTTCGACCCCCCAGCCGTGAGGGAACCATCCGTTCCCGCTTGATACCTTAGAGGTTAGTCTTAATAGTAGACTTAGTCATTATTTGAATTGCTTGCTATATTAAATGTTTGTAGAGTCTTCTATCCTTGTGAATTTCGAGGACAAAATTTTTTCAAGGAGAGAAGATTTGTGAGCCCCTATTATTTAATTATTTTAAATTAAGGGTTTTTAAGTGTAAATAACATTTTTAGCCTTAAAATAATTTATTATGATTATTAAGAATTTTCTAGAATTTTTAAATGATTTTTAAATAGTTTTAAAGGCTAAAATATCAATTTGCAATTTTTAAAACTAGTTTTGTAACTATTTAAATTATTTTTATGTCAGTTTGCAATATTAGAATTGTCTGTGCAAATTAAATTTTGTACAGAACACCGCGGAAGTGGTTTTGCAAATTAGGATTTTGTATTCTGACAAGCGGTGGGTGTTTTTGTTATTTACGAAAGGGCATGGGTGTTTGTTCAAAACCACCCACGACCACCCACGTCGCCGGTTAGGGCTTTGTCGTCTTCCCCCCGCCGACTTGCCGAAACCCTAACCCTAAACCCTAATTTACTAATCGAAATCCTAATCTAATCCCAAGCCCTAGCCTATAAAGCCCTCCCGACCGAAACCCTGACTTCATTCCTCTCCCCGACAGCCGTAGCCACCACCCTAGCTCGTCTTCTCCGTCGAGTTCGCCGAAAACCTAGATCTAAGTTTTCTGCCGCCACAGCCCACTTCCCGACGAGCCACCACCATCAAACAGTTCGGCTCGACGAGACGAACCCCAATCCTATTTTTCCGACGCACCCCGACGCTTCCTCCGCCGTGCAGCAGCCCCGAACGGCGACCGTTGCCGGACACGTATGTGTCATTCTTTCCCCGCTACGTATTCGTGTCTTGTTTTCACATAGCAGAGTCGCCGTGTGTCGAGGAGTCTCGTGATGGCCTTGGACATGGATAATTTGTGTCAGAACACGAGTTCTTGCCTCGGACACGAGACTCGTATCGGATTCATGCACTCGTGTACCTAACTATCTGGACACGGGCATAGGTTAATGGATTTCGGGTTTGTTTTTAAATATTAATAGGTTAAACCCGTTTAACTAATGGTTTTACTGTGTTTATTGGGTTTGCGGGTTTACTGTTCATACGGTTATTGGGCTCGGCCCAATGGGTTTGGGCTGAGTTTTAATATATATATATATATATATATATATATATATATATATATATATATATATATATATATATATATATATATATATATATATATACCGTTTAATGTATATGTACTTCTATGCATATGTATAAATGGTGCTATATTTTAATATATGTAAATTTACATGTTAATTTATTATCAGTAAATATTATGGTTAAGTATATTTTACAGCAATAAATATTATTAAAATATTTTAATATACATATGTATCTATATATTTAATTTCATATTTTTACGTATTCTGTGAATTATGGCCATTTGAGTGCAGACCTAGCATGGATTTTGTGGACTTAAATGAGTCTAAGTACATTCAAGGTCTGTATGAGTCATATCGGACTTGATTCATGTCCTTGGGTCCCGTATCTGAACTTCAGTTCAATTTCGTATACGTGGATAAATATAATAAATAAATAATTATTTATTTTTAGAAACTGTAGCTTGCTGTATTTAAATTTTAGACAGTATATAAATACTGTAAAAATCTGGTAAAATTGTATTTAAATACTATGTTAATTTAGCTAATTTCATATAGTTTTTACAGGATTTAGTTTGTACTTTTGCCATTTTACAAAAATAGGAAAACAGAACTCATTTTCAAAGTACTTATGTTTACTGATTTTTAATAAATATCTATATTCGTTTATAAATTCCAGAAAAATTAGTACAAATTTCTATAATTAACAAGGATCATTGTGATACTTTATTTTATATATATTGGAGCATTTGGCTCTCTTAATAATTGTTGAAACACAGTGTACAGTCTGATTTATTAATTAAATAATTATGTCTTGTGAAGTTATATGTGTTTTTGGGATATTTTAGTATTGGAACCTTACCCTACCTTTGTATGGAGACCCTGAAAAGTTGGTTTAGGTATTGTGTCACCCCACATTGGTCTCCTATGCCAAAGTTATCACTTTGCTAGGTGTCCAGTTAGAAAGTCGTGTCACACGACTAGTGTCCTAATCTTGAGCTTAGTATGGAAACTAAGATTGTATATCCTTTTTAATAGTAACAGGACACCAGACATCTATAGCTTCGTATTCATACTCTTGTTTTGTACGAGGCAAGTATCCCTACAAACTTTACTTACTACATATAATAAATTACGTATAAACTATGTTAATACAGTTACTTAAATACACTACCAAAATAAGTGGTTTTAGCGACGCCCAAAAACGTCGCTAAAATAATAAAATCCGTCGCTAATATGAAGCACCGACGCAATTACCGACGTTTAAGTTTTGTCGCCGTTTCCTTAGTCGCTGATTACAAAAACGTCGCTGAACGTCGCAATTACCGACATCCAGCGACGTAACTGTACGTCGGTGAGTTCTCGACGTCTACCGTCGTGTCGTCGGTATATTAGCGACGTATATGTAGTCGCTACACGTCGGTGAAGTCCTGGAATAATTCCCGACGTCTACCGTCGTTTCGTCGGTAATATAGCGACGTGAATGTAGTCGCTAGACGTCGGTAAAGGTCCTGGATAATACCGACATTCACCGACGTTTAAACGTCGGAAAAACGTCGGAGACCTGTACATTTTTTTGCAGCTAGTCGTCGGTAAACGTCGGAAAAGCGTCGGAGACCTGTACTTTTTTTGCAGTTAGTCGTCGATAAATGTCGAAAAAACGTCGGAAAAATGTATTTTTTGCAGCTTGTCGTCGGTAAACGTCGGAAAATGACGTCGATAAACGTCAGTAAGCGTCGCTAAACGTCGCTAAAATTGTAAAAAAAACAAAAAAATAAAACACAGATTCTATATTACCACTCACAATTCAAGATGCTACACATATAGGTACACATTCAAATCCCCACTCACAATTCCAAATCACAGCGCATTCAAACCCCCACTCACATTTCAAGATGCTACACATATAGCTTTAATCTAAGTTAATTAACATCCAATCCAAACACAATTAACATTTATCGACGAAGGAATTAACATCCAATCCAAACATCCAATCCAAACAAGTCACAAGTCAAATCGATACAAACACAATTAACATCCAAATCCAAACATCCAATCATAAGTCACAAATATATGATGATACAAACACAAACAAAAGTCCTAACTAGGACTACTAGTGATCTGGTGCAGGAGGGGCACCGCCGCGACGAAGGGATAACAACTCCTCATACTCCGCAAGTGAAATCGATACAGATGGAGCGCCAGGCTGTGACGTCGGTGGAGTCGGTGTCGAAGAAGAAGGCGGTGGAGGCGGCGGAGTCGACGACGATGAAGGCGCACCCAGAGTACCAGCATGCTCCAACGCTGTAAGTCGCTGGTTGTATGAATCCATGATAGATAACATTCTACCACTGCTCTGGACCATCGAATCTTGCGCCAATCTCACCGTCTTGGCCATGGTCACCTGTCCTGTCTGCAACTCCGTCACCGTGCGCTCTAACCCTCCAACGGTGCGCTCTGTCCTCTCAGTCGTCTCCACGAGCCCCATAATACCGCGGTCGAGCGCATCCAATCGTGCTATCAGCGTAGGATCGTCCGTAGGGTGCTGAGACTGCTGCTCGATCCGTCGTAGCAGGTCGTCACGGAGAGACTCCATCATCTGGTGGACTCGGGCAGACTCCTGGGACGGCTGTGGACCATGCACACTAGCAGGAGATGTCCTAGAGGACTGGGTCGCAACTAGGGTGCCATAGGATCCCGTACCGTAGTACGTACCCCTATGGAGGCCACCAGCGGCGGTCATCCACAGCTCGTCCGCCGACGGAGCTTGAGTGGGCTGCGAGGAAGTACCGGCCACTCCTGCATCAGGTGCACTAGCAGTCGCCCGTTCCCGCAGCCTCTGATACTCGGCCTAGAAAGTATGGATAGTACTCTATGATTTCTAATTTCTAATTAATGTACTTATTTTTACTAACTTCATGAATATTTATTTGTATCATATTTACTAAGTTATATTAAAATTGACACGAAGTATTAAATTAAGATAACGTATTGTAATACTTACATAGGTCTGCTCGGCCCTCTCGTCAATAAGGACTCTGCCCTTCCGATGGGTGGCCAGGAAGACGGTCACCATGTCGACATTACCGACCTTCCTTACCTGTAATTAAATATATTATCTTAGTAATAATTTATCGGATTTGCATTAAAATAATATTTCTAAAAGAGAAAGACATACCAGACGACGGAAATGTTCCGTCATCGGAATCGACCCACCGCACCACTTCGAGGCATGTTGCCTAGCCGCCTTAGCCTTCTCCGACTTCTCCTTGTACCTTGGCTCGTTGAATCGAGCCTTCATCGCATTCCACTGATCAGGGGTGATCCAACCTTTGATCGGCTTTCCGGCACGATCACGTTCCTTCTGATCATTAATAGAGTCGCGGATCAGCTTAGCAGCGACGGAAGGAAACATCCCCTCGATCAGCTCGGCCCGGTGCGGTGGATAGTAAAACATATCCTAGAACAGTACGAAACCAAATATTTATCAGTTATATATAATATGCATAAATTAAATGATTCATGTTAAAAACAAATCTATTTTAACCTTGAAGCCCGTAAACCAGTAGTTCTTCCTTTCGTCTGGAGCATCAGAGTAGTTAATCCAGGGACCACCATAATTATGCCTCAGCATATCGCCTAGGCATCTCTGTACCCCTGGAGGACGATATCTATACAGACATATTATATTCATGAAAAAAGTTAATTTATGATAAAAACAGAAAAAAAATCATAAACCAAAATACCTACTTTGTACCGTCGGCCCAGATCTCCGTCCTCCCCTCTTCCGGAGGTGTGCACGCATCATCTTCATGATGCTGGTCGGCCGTCGGCGCATCCTCCTCCATCGGCTTATCGGTCGTCTCCATCATCGTATTAGCAGTAGGAACGCTAGACGGGTGAGCACTCTCATTAGGCCTGGAACTACTCATCCCAGGAGACAATCCACGTGGCATCGTCCCAGGAGGCCCAGCTACTGGCCGATACGGCGGAGTAATCGGCGACGAGGATCCATAGCCGGTACCAGTAGGAGGTACCGAAGGAGGACCTCTACCAGTACCTATAGGAGGACCTCGCCGTCCTCCTGGTCGGTACCCTCCGCGACGACCTGCCATACCTGATAACAACATTGGATAATACAACAAATTAATAATAGAGACTAGAAATATGAAAGTACAACAAAGACAAGATAATAACCAAGACAACATATGATGATACATTCTACAAGAATCATCTAAGTCCAGATAAGTACATCTCTCTCAATCATCTTCAGAATAATCATCTTGTTCGTCTTCCTCGACCTCATCTTCCTCTTCCTCCTCATCTTCACTTTCGTCTTCACCTTCGTCGGCTTCGTCTTCCTCTTCGGATAATTCTACATCTTCTACATTATGTGTCATATAATGCGTAACTTCCGTGGAGTCCACATCGATAATATTGGTTACAGGAGGTAGCTCGTCCTCCTGGTAAGCTTTTTTATCAACATCAAAAGTATCTCTAGCTTTAGTCTTGCATACTGCCCACCAGTCAGACTTCGTTGCTCCCCGTCTCGGATAAGCTGTGAAGTACACGAGCTGAGCCTGAGTTGATAGGACAAACGGTTCATAGCCTTGATATCTACGCTTGTAGTTTATATCCACAAGACCATGCTTGTCAATTTTCCAGCCTTGATTTTCAATCGGATCGAACCATTCACACTTGAACAACACGATCTTTGCAGGTTCTCTGCCATAATTATATGACAACTCCACAATCTCTCGCAAGATGCCAAAGAAATCATTTCCTGGATCGACGTCTTTGTAGTTCGAAGACTTGATACACAAACAACTGTTCTTCGTGGAATCAAGATCCAGGAAGCTGTCTCTGATCGGAGCATTTGTCGACTTGAACCGAAAGCCATTGACACAATAACTTGGCCATGTTTTAACAAAAGTAATTGGTCCCTTGGCAAGAGTTCTAATTAATTCAATCTCGGGTGAAATTAGACGATCGACCTGAATATCAAAGAAGAGATAATAAGTTATTTATTGTGCAGTTGTATTAGAAGAGGCCAGTAAATATTACCGAGCTGCTTACATATTCGCTCAACCAAGAAGGAAAATGATGTCTCATTTCTTGTTCTAATGCTTCGTCTGTTAGGTAGGGCCTAACCAGCCTCAACTCATCATTATATGTGCTGGAAAACAACGAAGCATTAGAACGATTAGTACAATAATATTAGCTTATACTATTACATTGAGATGACGTAAACTCATCATTCCTTACTTACCCCTCTAGCTTCTCCACTTCATCCTCGTCGCAATTGAGTAATACATACAACTGAGCAGCCCTTAGCTCTTCGTCATTCAAATATCTCTTCTTTATTTTCCCGAAGGCTTTCCGGACGCATTGAATACTTTCAGTATTCCATCATTAAATTCTTGATATCCGTCGTCGTTTCTCGGAGCCCTCGTTCTATTCGTAGCAACATGAGGTTTGAAATAGGAGGAGCAGAAATTTGTAATCTCCTCGAGAATATAGGCTTCACAAATAGAACCCTCGACCCGAGCCTTATTTTTTACCTTTCTTTTAGGTGATTCAAATGTCGCTCGAACGGGTACATCCATCGATATTCGACGGGTCCACCAACACGTGCCTCGTAGGAAAGATGAATCGGCAAATGCTCCATAGAGTCGAAGAATCCAGGAGGAAACACCCTCTCTAGCTTGCACAGTGTTACCGCAATATCCTTCTCTTGCTTTTCTAGACGATCAACGAGAAATTTCTTAGAACAAAGGTCCCTGAAGAATATGCGTCAACGGCAAGTAGTGCATCGAAGAGGTAGGCTTCCCGGCACCGACAGACTTTCCTCTACCACAGGCCTTGTAGCGATCGACACCACAAAATCTGCAGACGTCTTCATCCTTGTCGTCTTTGTAGTACAACATGCACCCGTTGCGACAGGCATCGATTTTTTCATATCCCATCCAGAGCGATCTAACCATCCTCTTAGACCGGTAGAAGTCTTTAGGCAACTTCGCACCCTCAGGCAATATTTCTATAAGCAACTCCATAATATGGTTGTAGCAATCTTGCGACATGTTAAAATCGGACTTGATGCTCAACAATCTTGTAACCACCTCCAACGGTGAATGATCCTCACAACCAGGATATAATGGAGTCCTTGCATTCTCCAGCAACTCCATGAACTATGCAGCATCGGGGTTCGGTGCCTCCTCAGGTGCATCATGATCATCCGGATCGAAACTAGGCCCGGCCGCGTCGAAAACCATGTTCACCAACCCATCGTCGTAAGGAGCGTTGTTGTGGACATCCACATAAGGCTCGTACTCCGATGCTAAAGACACAAGTTCTCCGTGCTCGCTCCACTGATAGTAATTCGGCGTGAAACCCTTTGAGTACAAATGATACGTGACATCCACTTCTGGATGATATTTCAAGTTGCGACATCTCACACACGGACACTTAATTTTGGTACCGTCCATGTACTGAGGGAACGCCTTGGCAAACTGCAGGAACTGGTGTACACCCTCTATGAATTCATCCCGCACACCGCACATGTCATCAGGATGACGGTTGTACATCCAAGTACGATTCCGCATATAGTAATTCAGCTCCATAATTCTGTAAGATAGATACATCAAGGTAGTGAATGATATGCAAGTGTCAAAGCTTTTCCGATGGATTGCATTTATCTTTTCATCCATTCATTCATGCATTGCATTTATCTTTTCAGTTTTGCATATCATTACCTACTATTATACATGCATTTATCTTTTCATCCATTCATTCATGCATTGCATTTATCTTTTCGATCAACAATCTAGTAAAACAAGGCTAAACTAGGTCAATAAGACAACATCTTGGGTTACATTGGTCAACTGGATTACATTGGATGTGAAAATCTGTATCGTAAGACAAACTAAACATAATTAGTATATAATCATGTAACTGGTGGATCCGCTAGCTAGTAAGCCGGATGTACTTAATATCAGAGAGTATCAGATTAGTATCAGTATATAGGTTAGGTAGACCGTATCAAACGCATATCGGAATAGTAGGCCGAATAGGAGGCCGAGATAGTCGAATGAGAAGAAGGGAAGAAGGGAGGAGCAGATGGGTCCAGAGCCATGGTGGAGGAGGAGAAGTAACATGAGAGCAGTTTTCGCCGTAACATCTCCTGGCTCTGCTGGCAACTGAAGTCCAGATGCTACAAAGGACGATCCTTCGCTGAAATCGACTACAACACCCATCAGTTCAAGTTCATTCCTAGATGAGTATATTCCAATGCCATAGAGAAAGGTCAACAAACTGATGGCTTCTATGGCATTGGAATATACTCATATAGGAATGAACTTGAACTGATGGGTGTTGTAGTCGATTTCAGCGAAGGATCGTCCTTTGTAGCATCTGGACTTCAGTTGCCAGCAGAGCCACAGGAGATGTTACGGCGGAAACTGCTCTCATGTTACTTCTCCTCCTCCACCATGGCTCTGGACCCATCTGCTCCTCCCTTCTTTCCTTCTTCTCATTCGACTATCTCGGCCTCCTATTCGGCCTACTATTCCGATACCGATACTTTGAACCTTGATCTTAACACAAACCTATATACTGATCGATACTAATCTGCTACGCCCGATACTAAGTATATACGATCGATACTGATAGCGATAGTCCGATACCGATAGCGATAGTCCGATACCGATAGTTCGATCGATACCGATAGTTCGATACCGATAGCGATAGTCCGATACCGATAGCGATAGTTCGATACCGATAGCGATAGTCCGATACAGATACACATGGACCTACATATCTATATATCACTAGTAGCCATACTCCTCTACATACTACTCTACACTAGGATCTAGTAACCATATACTAAGTCAAAATCTAGGGTTTGACTGAATATGGGTTAACTTTCTGGTCAAACTAAGTCAAAATCTAGGGTTTGGTCAAACCTAGACTAGTCAACAAGGTCACTTAGACTATTAAGTCAATTCTATGATATACTAACTCATAACTAACTATAGGCCAATATAACTAGGATATCCTAGGATACCATAATACTATATCATATATATATATCAAGGTATATATACCCAATGTCTATAGTCTAAACATATATCCCTTACAAGGACTCTCAAACACATTACATAGTGTAGCATCTCATTAGCCATATACCTATACTCTAATCCATTACCTACTCTATAACTCAACTGTTACCCACCATACTCTAAGAGCATCTCCAACCCTATTGTCTTGTTATATGTTGTGAATCATATGTGGCATTAGGCACAAGACAATGTCTTGTCTAGGTGGCAAGATTATATTGACAAATGACAATGAAGTAAGAAAATCTTCTCCAATGCAAAATGTTTACTTTTTTCAACTTGGAAGATAAAGTATTAAGATATTTACTTCTTTCCCAACTTTCAAGACAACTACTCATATTCTTTCTTTTTCCTAATATTTTTTATTCATAATTGATGACATGGAGAACAAGACATTGTCAAGTGCATTGTCTAGAACTAGACAACCAACTTCACAATGTTTTGTTTAATTTTTGCCACATAAGCTTCACAATTGACTTGACAATTGCATTGGAGAAGAACTTTTGAATAAAATTTTGTCATTCCTATATGGCAACAACTTTTTTCCAAAGTCACAATAGGGTTGGAGATGCTCTAACTATCTACTTACATTCACACACATTTATAGCAATATGTATAATATACTCACTAACATCTAACCCTCTCTTCTATTTGTTCCTTTAAATCAACACATATCTATATATAGATAGCCCAAATCTGTAAGGTATACAACCGGTTAGGGTTAGGGTTTACCTGACCGTCACGGCGAGGGGGAGCGACGACGGCGAGGGGGAGCGGCGGTGGAGGTGGCTGCCGGAAAGGAGTAGGAGGAGGAGCGGCGGTGGAGGTGCTCTGGCGAACGGCGGCGGAAGGGGGTCGGGTTCGGCGGGGGCTGCCGGGAAGGAGGAGGAGGAGGAGGAGGAGGAGGAGGTGCTCTGGCGAACGGCGGCGGTAGGGGGTCGGGTTCAGCGGGGGCTGCCGGGAAGGAGGAGGAGGAGGAGGAGGAGGTCGGAGAGACGGAGGAGGAGGAGGCTGGACGGGGTCGGTGCTCGCGGCGGTCGGTGGGGGTCGCCGAGGGCGCGGTCGGACGGGGGTCGAGGGGACAGGGGTGCTCAGGGTCGGGAAATAATGGGGGGGGAAGGAAAATATTGGGGGAGGGGAAAATGGGGGGAAGTAAAATCGAAACTGACCTATATTCGCACATTAGCGACGTAACATAAGCGCGTCGGTAACCGTCGCAACTTTATTGATATTAACGACGCCATAGTAAAAACATCGCCAAACGTCGCTAATATCAATGATATTAGCGACGTTCATCGACATATCCGCGACGTGAGTTTTTCAATACGCAAACGTAGTTACTATACGACGCTGAACGTCGCTGAACGTCGCTAGTAGTGACGTCTTGCGATGTCATAAGAAAACGTCGGTAAATTGTTTTTTATCTGCGACGTTTTCGGAAAACGTCGCAAATTACGTCGGTAATATGACTTATTTTGGTAGTGATGGAAAATCATATCTTACATGTTTCTATGTACCCACCGTATGTTTCACATGCTTTAAACTGTTCTTGTATTTCTCACATGTTATAACTTGGGTTATGGGGAAATGTATAGCTGAGTACATGATCATGCCCCCTTCTCCCGTACGTATGTACCGAGAAAGGTCGTATTACATGCATACCTTGTCGTAGGCCATTATCCCGTATTTCTGTATGTATGTACACTTATGCTTGTAGACTTGTACGTAGATACATTTTATTACATGTAGACTTGTACACCGGTTTATTGTATACCTATTGACGATCACGTGCCTGCTCTAGTTTTAAATATTACATGTACGTATGTCATCATGACAAATGTATCTTCTACATGATAGATTGTGATATGCCATGATTTTTGTTTATTACACCTCTTTTCATTCCATGCTCTGTATATTTAGTTTATAGAACCAGTACTTGCTCCCTTCCTGACAGGAAACGTTGCAAGTATTCTTACCGTGGAGGAGTTGCTATGTGATTCCTATTATGGGGTCACCACTGAGGATCAGGCTTTAGCCCACGAGGATGTACCTACGGGAAAACTCATCTAGTTTGTTATTTTAGTTGCTCTGGACTTTGAGAGCAGGACTGTTTAGTCTATGTATTTTGTTACTGGATTTGTATCCAGTTTTACATTTTGGCTATATATCTTAAACATATTCGTTTGTTCGATATTATATTGTGATGATTTCTTCAATATGACAAATGGAACTGTTAGCACACTTGATCCTTCACTATGTACTTTTAAAAAAACAGCTTACTACACTATAACTCGAGCGTAGGCTAGACATGCCTCAATCTGTCCCAACAATTTGGGTAGCGGGTCGTGACAAGAGGTACTGACTTAGAAGGAACTAATTTCAAAATATAAGCTTCAGTCTCTAAGGCATATCCCCAAAACGAATCTAAAAATTCTGAATAACGCATCATTGATCTAACCATCTCCATAAGAGTTCTATTCATTCTTTCGGCTACACTATTCTGCTGGGGCATTCCAGGTGCAGTCAATTGGGTTGTAATTCCAGCCTCTGATAAATAATCCCTAAACTCTCCAAGAAGGTACTCGCCACCACGATCTGAACGTAATAACTTGATACGTTTTCCATGACGTTTCTCTGTTTCAGCCTTGTACTCTTTGAATTTCTCAAAGCACTCAGACTTACGGTGCATCAAATAAATATATCCATATCTTGAATAATCGTCAATAAATATGACAAAATATTAAAAGCTACCTTTATCCTGGATAGTCATGGGTCCACACAAATCAGAATGAACCAATTCCAACACATCTTTGGCCCTATACCCCTTTGCCGTAAAAGGCCTTTTGGTCACTTTACCTTCCAAGTAGGATTCACAGACTGGTAGTGCCTTAACTTCCAATGAACTCAAAGGTCCATCTTCAACCAGTCTTTAAATCCTTCTTAGGTTAATATGCCCCAATCGCAAGTGCCAAAGATATGTTTGGTTCATGCAAGGAGGTTCTTTTCTCTTATTTAAGTTAGATGACATATTATTCATTTCCATAAGTTGCATTGTAGGCGAAATAGGATTAATGATATACATATTATCAACTAATGCAACAGAACAGATAAAATGTTTATTCTTTCTAATAACAATATTGTCATTCCAATAAATTGAATATCCATCCTTAACTAACATAGAAACAAAAACTAAATTCCTTTTAAGTGAAGGTGCATAAAGACAATCTATCAATATCGAAGTCTTATTTCTACCAAAAGATAAAGTAATATCTTCTATTGCAACGACCGCTACTTTTGTAGCGTCACCCATGAACAAGCATATCTCTCCATCACTAAGCATCTGGTTTCCTGGAACCCTTGCAATGTATTGCAGATATGATTAGTGGCTTCGGTATCTACACACCAGGTGCCAGTTGATAACACCGCTAAACATGTTTCAACTACTAGTAAATGAGATATACCTTCTTTGTTCCATTGTTTGAGAAGTAGACATTCACTCTTCCAATGTCCTGACCCTTTGCACTTGAAACATTTACCTTTCGACTTTTTCATAGCGCCTTGAGGTCCCATGCTCTTATTTGACGAGTTTGCTTGTTTCTGAATGTTATTCTTATTCTTACCGCCTTTTGGCTTAGAAGTAGAAGCCTTTTCAGAAACATAAATATGACCACTCTGCCTAAAGAGAGCTTCAGCATCCTGTAGCTCTTTCGCAAGTTCTGCCAAGATATACAACCTTTTGTTCATGTTGTAGTTAAGGCAAAAATTGTCAAAACATTTAGGCAGGGTCCCGAGAATGATATCAACCTGGGATTCCCCATCAATTTCAGTTGCAAGGATCTCCATCTCATTCAGATGACCCATCATCTTGAGAACATGATCCCTTACTGGCGTACCTTCAGCCATTTTTGGATTCATCAAATACTTCATAGCAAAATGCCTAGCTGCTCTACTCTGATGTTCGAAGAGTTCCTTGAGGTTATACATCATGTCATAAGCTGTGGCCATGGCCTGATGCTGGTGTTGCAGTACATTTGACATAGATGCCAGGATGTAACATCGTGCCATCTTATATGCCTTTATCCACTTCTTATAAGCCTCTTTGACCTCTTTATCAGAATTAGAATCAGGCTTAGGTGGACATTCCTCATTGAGTACATGTAACGCCCCAGTCCCAAATGCTTAGGACTAGATACGTAGACATGCCAGCTGTATACATACGAGTATATGAAATGTTCGTATGTATACATAAGTTGTAAAATGTAGAAAGCTATGACAAACTAAATCTCATCCACAAATATGAAGGTTTATGATATTATCAAATAGTTATTTGTACAAATGCTGGACGGAGACAAATCCACTACCAACCAATTTAAATAGGGAAGAAATATACACAGAAAGTGATTTGGTCGAGCGAAGGGGATGACGATCCAAAAGCAACATCTCGACGGAATAGAGTGCAAGTCATGGCCTTAGCTAGAGCACCTGCAGGAAGTCACAAAACACACCTGGAGAAATCACCAGGTCCTCAGAGGGACGTAACAAGACACATAATATCACGCCATAAACTGAATATAAATAAAGCACAACAAAAAGTATCTAAGCCTAAACAGATAAAGGACCCTAACCATTCTATATGAAACATGCACTTTTGAGGACAACGTTCTACACAGGGGCTGTAAGGATTCACGCAAGTAATAAAGTGTGGCAGTCAAGTAGCGCTCATCCGAGACACTATCACCCATAAGTGTGTAGGGCAGCAAGTAGCGCTTATCCGAATCACCCATAAGTGTGTAAAAAGTAAATGTAGCCCCTACGCTAATAGCTGTCCCCTCCCTCCCAATGCACATGTCCAAGATGTATCCACAACTTGTCCAGTTGGCAACTTGCTATGGCTTCTAACTCGACTCACTAATAGGAGTTACCTCCTAACTGTCGCACGATCCATACGTATCGATGGCCAGTCGAGTACGCAGGTCCGTGTCCTATATGAACTCACTCATCACGTGATACACATGTGTCAAGGCCATAGGGGATATGAAAATATCTCCACTCTCATAGGGTGGTCAACTGACACAAGGTCGACATGCAAAATAAGATAACTAAAATATAATAATTTGCAAGAATAATTTATATTTGCTAGAAATAAGTAAAAGCATGCATGATATAGAGAAATTTAAATAAACAGTAAATGCAAGGTGTCTTGCCTGGTGTGTCGCCTAGTGTGGTGGGATGATCCGACAAGTCTTGATTGTCCAATAGCCGAGGTCGATGTGTATGGATCGGAATTCGCAAGAAATAAGAAAAACATGATTTAGTCATGATCAATGGGGATAACAAAAAGGAACAATTGCGGCATGAAGATACATGCACATTTTTTTTGAAAATAGTTATATTACTTAAAACTAGAATTTAGTTAAAAATTTGGTAGGCACTTTGAATTCTAAAAATTGTTTTTATGCAAAATTCTATATTTATCAAAAATATGATTTAGGTAGAAATATTTTTTTTTATTAATCAAGATATTTTTAGGAAAACATGTTTGATAATCTTAATAATATGTATGCATAAAATTAATATTAGTAGACCAAATAAAATTAATAAATCTTAATAATAAATCATAAACATAATAATGCTAATCTGGTAGCAACCTAGTCAATATTTATAATCTGTATACATACTGGTACTTTAATATTGTATAAATATATATATATTTTAACAATAATGAATATTAATTACATATATACATACTGATGTAGGTACTTTGGTATTAAATAAAAATAATAAAGGCATATAATGACAAAACAATAAAAACTGAGAACACGTAGTTACTGCTGCTCTTCGCCTTTATAGGAAAATTTATAAATAAAAGTAATAACTATCATAAACTCTGTACCACCAAATAAAAAGAGGAAAATAGGGTTCGAGAAAGAAATTGGGGATGGGGCAGCTGCTCACCCGAGGGTTCTCCGCCGTGGTTGCGGTGGCACTCGCCGGAACAAGTGGCCGGCACTGAGTTTGAGGCGGTCCAAGGCGGAAGGAAGAGGGAGGCGCGGAGGGGTCTCGTTGGCGGTTGCCAGTGCACGCGCGGCAGCATCCACAGCTAGTGTGGGGCTTCGATAAAAGCGAGGCCATAGGGGTTTCGACCTGGTCTGGGGATGATGGCAGGGCGCTGCTTGGCGCGCACGGGAGGCGCTCAGGTACGAGGTTCCGGTGGTTCATGGCAGCTAGGAGGCGATGGCGGTTGATCGGGCCGCGGAGCAGGCTTCGACCATGAGGTCGGGTTCGTTAGATCGTGTCGCCATCGGCACGGCGGAGGAGGCAAGAGGCGGTTGGTAAGTCTAGGGTTGTTTTTTTTCTTCTTATTTTGGTGGTGGTGGAGTGCGGTGTTTGGGCGACTATGTATCCACAACCTGTCCAGTTGGCAACTTGCTATGGCTTCTAACTCGACTCACTAATAGCAGTTACCTCCTAACTATCGCACGATCCATACGTATCGATGGCCAGTCGAGTATGCAGGTCCGTGTCCTATATGAACTCACTCATCACGTGATACACATGTGTCAAGGCCATAGGGGATATGAAAATATCCCTACTCTCATAAGGTGGTCAACTGACACAAGGTCGATATGTAAAATAAGATAACTAAAATATAATAATTTGCAAGAACAATTTATATTTGCCAGAAATAAGTAAAAGCATGCATGATATAGAGCAATTTAAATAAACAGTGAAGGCAATGTGTCTTGCCTGGTGTGTCGCCTAGTGTGGTGCGATGATCCGACAAGTCTTGATTGTCCAATAGCCGAGGTCGATGTGTATGGATCGAAATGCGCAAGAAATAGGAAAAATATGATTTAGTCATGATCAATGGGGATATCAAAGAGGAAAAATTGCGGCATGAAGATACTTGCACATTATTTTTTTGAAAATGGTTATAATACTTGAAACTAGAATTTAGTTAAAAATTTGGTAGGCATGTGGAATTCTAAAAAACATTTTTATGCAAAATTCTATATTTATCAAAAATATGATTTAGGTAGAAATATTTTTATTATTATTAATCAAGATATTTTTAGGAAAACATGTTTGATAATCTTAATAATATGTATACATAAAATTAATATTAGTAGACCAATAAAATTAATAAATCTTAATAATAAAATAATAAACATAATAATGCTAATCTGGTAGCAACCTAGCCAATGTTTATAATCTGTATACGTACTGGTATTTTAATATTGTATATATATATATATTCTAACAATAATGAATATTAATTACATATATACATACTGATGTAGGTACTTTGGTATTAAATAAAAATAATAAAGGTATATAAAGACAAAACAATAAAAACTGAGAACACGTAGTTACTGCTGCTCTTCGCCTTTATAGGAAAATTTATATACAAAATTAATAACTATCATAAACTCTGTACCACCAAATAATAAGAGGAAGAGAGAGTTCGAGAAAAAAATTGGGGATGGGACAGCTGCTCACCCGAGGGTTCTCCGTCGTGGTTGCGGTGGCAATCGCCGGAATAAGTGGCCGGCGCTGAGTTTGAGGCGGTCCACGGCAGAAGGAAGAGGGAGGCACGGAGGGCTCTCGCCAGCGGTTGCCAGCGCACGTGCTGCGGCGCCCACAGCTGGCGCGGGGCTTCGACAAAAGCGAGGCCGTAGGGGTTTCGACCAGGTCTGGTAGATGATGGCAGGGCGCTGCTCGGCGCGTGCGGGAGACGCTCAGGTACGGGGTTTTGGTGGTTCATGGCAGCTAGGGAGCGATGGCGGCTGATCGAGCCGCGGGGCAGGCTTCGGCCATGAGGTCGGTTTCGTCAGATCCGGTCGCAGTCGGAGCGACGGAGGAGGCAAGAGGCGGTTGGTAAGTCTAGGGTTATTTTTTTTTCTCGTTTTGGTGGTGGTGGAGTGCGGTGTTTGTGCGGCGATGGCCGAAGTCGGGTGGCCAGTGCTGGTCGGGGGTCAGTGGGTGATGGGGTCAGATTTGTGAGGAGGTCGTCGTGGAGGAGGATGATGATGTTGGCTGAACGGAGGGGGTCAAATTGACGATGGTGGCGATGGGCTTTGGTGATGGGATTCGGTCAGAATAATATGGTGATAGCGGTGGTCGGCGTTGACGAGAGTCGGAGAAGGCGGTGGTGGTGTGGTCGATGGAGTTGCTGGGTTTGGGGAAGAAAGGAGGAGGAGTTGCCGTAGGTGATGGTAGAAATTTGACTGTGTCGGGGCTGTGTCCAACACAAAAATAATGTATATGTATTGATATGGAATAAGAACGGGGAAACACTGACACGATGCATGATCTAGTGGAGAAATTGGAATTATGGAATTTCTATGAGAAAGGAGTATTGGGGCTCTCCTTATATAGGAGGTGGAAACCCTTTGTTGGATATAGATTAAGAGTGTTTAAATACGTAATAGATATTATACCATTTAATTTAAAACGAATTAAAATAATTTTGAAAAATTTCAAATCAATTCTAAACTGAATCTAGATAATCTCAACTTTATTTTCTAAAATAAAGACTATCTAAAATTTATCCAATAATTCAAATTCCGATTTAAATCATAATAGATCATATTTTACATTTAAAACATCATTTTAAATTGAATTTAGTAAAATCTTTTCTAAAATAAATTATCGTAATTTAACTAAATATTAAATCTCACATAATTCCAAATATCATTTTTGAAATAATAAAATAATGATAATTATAAATTTCGAAAATCAATATTTGATACATGAATTAAATTCATGTAGCTCGCATAAATCTTGAATAATTATATAAATCTAGTTTTAAATGACCAATAAAGTTAAGTAGCATTTTTACAATAAAAACATATAAGTGTTGACAATTTCCGATACGATGCTTTTCACATCTTCTAGTAAATAAAAGTAAACTGTTAATCACATATTATTTGAAGGCCATATTATTATATAATGAAAAAATATTTTCTAAAAATATATACCTCGTGCATAGTCGCACTCGACGAGCAATTACAAAATGCAACCTTGCGCGCAACGTACAAATACGAAAAATAAATATGATAATAAATAAATAAAATTAGGGAAAAATTTAGGGGGTTTACATCCTGCCAAACTTAAAAGATTTTCGTCCTCGAAATTTAGGAATAATTATGATAGGTAGGGTTGAGGAGTTAGAAGAGTTTTGTCATAAGAAAAATCAAGATTTAACTTATCGGACGAGAGAGAGACGATATTCGATGAAACTTTAAACGGTTAGAAGATTGGTCAATACATGACAACCTATCAACCTTTAATTTCGTTCAACGCTACCATATATCCTATAGTTGTGCAATCCTTGTAAATAGGCAATAACCTCCTTTATCTCAAATTTGGACCGCTAGCTCATTACTGTCGGGTGGGTTCAATATGTTAAATCTTCGAATCCTCATCATCCCTTTATCAATACGAAATCCTTGAAACTTCAATTTTTCTCAGAATTGATATCTCATAAACTTACATTTTCGTAAAGCACACCTTCCTTTTCTAATACTCATATAATGCATCTCGTTATAGAATGCCGTAAATCTAGAATAACTTTCTAATTTACTTCCTCCAAGTTATATAAATATTTTCTCAACTAAACTTCATTTTTCTTTTTTTTTCTTTTCTTTTTCTTTTTTTTGGTCTTCTTGAAATTTGAAATCCAATACTCTTAGATTTATGATAGTGAATATCAATTCCTCTTAACTTTATATCTATAATCTCCTTAGAAATTTAATCCCTTAAGGCATACAAATTTTCTTCGCTAATGAAATAACCTCGGAATCCAATACCATGTTGTATTATTATATAAACAATTTCTCAACACTTGTATTATTTCAAAACTTCATTCATAACTTTATATCCATACTCATCTTAGAAGCTTAATTCTTAATGCACCAAAAATTGTAAAATCTTTCTTCCACCATTTGGTTATCCCTGGAACTAATATCATTATGTCCTCATATTTTATCAAAGGCAAGTCCACATTGTCTTTACCAAGAACGTGCATTCAATATATGAATTTGGTTCTTAACCCACCAAAGCTTTTAGAAAATCTTTCTCTCAATATTTTGTTACCTCAAAACAAATTTTTGAAATTTGTGAAGTCTAGTTACCCTTGATCAAAACACAAAAAAATCCTCATTTTCATCTATTTGGATTTATCGCACATTTCCACTTATGTCAAATCTATAAGTAGTATTCGCATGATTATCTTAACCAACTATACTATTTATCCATGCTGTGGGGTTTTCTAATCAAACCTTTACTAACCCAAGGATGCCATGATCAAATTCATTTTCGCACAACGGAATCATACAAAGAACAAGGTTGCATATCGTAGTGAAATATGAGTGAAGCAATTTTAATTGGAAGGAAGAAAAGTAAGGGTTGCTAATATTGCATGAAGAGTAAAGGTGTTAGGGGTCTAAGTAATTCATGATAAGGCATGAAATAAAAGGACAAGGGTGAAGCAATCAAGATAAAACACAAATTAAGCATTCAAAAATTTAAGTAGATCATAATCATATATAGGGTCGAAAGAATTGAGTCAAGATTTGCTCTCTAACCGAAGTCGGAAATGACAATAGTATTATGGTAGGGTTTATAGCTAACCATTTTGACTCGAAAGTCACATCATAAAAATAGAGTACAAGGGAATGTGTTTTAGTGGGACATGATATACCTACATGAAGGTGGACTTGTCTAGGTCTTGCATGTGAAATTTGTTGGAAGAAAAAGTTTAATGTTGTGTTCCAAATATCAAAGTCACGATAGGGGACACAAAATAATCAAAAATAGAAAGTGGGAGTTCATGAGTTACTAATTAATGCACAAAAATAAAAGATTAAAGCACGAGATAAAGATAACTAAGAAAATCTCGTATAGTAAGTTAGGGACACAGTTCTAGAGAGAAGATAGTCTCCTAGATTAAAGTATGGTAAACTATCCTAATCGTTTTCAAGTTTAAAACGATGAGAAGGTCACGATACAAGATCTAGACTTGAGGGAAGGTCGAGTAAGTCGATATGAAGTTATAGTCACGTGGTTTGGTCGATGACTAACTATACTTGTGTACAACTATCATGGTCATTAGTAATATGGTAATTACTATCCATCTTGGTTGCCTCTCAATACAATATCTAAATCTATTAGTTCAAATCCCTCAAAAAGTTTTCTCAATACAATTCTAAAAAATAAGCTACCATAATTTGTATCCTTCCTAAGCCGTCCAACTTAATCACGACTTAAAAACTTAATTTCCTTAAATCAATTTCAAAGTAACCCTTATCATATCACTACTAACTTTTCACAATTATATTATCAATCCAACCTTTAAACTCAAGATTTCATGAACCATAAAAAATTTTACCAAATTTTTTTGATATCCATAATCACAACTTTTAAACTCAAAATCCAAATAGATTTATAAATCATCAATCATAGGACACAATTCAAAATTTGAAATTTTCCCTCAAACACGATTTTATATCTTCCTAAAATATTTTAAACCAAAATTTTACTATCATCACCTCAAACTTAAAAATCAAAATTAGCAATCTTATTAATCGAAAATCGTACGACTCAATTTAAACCTTAAGATTTTCCTTTTTTTTCCATAATCAAACTTTAACTCAAAATATAACCTAATTTATAAATCATAGATCATATTACAAAATTTAAAAATTGAAATCTTCCTCAAAGTTGATTTCGTATATGTCAAAAATATATAACTCCCATGAGTCATAAATATCCTAAAATTTCTAAAGTTAGGAATCAATTTTGTTTTCTCAATCATTTAGATGTTCTCACGAATCGCTTGCCACTTGTAGCCTCAAAATAAAATTTTGTCCATCCTTCGAAGTTTGTAATATTGCTACTACCCAACTTGGAATTAGCTAATCTTCAAAATAAAATGCCTGTATAGCTCAAATATGACTCTAATGCATACTAACCGTCAATGTAATCCTTCTAGCTATGTGTTTGACCTATGAGCAGATACTAGTGTAGTCATCTTTCTAACCTCCGTTAAGTACGAAACGTAAGTGTTACGGTAGAAAGAGTTCAAATAAGATACAAATCAAGGGAGTCGATCGAGGGTTCAAAATTTGGGAGTCAAAGAAGGGGATCAAGCAAGTGGATGAGATTCTAGACTCTAATCCTATATGCATGCTTGCTTGGTACGACAAAGTGACCAAAAAATTTATCTGGACCTACATGGGCCACCACAAAAATATGTAACGCTCCAGTCCCAAATGCTTAGTACTAGATACGTAGACATGCCAGCTTTATACATACGAGTATATGAAATGTTCGTATGTATACATAAGCTGTAAAATGTAGAAAGCCAAGACAAACTAAATCTCATCCACAAATATGAAGGTTTATGATATAATCAAATAGTTATTTGTACAAATGCTGGGCGGAGACAAATCTACTACCAACCAATTTAAATAGGGAAGAAATATACACAGAAAGTGATTTGGTCGAGCGAATGGGATGACGATCCAAAAGCAACATCTCGATGGAATAGAGCACAAGTAATGGCCTTAGCTAGAGCACCTGCAGGAAGTCACAAAACATACCTGGAGAAATCACCAGGTCCTCAGAGGGACGTAACAAGACACATAATATCATGCCATAAACTGAATATAAATAAAGCTCAACAAAAAGTATATAAGCCTAAACAGATAAAGGTCCCTAACCATTCTATATGAAACATGCACTTTTGAGGACAACGTTCTACGCAGGGGCTGTAAGGATTCACGCAAGTAATAAAGAGTGGCGGTCAAGTAGCGCTCATCCGAAACACTATCGGCCGGGCAGCAAGTAGGGCTCATCTGAGTCACTATCACCCATAAGTGTGTAAAAAGTAAATGTAGCCCATACACTTATAGCTATCCCCTCCCCCCAATGCTTATGTCCAAGATGTATCCACAACCTGTCCAGTTGGCAACTTGCTGTGGCTTCTAACTCAACTCACTAATAGCAGTTACCTCCTAACCATCGCACGATCCATACGTATCGATGGCCAGTCGAGTATGCAGGTCCGTGTCCTATATGAACTCACTCATCACGTGATACACATGTGTCAAGGCCATAGGGGATATAAAAATATCCCTACTCTCATAGGGTGGTCAACTGACACAAGGTCGATATATAAAATAAGATAACTAAAATATAATAATTTGCAAGAACAATTTATATTTGCTAGAAATAAGTAAAAACATGCATGATATAGAGCAATTTAAATAAACATTGAAGGCAATGTGTCTTGTCTGGTGTGTCGCCTAGTGTGGTGCGATGATCCGACAAGTCTTGATTGTCCAATAGCCGAGGTCGATGTGTATGGATCGGAATTCGTAAGAAATATGAAAAACATGATTTAGTTATGACCAATGGGGATATCAAAGAGGAAAATTTACGGCATGAAGATACTTGCACATTTTTTTTGAAAATAGTTATAATACTTGAAACTAGAATTTAGTTAAAAATTTTGTAGGCACGTAGAATTCTAAAAACTGTTTTTATGCAAAATTCTATATTTATCAAAAATATGAATTAGGTAAAAATATTTTTTTATTATTAATCAAGATATTTTTAGGAAAACATGTTTGATAATCTTAATATTATGTATACATAAAATTAATATTAGTAGACCAAATAAAATTAATAAATCTTAATAATAAAATCATAAACATAATAATGCTAATCTGGTAGCAACCTAGTCAATGTTTATAATCTGTATACGTACTGGTATTTTAATATTGTATATATATATGTATTCTAACAATAATAAATATTAATTACATATATACATACTGATGTAGGTACTTTGGTATTAAATAAAAATGATAAAGGCATATAACGACAAAACAATAAAAACTGAGAACACGTAGTTACTGCTGCTCATCGCCTTTATAGGAAAATTTATATACAAAATTAATAACTATCATAAACTCTGTACCACCAAATAAAAAGAGAAAGAGAGAGTTCGAGAAAGAAATTGGGGATGGGGCAGCTGCTCACCCGAGGGTTCTCCGCCGTGGTTGCGGTGGCAATCGCCGGAATAAGTGGCCGCCGCTGAGTTTGAGGCGGTCCACGGCAGAAGGAAGAGGGAGGCACGGAGGGGTCTCGCCGGCGGTTGCCAGCGCACGCCCGACGGCGCCCATAGCTGGCGCGGGGCTTCGACAAAAGCGAGGCCGTAGGGGTTTCGACCAGGTCTGGGGGATGATGGTAGGGCGCTGCTCGGCGCACGTGGGTGGTGCTCAGGTATGGGGTTTCGGTGGTTCATGGTTGCTAGGGGGCGATGGCGGCTGATCGGGCCGCGGAGCAGGCTTCGGCCATGAGGTCGGTTTCGTCAGATCCGCCGTCGGAGCAACGGAGGAGGCAAGAGGCGGTTGGTAAGTCTAGGGTTGTTTTTTTTCTTCTTATTTTGGTGGTGGTGGAGTGCGGTGTTTGGGCGACTATGGCCGGAGTCGGGTGGCCAGTGCTGGTCAGGGGTCTGTGGGTGATAGGGTCAGATTTGTGAGGAGGTCGTCGTGGAGGAGGATGGTGATGTTGGCTGAACGGAGGGGGTCAAATTGACGATGGTGGCGATGGGCTTTGGTGATGGGATTCGGTCAGGATAATGTGGTGATAGCGGTGGTCGGCGTTGACGAGAGTCGGAGAAGGCAGTAGTGGTGTGGTCGATGGAGTTGCTGGGTTTGGAGAAGAAATGAGGAGGAGTTGCCGTAGGTGGTGGTAGAAATTTGACTGTGTCGGGGCTGTGTTCGACACAAAAGTAATGTATATGTAATGATATGGAATAAGAACGGAAAAACACTGACACGATGCACGATCTGGTGGAGAAATTGGAATTGTGGAATTTCTATGAGAAAGGAGTACTAGGGCTCTCCTTATATAGAAGGTGGAAAACCTTTGTTGGATATAGATTCAGAGTGTTTAAATTCGTAATAGATATTATACCATTTAATTTAAAATAAATTAAAATAATTTCAAAAATTTTCAAATCAATTCTAAACTGAATCTAGATAATCTCAACTTTATTTTCTAAAATAAAGATTATCTAAAATTTATCCAATAATTCAAATTCTGATTTAAATCATAATAGATCATATTTTACATTTAAAACCTCATTTTAAATTGAATTTAGTAAAATCTTTTCTAAAATAAATTATCGTAATTTAACTAAATATTAAATCTCACATAATTCCAAATATCATTTTCGAAATAATAAAATAATGATAATTATAAATTTCGAAAATCAATATTTGATACATGAATTAAATTCATGTAGCTCGCATAAATCTTGAATAATTATATAAATCTAGTTTTAAATGACCAATAAAATTAAGTAGCATTTTTACAATAAAAACATAAAGTGTTGACAATTTTCGATGCGATGCTTTTCACATCTATTAGTAAATAAAAATAAACTATTTATCACATATTATTTGAAGGCCATATTATTATAGAATGAAAAAAATGTTTTCTAAAAATATGTACCTCAAACATAGTCGCACTTGACGAGCAATTACGAAATACAACCTTGCGCGCTACGAACAAATACGAAAAATAAATATGATTATAAATAAATAAAATTAAGAAAAAATTTAGGGGGTTTACAGTACATATTTATACTATTCAGCAGTTAGGGCAATATCCAAATTATGTTTCCAGTCAATATAATTAGGTCTAGTAAGTTTGTTTTCTTTAAGAATTACCATAAGTGGACTGAAATAACCCATTTTTGAAATCCTGTGAATCACATAAATAAAAATTATGTAGAAAAAAAACTTTTGAATTAATTAAATTGATTCCCTCAAAACAATAATAAAAAATTCACCAACACCTTGAACACCATGAATTTAGCATGCATGATAGTGTGGACGTATACAAATTCAACTTTGTTCAAGTAGGTTTTTTCTATTAATTTTACTATCATATCAACATAACTTTATGATAAATAAAATTAATCTGTTGGTCTTGCTCTGGTCATACAAATAATAGCAGTGACTTCATGGGAGAGGATACCATTATTTGTATCCAAGTGTATACCATTACTTAATACTAAGTCCATTACCTTGTAATGAGTTCCTTCAGTTGGAGAAGTGAACACATATTAGGTATCTTTCTATAATTATTCCTAAAAAAGTTTGTACTAGTGATCCATAATTATACTCATCCGATATAGAGGAAGGCACTAAAACCAACACGCAAGTATAACTACATCGCCAACAAACCAGTAATGGAGACCATAGGATTTATATTAAATAAATTTCCTCTCCCACTTAGTTATTTAACAATGAGGGTTTTTCTACTAGTTGATATTATATCCATGTTGTTCATTATTAATGTAGGCTTAGTTTTTTATAAAAAATCCACAAAATAATAAACATACATAATCAGAAAAAGCAAAATGACAATAAACAGAAGAAAAATATCCAACTATTGTGGTCATCTTTTCTGCTCCGTTCTCAACAATCCGAATCCAAAATTTGGTGATGCGCAGACTTATTCGGGGTTCGACCAGCTTAAAACTAGTATTTTGTCCGGTATCAGAAATAGCCACCACCGCCATCACGATTGATAAAAAAATAATTAAAATTACATCAATTCTATGCCTCTCGAAGGAGTTCACACATAATCTAGATTGAAAAAATTAAAATTATAAGCACGATCAACCCTCATAATTTTAATTACATCTATAACAACAACAACATCCACGACATGTCCGTGGTTTTAAAAACACAAACAAAATATGCATTGGACCATAATAGTTGGATCTAAGATGCTTGCAAAACCGAGTTAGAATAGATCTATATCTACTGACTATTACACAATGTAAGTTTTATTGGACAACATGGATGTATCAATCAATACGCAGGTCCAAGGTGGCTCTGATACCAATTAATGGAACTGGAGATTCCCAGGACCCCTAGTTTGGTGTGCGTATTGATCGATGGAAGTTTAACAGATCTAAGACATGTTCTAACCCTTCATAACGGAACTAGGGTTCACGAATTATACCTGCGACGTGAAGAAGAAGACACTATCCAGGAACCTCGAGCAGTCATGACCCCAAGATATTCTGCACGTATTCCTTCCTCGGATTGGACTTCGTGTGGACGATGATCTCCCAATCTTTTCTTCTCCTTGGCAGTCCTCCCTTCTCTCCTTACGTGAATTACGAATTTTGAGAAAGCTTCTTATTTTTGATCAGATCATGACGGTCAGAGAATAGAGGATATATATAAGCCTACGACAAGAACCATGAGAAAAAAATTAGGATTAGGTCTCCTAACGGATCTGGGTATCCCGTGTTCAACCCGAACATACAATCCAGGCCTATTAATAATAGCTCGGTCTACTAAAGAGCTATTGTTGCACTACCTTTCTAATCCCAAATTATGATTATGGGCTCCTTTTATTATATGCTCATTTGGCTCCCTATGTTAATATATCGAATGTCTGTCGATCAAATTAAGTTACTGACAACTATATTGATCGACATCTTTTATCCTTAAGTAGTACCACTCAACTTTATTTGTCATGTCAGATATAATCCACTAGTAGGGTTTACATGACAATCCTTATGAGCTCCTTAAGGGTACATTATCAACCCGACGTATCGGGACATGGATTCCATTTATAATCAACAGCCCATCATACATACAATGTTATTACCCAATTTATGGAGGTTGTTGACCCATAATGAATCTTACTCTTTTATGAGTCAAAGTAATACACACTGCATATACATATCTGTTATTATATCCAGATTAAGAGCACAAGCATCTATAATAACAGAGGTGTTTGTTCTCTTATATAGTCAGTACAAAGAGAACAACCTCAAGTGGTCCTGTTCAATACACACAAAAGTGTACTTGTGTAAACCTATAGTCAAGATAGACTAATACCAGATTATACTACAACCTTTTCAATGGATTGTCCAAGTCCATCTAGGTTGTGAACTATTTATATATTCCATAGAGGACTGATAATATGATATTCTGTGTGACACCACATACCATATTATCTATAATATAGAATATCAGACTCTTGCATTAAAACTTGCAACAAATATAATATGCAAATATTTTTCCATATGATTTTCATTCAAAATTTAAGGAAATAAAGTTAATACAAAAGTGATGCTTTAGTATATAACCCTAACATAGACGAAGTAGGTAAGACTGATAATCCTAAATATTCCATGTATCATAGGTTTCTGGGACATCCAACTAGGGCGTGCTATGTGCTCAAAGGAAAGATCCAGGAATTGATCAATGCTAAAACAATCACTCTCCAAAAAGAAGAGAAGACGGTGACAACCAACGTCATCTCTCTGTAATTCAGAGACTTCGCTCCACAACTAGTTCCTGATGGTGTTGTCCCGATACCAAAGGCAACTATGGAGATTTTTAATCTTTTGCTGGCATGAAATGATGGTTTGGTACCACTATTAACAGCTAAAGGGAAAAAAATATATAGGTTCATCCAGACCTTGTCGGCAAATTTGAACAGAAGGCAACCATTTTTTCTTCCAAATCAAAGAAGTCGGCCAAGTATAAATCCTGCAACATGACTTCAAGTGAGCACTCCTCGTTTGATGGTCGTTTTCCTCTTTTGAAGTGTCACGACCCGCACCTAGACATTCGGGTACGAGTACGTGGGCCACGCCCAGTCTACGCCGTAGAATCGATAGTTGAACGCTGTCAATTACCAAATAAATATCTATACATCTAAATGATCCATAATCACAATGTACTCCAATCAAATCACAAACAATGAAGAAAGATATGAAATAGGAAAGATATTAATAACTCTGAAACAACTACAGACTACAAAAGAATATACATGACCAGAATGTATCGGAGACAAATCCGATAACGAAACATAAATCAAAATGCAATGGCCTAGAACTCCTGGGTAACAACTCACGGGGAATAGACATCGAGATCCATCTCATCTAATGTCATCCTCTAGTCCATTAATATAGGGCATAACAATTCCTAAAAATGTGGTTATCCTGTCAGGATTGGAGCGAAACACATAAATCTAAAAGCAGTTCCATGGCATGGTAGAAAATATAGAGCTAGCAATAGAATACGATACATGACATGATGTAAAGGAAATATAGGAAAAATATAGAAATAGCATCATAAAGATATAAGAAAACTGAGTACATGAATAAGATAGTGAACATGGTAATCTGTAATAATATAAGTGATTTAGAGAACAAAACAGTTATGTGATTGGTTTAGGTTGTACATGAGTATTCTACGGTAACTCGATTATACGTGAAGGCATAATCGACATATATATGAGTACACTAGAGAGATTTAATCACATAACCACTTCTACTCCCCCTACCCCAATCAATACACAAGGATCCGATCATGTTACGTTACGTACATGATTGTTAGTTTGAACATGAAGCACATGTGAGCACATGAGAGTAAATGAATAATATAAGTACAAGGAGTACACGATGTACATGATAAAGTACATTATGTACACACAAAAAAAAAGAAGAAGAAAATGCTGTCTTTTCTTTTATTGGCACAAGGCACCACTAATTGAGTACGTCTGAGAGATCCTGCGCTGAGGATCCCCGAGTACAAAAAAAAAGAATTATGGGAAATAGAACGATAGAGATCGAGCGGCAGTTCCTCCTTTACTCCGTTGACACTCCGATTACAAAAGTGGGAAAAAACCTAAGAAAATTGCTAACTCTCGGCTCACTGGCAAGAATTGCAGCAATTTGGCTCTTGAAAATGCTCTCCGTTCTGTGTTTTGAAGAGGGATGAGGCCCCCCTTTTATAGTCGTTCTTGGGCTGAAATGATGTTATGCGCCCATATGAGAAAACACACTAGTTTCTATGTAG
The DNA here is from genome assembly GCA_029216955.1 of Iris pallida. Taxonomy (NCBI): domain Eukaryota; kingdom Viridiplantae; phylum Streptophyta; class Magnoliopsida; order Asparagales; family Iridaceae; genus Iris; species Iris pallida. The sequence continues at coordinate 9,536,098 of JANAVB010038020.1, read as the reverse complement.
GCGCATAGTCCTGCTTTGGACGCATATGATATAGGCACATACAGGCTGCGAGATCGTGGGTTGGTCATGGCGTTGACGTAGCCGCACGCTTCGGTGCACGACTACTCGTGGAGACTGACGTGGCCTTGCGCTTCGGTGCACGTTTTGATCATGACTTTGACTGAGTCAGGCTTGGGCGCATAGCCATGTCTCAGGCTGTGCACCCTCCTTTCGGGGGAGCTAGTCTTGGACGCATGAAACTTCACTGGCTGGGCGCATGAAGCTTCACTGACTGGGCGCATGGAGCTTCATTGACTGGGCGCATGGAGCTTCACAGACTGGGTGCATGGAGCTACATTGACTGGACGCATGGAGCTATACTAACTGGGCGCATAGAGCTACACTGACTGGGCGCATGGAGCTTTTACTGGCTTGGGCGTATGGGGCTTCATTTGCTAAAATTTTGTCATGCTTCTACAAGACCCCTTCAAAGTTTTCGATACTTGAACAAGTTCAAAATACTTTAGAAGAAGCATGGATCATCTTCTCGTGATGCAATGGGCGCATAACACGGCTCTCTCTTTGGGCGCATAGTATTTGGCCAGCCTGTCAGGGGGATACGACTGTTTAGATTTTCCTCGAAATCTAAACTGACAGATTCATCGGAACGAAATTTGAAGCAGTCCATCCTTCATACGACGTCCACGTCAGCAAGGGACAGTCACATAGTTTGCAGGAAGCTGATCCTTCACATGGGCACATAGGCTGTAGTTGGCGCATACAACATAATGGGCGCATACAGTAGGTGGGCGCATAGGAAGTGGCCCGTGCCTATAAATAGACCCTGGAGGAGAGAGAAAGTTCATTATTTCTTTCTCTTTTGAATTTTTCAGAAAACTCTTCGTCTTCTTTCTTTTGAGAACCATGTCTCCCAAGGTTGCCAAGTGATCCGTGAAGGGCAAGGGGGCTGCGCCGAGTGGCTCTCCTCCTGCGAAAGAGTCCTCGGTAGTCCAGGACTCGATTCTGGATGAGGGCATGCTACAAAAAATAAAGTCTCGAGCGTTAATTTGCGACGCTCGGACTTCTCTTCTGTCTTGGCGCTTGTGCCTAAGGCAACATGCTTCTGTGAGCATTACTATACGTACACAGAAGTCATGCGCCAATACTGTGGTGTTCTATGCGTCCATGTGTTGCCATGTTATGCGCCCTTTTAAGCTGTGGCATGTTATGTGCCCATGTACTGTCCGTGTGTTATGCGCCCACATGTCTTATTTTGGGCGCATATCCATTTGGACGCACAGCCTTTTGGGCGCATAGAATCCCTTCAGAACATAGTTTTTCCTGTGGTTTTCTAAGTCTGTCTGTCTTTCTGCCCCTTTTATAATCTGTAGGGATCTGGCTAGCAAATTTCTCCAGGGCCGGTATTGGCGATTCTGGGCATGGTGAAGATGCAACACTTGACACCCACATCAAAGAGCTCAGGACTCTTCGTATTTTGGAAGGGTTTTCCTCAGGTGGTAGGAAGAACCTTTATACATCGAAGAGTCGGACGGTAGTTGGGCGTTACCGTAAAAGTTCTGCTTTCACGTTTCTTCAAGTAGGCAAAAGCAAATCTAGAGATATTGTTTTGAAGGTATGGTCTCTTGAAGAAATGGGCCCACGACGTCCGCAATATGGAGGAGAGGAGATCACCATTTGTAGATATTTTAGCATACTATATTTGTCCTCCTCCGTGTAGCCTCTCGAAGGTTCAACAGCCTTGTTTGCTTGCTCAACAGTAAAACATGACCTCCTTTGACGAAAGCGTGGTACTGCCAAGCTGACCAAGCTATGTGTTGCTGATGAGTAGCGGATTCTCCCTTCTTTTGGACATCAATGTAATCTTTTACTTCTTATCCAGATGAAGGGATGAAGAACCTTTTGTTTTGCTCATGAGATGTAGTCCTGTGAATATAACTGATTTTGAATAGACAGAGTACATTCGCTCCATTTTTTGCTTGTGGTATCTGTGGTGCTTTGTATTAGAGAGCCGAATACCGCATTTGTGTAAAGGGTATCCCGCTGGGGGATCCCCCTCTTTTTTTGGGACCTATTACCCTTTTGTGCATCCGAAAATGCGAGCAAATAGATTGGAATGAAACTTTCATGAACCTATTACCCTTTGACACACCAGCGGTACGGGTAATAGATTTAAAACAAAACCTAACAGAGGTAACGAGGTCGTGAAAGGTTTTGTGATCTTGGCGTCGTGCCTTTTATCTCGGGTTGGGTACATGCGTCAAGTTGGAAGACTATCGGTATCAGAGGTAATATGGACGTGACACGTGATAATTAAGAGTGGTTTTTGGTGGAATGGATTTTCTTGTCAAGTTTGGCTTCTTGTCAGGTATTCTTCCCTGAAGTAGAGGAAACTTTCCAAGCTTCTTCTCCTACGACCTCCACCGAAGACGACGAGATAGCCAAGGAAGTTGTCAGAGCTTGAATCGGAGTGCTACCTTCGGCCCCGTAAAGGCTGTTGTCGAATGTTAGGTAGCGGCCCTCGAGAGCATAGCCGGCTATGAGGAGTGGGCCAACACTCTGAGGAAAGTTCTGAACGACCTGGAGAGTTAAGTGGCCAAGTTCCAGGATGCCAAACAGCGGAGTCTGACGTCACTATTCCATGCAGGGGACGAGGCTTTGATGACAGCTCTTGCGGATGAGAAGGCTACCTTCTAGGTAAGGAAGGATGCCCTGGCTCGGGAGATTGGCGAGCTGATAGACCAGTATGGCCAGTTCAACGCTGCAAGTGAGGTACGTGCTGCCTCGAAGAACAGGCTGGCTGCGCAGATCACTGAGAAGCACAATCACATTGCGCAGATCAGGAACGAGATCATCCAGTTGGAAGCCGACTTGAGGGCGACGACATCTGAACAGGAGGATTATTTGTCCCAGGCTGCCATGACTGCCACCGCTTCTGTCAGTTTACAAGAACAGCTGGCAAAGTTGGAGGGGAGCATCAGAGTCGGATCCTCTTTGAAAATGAAGACGCTCGTCAAGAAGAGGCACGACGTCGAGCTGCTGTAAAATCTGAAGCCGAGATTGTTGCTCTGAGGGACAGCGTAAACCGCCTGTGTATCTCGTAGATGTAACTCTTTTTTCTTTTTTGGCCGTCACGGCTCTTGTACCTTTTTTTTATAAAATAAAGACTCTTTCTAGAAGTGAATGTGGTTTTGTTGAAATATTGATGCTAGAGGTAATGTGGACGTAGCAGAGATATTTCCGGTGGGTATTCCGCTGGGGAATTTTGATGTGGACCTATTATCCATTTTATATTCAAGTTATTCAAATATAGATAATAAGTTGAATGAATCTGCTAGTAGAGGTAATATGGACACAATAACATAGGATGTTCTATATCTGACCAGAGGTAATATGGACGTAGAAAGATATGTATCATTAGGTGGGAGTGAATAGTTCAGAGGTAGTATGGACATGACTATCTTTGATGAATGCTTTGCTCAGAGGTTATGTGGACGTGACAAAACATTTGATCATTCCGCTGGGAAAATAATTATCGGAAAACAATTCAGAGGTAATAGGGACGTGATTTGTTTTCGTCAAACCGAGTTTGGACGAAGTCAAAAATGGAAATGATTCCACTAGGGAAATATTTAGAGGACCTATTATCCAGGGCGTATTCAAGATACTTGAAATACGGATAATAGTTAGATATTTTTTTTGGAATCATATAAACATCGCATTGTACATTTACATGATTGAATATATGTGAACAAAAAGAGGTTACACATAGTATTTCTTCAGGAACTTGCCATTGATAGGCATCATGAGCAAGTCACCATCGGACTTGGTTAGCCGGTACGCACCGTTAGAATACACCGATTCTATGACGAAAGGACCTTCCCATTTAGGCTGGAATTTCCCTTTTGTTTTGTGTGTCATGACCATCGGTCTTCTCACTGCTAGGACTAAATCACCGACTTGGAAGATCCTTTCCTTCACTTTTTATTGAAGGCTCTGGAAAGGCATGCTTGGTATAGCTCAATACACTGCTGAGCTAAGAAGCGTTTTTTGTCTAGCGCTTCGAGCTCTTGGAGTCGCAAACAGTAGCTCTCTTCAATAGTCAGCTCGCTGGCTAGGGCTACCCGAAGAGAAGGAATCTGGATTTCTAGGGGAAGAACTGCTTCGCTCCCATAAACCAGAGAGAATGGCATACTGCCTGTTGGAGTCTGGACCGTTGTGCGATAGGCCTATAGACATTCTCCGAGCTTCTCGTTCCAATCACGCTTATTTGAAGACACGAACTTCTTGAGAAGTTTTATGATGGTTTTGTTGAAGGCTTCTGCTAGCCCGTTAGCCGCTGGATTGTCGGCAGTAGAGGCTACGTTCTGGATTCGATTCTTATCGTAGAACTGATAGAATATATGGCTTGCGAACTGTGGACCATTATTATGGATGATCCTACGAGGTAGGCCGAAGCGGTAGATGACGTGATGTTTGATGAAACTGATCACGTTTGACGTCTTCACTTCGGTGAACGGTATAGCTTTCGTCCATTTGGAGAAGTAATCGGTTATGGCTAGGATGAACCGATGTCCTTTGGAGGATGGCGGGCTGATTGGTCCTATAATGTCCATGCCCCAGGCTTTGAACGGCCAAGATGCTGCCGTCGGATGTAGAAACTCCGAAGGTTGATGAATGAAATCAACGTAGAACTGGCAAGCTCTATACTTCTTTGTATATTCAATAGCATTTGCTATCATTGTGGGCCCATAATAACCCATTCGTTTGAGGCGATCTTATAATTTGGGGCTTGGTTGATGTGCACCACAAACTCCATCGTGAGCCTCCCGGAGTGCATGCTTGGCTTCTGTGTCTGATAAGCATCGTAACAGTAGCCCGTCGTAAGAGCGTCGGTACAGCATCTTGGTAGCTGTGTCATAGTAAAATCTGAGGGATCGCCTTTGGATGGATACTGCTTCCTTTGGGTTCTCAGGGAGGATTCCATAGACAGCATAGTCTATGAAGGAAAATCTCCAATCTTTAGCATCGACGTTTGTTTTTGCTGCGTAACTGTAATGAATATGCAAGGCATCTTTCACATAGAATAGTTTTCGACCAGACACTGTGATCGACTGCTGTATATTGGTAGGAACGGTCAAGGAAGCAGCGAGATCGGCTAGAGCATCTGCTTTTATATTCCGTAGTCGAGGCACATGCTCGATGAAGAATCCAACGAAAGTAGATGCCAGCTCGATTGTTGCTCTGTGGTAGGGGATAAGATCTTCGTGGCGAACTTCATAATCCCCTCGGACCTGACTAACTATTAGCTTGGAATTGCCGTAAGCCTCTAGATAGTCAACTCCCAGTTGGTTTGCCAGTTACAGGCCGATTAATAGGGCATTATATTCGGCCACGTTGTTGGTGCATAGTTCCACGAGAGAATATGCACGGTGTATAACCAGATGATCAGGTGACACGAGCATGAAACCTACTCTAGCCACGATATTCCCTTTGGGTCCTGCTCTTGATGCATCGTCAAAGAACATTCGCCAAATGGAGATTTCTTCAGTTGTAGTATTAGATTCTACCACTTCGTTGGGGATTTCGTCGTAGAGCTTGGACGACTCCGGCACCGGATGAGCTGCTAGGAAATCAGCTAATGCTTGGACTTTTACTAGCTCCTGAGGAACGAAGATCATATCGTATGGAGTCAACAACATTGCCCATATAGCTAAACGGGAATTGAGAGAGCCCGGTTTAGTCATGAGTATTCTGAGAGGGTTGACTTTAGATATAATGTGGATAGTTTGTCCAGACACGTAGTGGCGTGTCTTCTGGATGACAAATACTAGTGCAAGGCATTTTTTCTCCACCGGTGTGTATCTGTGCTCGACACCCACCATTGTGCGGCTGAGGTAGTAGATTGCCTGTTCATGGCCGCCTTCATTCTTCTGAGCTAAGAGGGTACCAAGGGAATGATCTATAGCACATACATATTGTAAGAAGGGCTTCCCCATTATTGGAGCTACCAATACTGGAGGGCTTGTAAGATACGCCTTGATGTCGTCGAATGTGCGTTGACATTGTTCAGTCCAGATGAAAGATACTCCTTTCTTCATGAGCTGAGTGAATGGTTGACACCTTCCAGAGAGGTTCGAAATAAATCATCTGATGTAGGCTAACCTTCCTTGTAGTCCACGTAGCTCTTTGAGGTTTCTTGGAGGATGCATGTCGAGAATAGCTTTCACTTTCTCCGGGTCCAGATGTATACCCTTTGAAGTGATGACGAAACCAAGGAACTTGTCGTTGGAGACTCCCAGAAAAGACTTGGTTGGATTCATCTTGAGTTGGTGTGCACGCATTAGTTCGAACACCGTTCTCAAGTCTTGGAGGTGGTTGCCCTTGAGACGACTTTTGACTGCGATATTGTCTACGTAGCACTCTACGGTTTTGCACAAACGATCGTAAAAAATTGTGTTCATTGCTAGCTGGTATGTTGCCCCTGCATTCTTCAATCTGAAGGGCATCACCATATAGCAGTATACCCCCAACGGTGTTCAAAAAGATGTGTACTTCTCGTCGTCGGAGAACATCCTGATCTGGTTGTAGCCTGAGAACCCATCCATGAAGGACATCCGCTCGAAGCCGCAAGTGTTGTCGATCATTATGTCAGTGATCGGTAGAGGGAACACGTCTTTCGGGCATACAGAGTTCAAATCACGGTAGTCGATACAGACTCGAACTTTACCGTTCTTTTTCATGACTGGAACGATGTTGGCAACTCAGTCTGGGTGTTATTTCTCGCGAATGAATCCACTGGCAATGAGCTTCTTGACCTCATTCTCGATGGTTTCCATGACGTCTGGACGGAATTATCGTTGTTGTTGCTTCACTGGCTTAGCTTTAGACGAAATATTCAGGCGATACATAGCGACTTTAGGGTCCAAGCCTGGCATGTCATTATAGCTCTATACGAAGACGTCGATGTATTCTTTTATAAGCTGTATAAGAGATTGGCGTTCATCGTCAGATAGACTTTTGCTGATGAAGATTGGTTTGAAGGATGCTTCATCTTCTAGATTGACTTGGATGACTTTATCTTCGGTAGGTGGTTTCCGTTGTTCGAAGTGCAGCTCCCACCTAGTATCCATCTTTTGAGCCCATTGTTCGAGTTTGATTGATTGGACATCATCTATAATTTGGTCGGCAGAAACCATGTTGACGGACAGAGTTGCTTTGAACATGTCGTCGATGCTGGAGTCTGAGTCCCAGAGGGAGGAATCAGAAGAATGAGAATAACGATCTGCTTCATCATCTGATCTTTCGGGAGTTGTTGGAGGAGAGACATAGCCTAAACCTACACCGCTTCGTTGATAGTAGTTTTCGGGTTTGTCGGGGGGAGCAAAGTGTCGTATTGGCAACCGTCGTCCTCGGCCGTAATTTAGCCCTTTGTCGCTTTTGATGTTATATCCCATATTCTGGATGATATTCTTGGCCTGCCAACTATACCGAAAAAGTTGTATTTTCTTAGAGTCATAGTCAGCTTCTGTGTTGTGCTTGGAAGAAGTGGAGTCTGGAACGAACTTTCTCTCGCCAATTATACGATCGAAGATGATTAGCTCTTCATCTTTCTTTCTGGCTGGAACGATGAAGTAGACGATATCTTCAGGGTAAACTTTTTCCCGCAGGTGAGGTATTGTGACCGGCATGCAGAGGTATGGTCCTATGCCGTTCTCTAGAGCGTATATCGCATCTATGTAGTGGTTTACAGATTGATAGACATCGTAGTAATTCAAAGATAAACCTTTACTAAGAAAATACGCAAGTTCTTCTTCAGGGATAACATCATCCGCTGAAGGTACATTATTATGAGTATTGATATACTCATTGAGAGGATCACCATCTGGAAGAGGAGCCACAATCTTGGCCGAGTTCACCACGTAGGGTAATTCTTCAGGATTGGGGGGACGGGCGTCAGTAGGTTCCTCCCGGGGTGTCTTGTTGAGAGTGATGGTCAGTGGCTTGACCTTGTCAGGGTTCTTCTTTTTCACCCAAATTGTGAGAGGCTTCGGAGTACTTTTTGGAGTAGTACGTCCTTTGACTCGGATAATCAGGGGACCATTGGAGGATGGACTTGCTTCAGCTTCATTGTCAGCTTCATTGTCGTCATCCTTGGGGGTTGAGATTGGTAAAGTATCGAATCTCTATAGTAAGCTTCGATGCCCTTGAAAGGATCGACATCGGTAAACTCCGTCTTTATGACACCGTCACTGTTGACATACTTGAAGCACTGATGAAGTATGGAAAGAATGATCATGTTCTCGTGTATCCATGGACGTCCCAACAAGACGTTGTAGGATACATTGGCATCGATCACATAGCAGAAAACCTCCATTCGGAGATCATCGATCTGGCATTTGAGACGGATCTTATCCAGCGGATGGCTTCGACCAGCATTGAAAGCCATGATAGTTGTGTTGGTTGCGGATAGCTTGTGCAGAGGGATTCCCAGAATTTGAAGCAAATTTGTAGAAATGATGCTGAGAGAGGATCCTGGATCGATGTGCATGCGGTCCACCTTGATCGTCCCTATATATCCTGTATAGTACAGGGATTTATCATGATGATTATTTTTGAGTAGCATGTCCTCTTGTGAGAAGGTGATATTGGGCACCACTTCCATAGTACTGTGGCAGTAGGGACAGGAGACAGGATCTTCAGCGGGGGCTTTGATTTCAGCGAGGTAAAAGTCGGCGTGTAGTAATGCCTCACTTAAGGCCTTCCACATTTCTTTAGAGAGTCGCAATAGATCGAATAGAGACAACCTGACAGGTGTACTGGCTAGCTGAGCCAGTATGTCAAAGTTGTAGGGGCGATCCATGCCTTCAGGAGCTGGCGCCTTTAGAGATTTGTCAAACCGCGTCTCCTTATGCTTGGATTTGTTCATGGTTTGAGGCTTAGACGGGCCGGCTTCTGAGTTTGTGGGGGCAGCAGGAGCTTGAGGAGGTACAGCTTCTTCTTGTACGAGATCGTACGTCCGAAGATAAGTCTCCCCGATCGCGTCTCACCAGATAGAACCTCATAGATGGGAGAGGATACCATATGGCATGGCTTGAATTTCTTGCCCCTTCTTGCCTTGAGAGGTGCTACCCCCTGCGTCACTTCTTGGACAAGGACCGGGTGGACCCACATGATCTCACCATGTTCAGTTGTGAGTGGGACCAAGGTCGGGTTGCGAGCTGGTGGTAGGTTGACGACTTCCATCATCGCCATGGGGATCGGGACCACGCCGTTTGGGACTTCTGTAGGAGTAAAGTCGCCAAACTGAAGAGAGATCATGTTAGCAGATACGACCTTGTCTTCAGCTTCGTATTTGATCACTTGGCTGTCGATAAGCTGTTGTATCTTCTTATTCTGGACGCTGCAGTCCTTGGTGGAGTGATGTACATACTGATGATAGAGACAGTACTTGGGATCATCGAGTTGGCTTGCCTCTGCAGGACGTCATGGTGGAGGCAATGTAAGCTTATTACCCTTCGTCAATGTATGGAAGATGGTAATGACATCGTCTTCGTCAAAGAAGAAGGTCTCCTTAGACTTGTCGGAGGCGCCTTGAGAATTGGAAGCTCCTTTGGATGTGTCGACTTTCAGGACTTCTTTCCCTTTACCTCCAAGAACAGGGATAGTTTGAGGATGCTTGCCCTTGTCTTCGGATTTGGGTGTCTTCAACCCCAGTAGTTCTAAGTTAGGAACGTCATTTTCAGCAGCATCTGCGGCCCCAATGAAAGTGGGCTATGTATCATACTTATGTATACCTAGACAAAACTTCACTGTAGGAAGGAAGTTATGTCGACAAGTATCCATAAGTTCTGAGTCTGGTATGCCGAAGGGCATCTTCAGTGCTAGCCGCTTGAAGCGTTCGATGAAGGCGATGACAGACTCAGTCCTTCTTTGCTTGGTCTCGATGAGGGTGGACATACTAATATACATGCCGCTCTCGTAAAACCTGTTGAGGAACAACCTCTCCAAGTCTTTGAATGAATTGATACACCTGTCAAGCAGACTGCAGAACCATTCGAAGGCTACCTCCTGCAAGGTGCTAATAAACAGCTTCGACAAGAACGGATCGTCTCTGGGCAAGTGCAGAGTCTACGTGTTGAAGTACGTCATGTGCTGACGAGGGGAAGTCAAACCGTCAAATGAGTTCAGTGTCAGCGGCTTATAGTTAGGAGGGAAAGTAGCGTTCTCCCATTCAGGGGGATATGGTTGAGATATCCCCATCTTTTGAAGCTCGTCTTTGTGTGGGATGGTATCGAGGCGAGCGACCAAGGAATTAATTACATCTTGTTGATTGAGCAGGTGTTGAACGGTTGTCAGGCGTTGTTGGCGAATGACCACCCCCGGTATTTGTAAGATTTGGAGGAGGCGAAACGGAATGATACTCCTTTTTTAGTGAATGAAGGTTGTTGCTGTGAGCCGGACTAACGTAGGTCGAGATGTTTTGTTGAGGTGGAGGAACAGCCCCCGCAGCTTGAGCTGCCATGATACTGGTAAGCATATCAGTAATCTTGGCGAATGCTGTTTCGAGATCCTCTAGCCGTTTGCTAGTCTGATCACTGGCTTCTTCAGGTCTTTCTTCGTCCGCCATGTATATAGATAGCATGCGAGGATGAACAGAGGAAGCAGTGAAACTGGTGCTGATACTGTCTGTCTTCGAGTGGATAAGTCCTTCATCTTCAGGTAGAGGAGGTAGATAGTCGCCATCGGATTCAGAGGGATCATCGTCCTCTGGAAGGCTACCCCCAGTGTGGGGGTCATCTGTTTCAGATTCTGAGGGAATGCTACCTCCGGCTTGGGAATCTTCGTCGTCCATACGGAATCTTGCCTTTGATCGAGTGCCCATATAGACTCCTTTGGATGTGAGAGCCTGTTGGCCATCGGTTGGTAGATTTTTCCTTCTTTTTCTCGCGAAGCTAAGAGAGAAAATTGGGTTCGTAGTCCACCGTCTTTGATTGGGGCTTCCGTAAGGGGGACCCCATGAAGCCATGTTGGATGAAACACATAGTGGCTTCTCGTCGTCAGAGAAGTGTAGCCGTCGAAACACGGGGCACTCTTATTGCTTTGGACTAACAACAGTTGATAACAATACTGGTGCACGGAAGCGCACTGTGAATTGTTATGTTCTTCCTCGCTTTATGCTTATGATTTATCATGTCGTACAAATCAGCGGAAGGGAGTTTTGCCTTACAACCCATGTTGTATGCATCGTCGAGCTTTGCATGCGGGTTCGTACAGAGAGTAGGCGCATCCAGACTTAGTTCATGTGCAGGGGCAACCCCCACACCTAAGTTCTGTGATGTCCTTGAAGATAGCCCCGTGCTATACGCGTTGGGGCCTGTCTTTTTTATTGTGGACGCATAGGCCTTGGAGACTGGCCTTGGGCGCATTCTCCTTGACAGGATGTCTGATCCTCCTTGATGTGGGTACGTAGTATGGATCCAGAGAGCCTGGGCGCATAGCCTTGGGCGCATGGTTTTGGATGCCCAGTCTCTTGAAGACAGAAGTGTTCTGGTTGGGGCTATGCGCCCAAACACTCCCTTGGGCGCATGCCTGGTGGAGCAGCTCTGTTTTCTTCCAGTTTGGCCTCCTTCGTTTGTGAGCCTCGTCGAGTTCGGCCAGAGTGTCGTACTCCCCGATTCTTGGCATCGTAGTATTTTCCTTTGTCAAGTCTCGGGTGTTGAACACCCTGTTGTTGTTTGTGTAGGAAAGAAGTTACTGGGCTAGTAGAGCCCGGAATGGTGTGAGCCTTCTCCATTTGGGGAACTTCTGTGGCAGAGTCATGCGCCCATGCGACAGAGTCCTCCAGCTACATATCTGCTATGACACTAGCAGGATATGCACAACGAGCCTTCGGAAGCCAAGTCTTACGGGACTTGTTTGGCTTCGCTAATTTTGAGAGAGTAGAGCCGTCCCTCGAGAGCATCTCTTTGAACGCCTGCTGATCGAACTTTATGATCAGCATCTTCTGAGTACTCTCCACTTTGTCGGTATTGGATTGCGTCACCACCTTCTCGTCAGAGAAAAAGGTAGTCCCCAGCAGAGTCGCCATTTTTGTGGACACACACAAAAAATAAGAAGAAAATGCTGCCTTTTCTTTTATTGGCGCAAGGCACCACAAATCGAGTACGCCTGAGAGATCCTGTGCTGAGAATCCCCGAGTACAAAAAAAGAATTCTGGGGAATGGGATGGTGGAGATCGAGCGAGAGAAAACCTAAAAAAATTGCTAACTCTCGGCTCACTGGCAAAAAGTGTAGCAATTTGGCTCTTGAAAATGCTTTCCGTTCTGTATTTTGAAGAGGGATGAGGCTCCCCTTTTATAGTCGTTCTTGGGCTAGAATGATGTTATGCACCCACATGAGAAAACACGCTGGTTTCTATGTGGGCGCAGAGTCATATTTTGGGCACATAGGATGTAGGCGCATACAGGCTGCGAGATCGTGGGTTGGTCGTGGCGTTGACGTGGCTGCATGCTTCGGTGCACGACTGCTCGTAGAGACTGACGTGGCCGTGCACTTCGGTGCACGTTTTGATCATGGCTTTGACTGAGTCAGGCTTAGGCGTATAGCCATGTCTCAGGCTATGCGCCCTCCTTTCGGAGGAGCTAGTCTTGGGCGCATGAAACTTCACTAGCTGGGCGCATGAAGCTTTACTGACTGGGCGTATGGAGCTTCATTGACTGGGCGCATGGAGCTTCACTGACTGGGTGCATGAAAGTACATTGACTGGGCGCATGGAGCTACACTGACTGGGCGTATGGATCTATACTGACTGGGCACATGGAGCTTTTACTGGCTTGGGCGCATGGGGCTTCATTTGCTTATGCTTCTACATACATAAACATGAAATACTCGATGTACCCGATAAGGAGATAACATCGCATGACAAGATCCATATAGTACCAGTTCGTGTTAACAATGTGTCAGCATCAAGTAAAGTAGTCTAGGGCAGGCAATATAGATACTATCATGATGAAAACAATCAAAGAATGTACTCACCTGAATTTGATTGGAGTCGACGTGCGCGACACGAACGTGTCGATACAGGATAGGTACGATGCTATGCTCCACAAGATGGTCCCAAAGGACGGCACAGGTAGTTCCATTGAGTCCAGAATTGTCCAAATAGTCTAGTTTGGTATATAGAAGCCCAAATCAGGTTTTGGCATGATAATTGATTCAAGAAATAAGAAACGACTATAAAGGTCGCGATTATGATTTCATAATCGACGAAAATCATTATATAACTATTTCTAGAAAATAGCTTGACAGTAGTATTTAGAATAGCTCCAAATAATAATACTTTTTAATGAGAATTATACTACTACCAATAGAAATATCAATGGTAAATAATATTATATAAGTATTAATACTAATAAGAAAATAATAGTACTTAATATCACTACTAGCAATAATATGCATCTATAAAATAACATTTCAAATTATTATCACCCCAACAAAACCAAGGTCCAAGGTAAAACTTTATAAATTCAAATTTAGCCCAAATTCCTAAAATAAGATTTATGGGCCTCAAGCCCGTATCCTTTTTCAAAAGCCCAAGTAGTAAAATCTGTTTATTTATTTATTTATTTTACAAAATCTAACTAAAGAGGACTTGGCCCGAAACAGCCCAAATAATCAAATAATTAGAAAAAATATTTTTTTACAACATATATACGTATACGTACAAATATACATATTTATAAATTATTACAAAAAATAAGGATTAATAAAAATAAACTAACTAAACAACTCATCCATTTAATCAAAACCATGCCATAAGTAATATTAGTGGAATAGTATTAATAATAACCCACAGAGTTATAAGTTTGGAGGGGGGTTCTCTTAACATTTTCCCCAATCTCTAATTCCATTTAAGGAGATGGGATGAATTTCCGAAGCTGCTGCTTCACTCAAATTTTTTCCAAAATTTGAAGAGAAAGAAGGAAGAAGGAAGAAGGAAAGCTCAAAGGAGGTCTTGACCATGGGCGGAGGCGGTAGCTGGTGGGGGCGGCCAACTGAGGTAGGGCCCAGGCGGAGCACCGGGAAGTGGTGCCCAGGGGGTGAGATCGTCGGGCTTGGCGAGACAACGAGCAAGCAGCAGAGCGGATCAGAGTGGCGGAGGAACACGGAGGTCTGTGCGAAGTAGAACACTGCCGTGTGGCGCTCGAGCGGGATGGTCGAAGTTCGAGGACTCGTCGAGCACCGGGGAAAGCTCGGGGTGACGGCATAGCGGGTCAGAGAACCTGGGGCGGCGCTGGCAGATGTCGCCACAGCAAAAATCACCAAGGACGACGGATCTGGGTGTTGGACACTCGACGGGGTCGGCCGGCGCATGAGTCGCTAGGCGGCGGAGCAGATGTGGTCGGTGGTGGCGGCTCTGGGCTGGGGGACGGGTGTGGTGGCCGGAGTCAGGTGAGTCTCCTCCCCCTTCTTCATTGGTGATGGTGTTGTGTGGTGGTGGTCCATTGTGTGAAGGGGTCAGAAAACTCGTGGTGACGAGAATGGTGGTGTGGTGTATGGCACTGGTGGTGACGGCGACGGTGGTGCGGGATGATCGGGGATGGTCGACTGTGTTGGGACGGCCAGTGGTGGCTATGTTGGCGTAGGGAGGGAATGGTACGGTAGTGGCATGGGGCGACCAGGCAGTGGTAGCAGTGGTGGTGGAGGCTAATGGTGGTGATAGGAAATTTGGGGCCGGTGGCCGGCTTGGTGAGGTGAGGGACGCCGGGGTGGCGTCGGCCATGGCTATGGTGGCGGGTTGGTATCGATGGTGGTGGGAGTGGTGGTTTGGTGGCTGCGACAGGGAGGTGGGGAGGTGCTGGCTATTGGCCGTGGTCGGGATTGCTACATGAGATGGGGGTGGCAACTACTGTGTTGATGTAGGAATTTTAGGTTTAGTAAAAATTTGTTAGGTGACCTTGGGAAATGTGCTATTTATAGGAGAGTGGGGGAAACCCTAAAAGCAAATTGTAAAATGTAATGAAAATTAGAAATTATAGTGAAAATACTAACTACTAACTGCTAACACTAACCACTGACAAGTTGCTATTCATTAATTTAATTAGTTATTAAACTAAATATTAGCTTTTAATTAATTAATTACTATTTTATTAGTAATTGTTAGCTAATTGAAATTTAGCTATTTCCCATCAAAGCCATAGCTCACAATCCAAGCCTAGGCTTGGTAGGCTAATGTTAGGACCGATATTAGCCCTAACCCGATGCGAGAGAAAACGAATAGCCAACAAATTGCCAAAAAACATTAAACTAAAATGATTAGTAATAACTATTTTATTTATAAAACATAACTTCTCTAATATTTATCCATATAAAAATAAATATTTATTTTGTATATATTTTCTCAAAGTGGACAAAAAATTAAGTTAGTGTAAATATCTCACATAAAGTAGTTTTTTTACCAAAACCAAAGATCCAAAACTCCGATAACAATTTACGATCGAAAATATTCCCTCAATATTTGATTTGCACGATTTTCAAAGATTCAGAAAATTTCGAGATTTGAAACATACAAAATTTTTGAAAAATCCAAGAAATCAATTAACGGAGGTTACATGAGGAATACTTTCATTCCGGCAGGGTCCATGTCTTCTTCTTCTTCAGAAACTACTCTGCTAACATCAGAACCAAACTACCAACCTGAATTCCATCAATACAGTCAGCAATCTCATGAATTGATGATAAAGATGGGATATGACTTTCAAAAAGCACCAGGTCTGAACAATGTAGAAGCTTAAAAAATATATATGAAGATAAGGCAGTGCGCTATTCACAGATAACGCTAGGACTTATCTATCAAATGATGCCCAGTATCTAATCGTGTCCAAACCCAAACAGTGCCACCTTCAGATAGCGTGGGTTGCCACATGGCAATCTTGCCTAAGAAGCGAAGTTGTCAGTCATGATGACTCACAACACTGAATCCCGAGTACGTGACGCTAGAGAAGATCTTGTCAGATTTTCCATAATGATATCCATTTCTTTCTCAGTGCCCTTCATCGATGGAATGAAGTGACTAAAATTCTTCACGGACTTGATGCTTTCCGTATTTGGCGCCAATCAACAGATCACGCCATTCATGTACTGGTGCTAATCAATTAATTGTCATCCAAAAGCAGTTAGATGACGTGGCGTTCATGCCACAAATCTCGAAGAACGCACATGCAACACTGCCCCCGACCAAACGCACTTCCCTCACAAAATACCACACGTCCCTTGCAGTTAAGCAAACCGTTCACGCGACTGGGTGGTTGCATGCTAAACAGTGCATAATCAGCCCTGTTTTATACTGCACGCCAATCATGATAACTACTTGACAGTTATTCCAAAAGTCTATAAATAGAGTTCAAAATCACCTTTCAAAGCATCATTAATGATCATAATCTCCTGTCTAAGCTTCAGTAGCACGCTCAAGAGCTTTTCTTCTCCAACATTGCATAGTATAAGGGATAAAGTAATCATCTTCTGATCAGATTCCTATAATTGTACTTCTCCATAATTCAATTGTACTCTTATACTCATTTTTTTTCTTAGTTTGTAGTTAAACTTTTTTTTTACAAACAAAATGGTGACTCTGCTGGGGATGACTTTCTACTCTGACGAGAAGGTGACAACTCAATACGATGTTGCGTCGGTCAGCACGACGCCGGAGACTTTGGTCGTTGAATTCGACCAAACTGCTTACGAGGAACTAATTAGCGTTGGGGGTACCAAGCGCACTTCTGCCAAGTGCGCCACCACCATCACTACTGCTACCAAGAATAAGGCGGGTGCAATCTAGACTCCAAAGTCTACTGCTACGCCAATTATTGCCACTGCTGTCCAAGACAAAGGAAAGCATCCTATGGCCTGTCCAAGACAAGGAAAAGCGCCCTATGGCCACTCCCCATTCTTCTCTAGTCGTGGACTTGGTAGAAAAATCACTCGATTGCGCCTCTGTGCCAATCAGTGCCAAAGCATCTCTGAACAAGAACTGTACTTCCTAGAAAGTAGGTCCTGCTCAGAGTTTACTTCCTTCTGCCTATAGGCGTCGTGCCAAACGCGCTGTGCTAATGCGCGCAGAGCACCAAGGCATCTTGCCTACTCTATAACAATCTGACTGGCGTCAGGCTGCTCTACGCCAATCAGGCCTGCGCCATAACTTCCATACTCTATGCATATCAAGGACAGAATAGGGAAGATTGAATGTGTCACAGACCAACAACCAAGTGGGGCCAGATACTGACATGCATGCCAATCTCAACAGGCGTCGAACAAAAATGAGTCAGATGGCACGCCAAAAGGCTCCAGGGCAGTCTGTGCCAATCACCAATTCAAGCACAGTGAGGGCTTCTAAGAGCCAAAATCCACTCACCTATGCTAATGAACTTAGTACTGCCCTGTACACGTAGAAAACTCAAAAATTTAGGAATAGGCATCATATTCCTAATGTAATCAGGCAGAGTCTGCCTTCTTCTTCTTCTTCTCCTGCTACTATACCAGATCTCCACAAACTTATTGTACAAAAGTAAAAGACGACGAGTGCATCCCATACAACGATGACTCCACAGACTGAATATCACTATAACTAGTATCATGAGATTGTAATCAAGTGCTGCTGTAAGACATCCAAATAGTCTGTGTTTGACTGCTTGAATTATCCTGGCTTTCCTAGAATAATCTTGGTAGTTGAAGGTGACATGATCACATATGAAAAATGTCCCTGTCATTCACATGAAGTCAACGTCAAGTGCTGCTGCAAGCTAGCAAAGCGAGTGATGTTCAACCGTTTGAATTACTCTCGATCTCCCGACCACTATCAATCTCCTAATGTGATCTTGGTAGATGAAGGTGAGCTTCTATTTGCTTCTGTTAACATGGCATCTCGTAGCACTAGGGGTAGAAAATGCTCGAGGTGTAATTCATTACGACCTTCAGGTCGACAAATCCGCAGTCAAATCCCAGACTCCACTGAAGGGGCCTACCAAAGCACAAGGTCAAGAAGTTAAGACTTCCTCAGTCAAATGAATCTTCCTGATTCCAATCGAGACTTCTTCGGTCAAAGGAATCTTTCTGATTCCAATCGAGACTTCCTCGGTCAAAAGAATCTTCTTGATTCCAACCGAGACTTCCTCGGTCAAAGGAATCTTCCTAATTCCAATCGAGACTTCCTCGGTCAAAGGAATCTTCTCGATTCCAATCCTGGGGGTAGCAGTCTGCTAGACTTTGATGCTGATCGACTCTGATCAGACCATCATATCTACTAGCTCATCTTCTGTATTAAGAGAAGTATCTACTTACGTGACGAACGAAGAGCAAGAAGCTTCTAGTTCTGCTAGCCAAGAGCAAAGAATTGCTGCTTTGGAGGCCAACCTAAAAGCCACATGGTTACAAGAATGCATGCAGTAATTATGGCACAACATGCTGTTCCACCGATTGTGAATCCAATTTTAACCTAAGAGTACGCAGCAGGTTCTATGCCTACCAACATCGGTCCTGGAGCACCACCTCTTCCAAATACTACCGTCCCGGAGGTCGTACACCTTAAAGCATAGGCTACTCCAAGTCATTCTGGTGCTAGGGGTAGTGCTTACCACGCAGTCCAACCTCCAAATCCTTCGAATCAATCTGCTGCTTCTCAAGCATCATGAGATCCTCTCGAAGTGGTCAAGCTTCTATGAAATCAATTTGAAGCTTTCAAGCAGAAGGAAGGCTTACAGAAGTTAGGGATCAACCAACCTATCCTGCAGAGTGGAAGGAAGTTTCATTCTCACCTAAATATAAGCTGTCGACCATAATATTATTCGATGGCAGCACATCTCCGAGTCAGTATATCAATCACTTTGAGATGATGACTGATCACCTTCAACAGAACGATGCTCTACTTACCAGAGTCTTTGTCGGATGTCTAGCGGGAGTTACCTTTGACTGGTATTGAAGCTTGCCAGATGGTTGCATAACATCCTTCGTAACATTGAAGAAGATGTTCTTGAAACGATTCTATGAAGGAACTCATGACATGACTATGTCCGCCCTTACCAAAATCAAACAGAAGCCAAATGAAACAACTGAACATTTTATTGAACTTTTTCAATGGAAGGCACTCAAAATGCCTCTAGGTACTCCGGACGCATTGACGATAGATACATGCAAATTAAACTTGTTACCTATCATTAGCATATGGACGGGACCTACATAACTTCAAGATTGGGGTTCCTTCATAGTAAGTGCCAGAGCAGCCGAAGACAGTGCTGAGAAGTTTAAGTAACTAGGCATTCCAATGCCTAATCTTGATAAAGAAAAGCATCCCGCAACCAGCAGTGGTAGTTACTAAAACAATCGCAAAGGCAAAGAGGCCTTAGCCATCAACGTAGGTCTGTCAGTATCTACAACAACAACACCTCCACAGAGGGCAACACCACGACCTAAGGAAGAGTATTCCTTCGACGACGACGACGTCATGAGAATCTTCGATTGCTTGACCAAAAGCAATAAACTTCAACTGCAAAAAATCAAACGGCCAGACGAAGTAGGTAAGACTGATAATCTTAAATATTGCATGTATCACAGGTTTTTGGGACATCCAACCAGGGCGTACTATGTGCTCAAAGAAAAGATGCAGGAATTGATCAACGAAGCAATCACTCTCCAAAAAGAAGAGAAGACGGTAACAGCCAACATCGTGTCTCTGCAATTCAGAGACTTCGCTCTACAACTAGTTCCTAATGGTGTTGTCCCAATTTTGAAGGCAACTATGGAGATTGTCAACCTCCCACCAGCACGAAATGATGGTTTAGTTCCATTGTCATCCACTAAATGCGAGATTATGTGGGTTCATCCAGACCTCGTTGGTGAATTCGAACAGAAGACATCCGTCCCTTCTACTTGTAACGCCCCAGTCCCAAAATACTTGGGACTAGATACGTATCATGCCAGTTGTATACATACGAGTAAATGAAAGGCTCATATGTATACATAAGCTGTAAAATATAGAAAGCCATGCTCAAACTAAATCTCATCCATAAATATGAAGCTTTAATGATATAATCAAATAGTCATTAGTACAAACGTTGGGCGGAGACATATCCACTACCAACTAAATAAAAAAGAAATATACAAATAACTGATTTGGTCGAACGAAGCAAATAACGAGTCCAAGGGAAATCATCACGACGGAATAGAGCACAAGTCATGGCCTTAGCTAGAGCACCTGCAGAAAGTCACAAACCACACCTGGAGAAATCACCAGGTCCTCAGAGGGATGTAACAAGGCACATAATATCATGCCAATAAACTGAATAATAAAAGCTCAACAGAAAAGTATGCATGAGTAAAGGTCCCTAACCATTCTATGTGGAATGCACTTTAGAGGACAACGTTCTACGCAGGGGCTGTAACGGATTCACGCAAGCAAGTAATAAAGAGTGGCCAACAAGTAGCGCTCATCCGAGACACTATCGGCCGGGTAACACGTAGCGCTCATCCGAGACACTATCTCTCAAATGTGTGTAAAAATAAATGTAGCCCCTACGCTAGTAGCTGTCCCCTCCCCCCAATGATACTATACGTGTGTCGTAGCCATGACACACAAACACGTGTCATTTTTACCACACTATTTAATTCTTAATAACTGCCAAGTCTTCTACACAAATCTATTAGCAGTTATATCCTAACGCACGGCCTGTACGCACCGATGTATGGTCGGTTTGCAAGTCCGTATATATATGATACTCACAACTCACACACAACTCGTGGCATATCGTGACAGTTTATGAGATGCTCTAAACATATGGTAGTCCCTTAACTCTAAGCCAATTGCATAAAATATAGTAATTTGCATCTACATATAATTTAGAAAGAAACAAGTTGAAAATAAACAAAACATGCATAATATTGAGCAGGAAATTTAAACAGTAAAGGCAAGGTATCTTGCCTGGTGTGTCGCCTGGTGTGGTGCGATGTTCTGAAAAGTCCTAGTTAATCCAAATTAGCCAAGGTTGATTGGTAGCAGTCCAAAGTCACAAGGGAAAATAAGGATGTGGGATTAGTCATGATTAGCGATGATGACAAAGAGAAAAATTTGCATAAGTGAATACATATACTATTTTTCGGAAGGTATTTTTAATATTTGAAATATATATTTACTAGTAAAATAATTATTTTGGTAAATACTTAAAAATATGAAAAAATCAATTTAGACTAAATCCCTAAGTTTGTAAAAATAGAATTTTCGGTATAAAATTATAGTTCATCACTTTAATATATTTTTGATAAATATTTTGAAAATATTTAGAAAATTATTTTATTATTTGGAAGCTATATTTCTTATGTGTCAAAATATTTCTAGTAATTAATGAATAATCTAGAAAAATTTACTTTTAGGGCTAAGACTAATTTGAAAATAATATGGGACCAAGCCCAGTTCAATATTTATACTACACGTGTAATTTTTAGAAATATATATAGATTTTTATGATAAACAATAATATTAGTAACATTAAAATAATACTAATAACAATACCCACAATAATAATAATCTTAATAAACTGCACTGCAATCTTCTCCCAACTGAAACTAATAATAATAATAATAATAATAATAATAATAATAATAATAATAATAATAATAATAAAAATAATGATGATGATAATATCAGTAATAATAATACTACTACTACTAATAATAATAATATTATTATTAATAATAAAAACACATTAAAAGGCTGCTCTCTTTAGTAAAGTGAGAGAGAGAGAGGAGATAAAAAGGAGAGGGGAAGAGGGATGAGGAGGTCTCACCTGAGGGGAAGTGGCGGATGGAAGCGGCGGCGCGGGGTGGTCCTGCGCGCGGTGGCGCGCACGGCTATCCGGAGGTCGGTGGGAAGAGGCCTACGCGTGCCGGCGCGCACGGCGGCTGCGGGTCGACGAGATCTGGAGGAAAGTGTGGCGGTGCTCCGACGGTCGCGGATGACCAGCGCAGCTCGCCGCTGGTTGGATGTGCGGAGGCTGATGGAAGGGTTTTGCTCGCCGGGAGGTGGCGTGGCATTGGAGGAAGCAGATGGGCACCATTTGGTCGGCGGGGGCACGACCGTTCCATCGTAAGGGGCCTCGCTGGAGCGTGGAGGTGGTGCAGATGCGACGTTGCCAGGTCTGGAGACGTCGGAGACTTGCGGGGCCTCGGCATAGGGACTGCGCCGAGCACGGTCGACTCATGTTTGGGTTTCTCCTTTTTCTTTTTCTTCGTTGGGATTTTTGGGATGGTGGCGGAGTTGGTGTTGTGGGATGCCGGTAACTGCGGTGGTGTCGGGAACGGTAATGGTGGCAGGAATTGGGGCTTTGGTCGGAGTCGATAATCGGGGTGATCGGTGGTCAGGTGTAGACGGGGATGGGTATGTTGGTGACGACGACGTGGTGGTGGTGCGTGGTGAAGGGGGCGGCTTATGGTCGATGTCGGGGGTGGTCGGAGGCAGATGGCTGGAGGTGGCAATGATGGCGGGTCGTGCGTGATGGTGTTGTTGGTGGCAGCAATGTGCCGCAAAGATGGGGTCGGGTTGTGGCAGAAGGATAAATTTTTTGGTTAAGTGAGTTCGTGTTGGGAACTTTCCGACACGGAAAGAACAATGTATTTGTACAACCAATATAGTTGATGGAAAAGGGGCACGGGCACGGACACGGTACACATTTTGTGGACGGTAGAAAATTATGGAAGAGTACCTCTCCTTTTATAGGAGGTGGGAATTCCCAGTTGGATAAGAGTTAGTAGTAGTTTAGACCCCCGATGGATAATTACATATTTGATTTAAGCCCAATTTAATCCAATCCAAATTGAATCTAGATAATTTATAACTTTATTTAAAAGCTATATAAAAATATCGTAAATAAAATTCTCCTTCATTTAAATTATCATAATTTATTAGATATTAACTCAAACAAATCTTCAAATATCATTTTCATAAATAATAAATAAATTTTAAAAATACACATTTAAATAGTTGAACACCTTTTCATAAGTAAATAAATAAATTTTAGTTAGTTTGCAAAAATCAAAACATGCATAAGTTGGATTTCATGTATCTCTTAACCTTTATAAAATACTACTTCTTAAATCATCACATATATCTTTACAGAAAGTACAATAGCCTTTTTATAATAAATATGATAAATAAATAAATAAATAGAGTTGCCAAATCATGATGCGACACATTTTCCAACTTTAAGTAATTAAAAATATTTATTATTTATTATTTAAAAGTTCAAGCTTCTAAAATAAAATATTATTACAAAAATATGTACCTCGCACATATTCGCACTCGACGAGGCATATGAAAATTTGAACTCATATGCGACGTTCAATACGACAAATTTCGTACGCGACGTATAATACGACTATGCGACGTACAATTACAAAGTAAAAAATTTATAATAAAATTTTTAAAAAAATTTATAGTAGAAATTTAGGGGGTTTACACTACTAAATAAATGGAGTCAACGAAGTACAAATCATGCAACATGACTTTAAGTGAGCACTCCTCGCTTGATGAACGTGTTCCTTCTTTAAAGGTTAATTTTATTCCGGCAGGATCTAAACCTTCTTCTCCGGATGCTGCCTTACTGATATTATAAGTCAACTACCAGCCCAAATTCTATCGATACAGTCAGCAATCTCGTGAGTTAATGATAAAGATAGGATATGACTTTCAGAAAACCCCAATATTGAACAATGGAAAGGGGTCTCCGATACCCTTATCTCCACAACTTCAAGACAACAGGTCTCGTGTCAGCCTAGGATTTGGGACAAATCACATACTCCCTCATCAAAGAAAGAAGTCTTCCAAAGGCAAGGCACGTGCGAAGACCAGTAATATGGTTTCTCTCTCATCGGCTTCAGAAGAGGAAGTCTTGGCCGGTACCAGGTCTGGTAGACTCTACCTTAGAGACTACCCAGATGGTCAAGAGAATGAAGTTGTCACTCCCCCTCCTGCTCCTAATGTTCCTCCAGCATCAGCTCTACCAGCTGACTCGGGTCCTTCTAAGTCGACAACAGCTGATAAAGGCAAGCAGCAGGTTCGCTTTGACAAGAACCTGAAGAAGACAACTCCACCGCAAGGTCTTCAAAAACCATACAACTTTGACATATTGACTCAACTGGCCAATACTCCAGTAAGATTATCAATCTTTGAGCTTCTTCGTCTCTCGAAGGAAACTCAAGAAACACTAAGCGAAGCTCTGATGCAAGTTGATGCCTGTCTTGCACATCTCAAGAAGTCGGATGAAGAACCTGTGGCATGCCCTCAATGTCATAGTGTGATGGAAATTATGCCAAACACCACTTTCACCTAGGATGACATGTTGTGGGAGGACAATCGGTATGATCGACCTCTTTATTTTACTGGGTACATCGACACGATGAGGGTAGATTGTATCCTTGTCGAACCCGGGTCTGCACTCAGCATAATCCTGAAGACTTTGATGGATTTCCTAAAGAATCCAGTCCATAGTCTCTCAGCAATGGTTACAACTATTCTTGGATTCAACTCTGGAAAGAGTAAACCGTTGGGAAAGATTCGCCTGAGAATCCAAATCGGCGATCTCCGTACAAAAGCCACTTGCTACGATATTGACAACTACGTTTCCTACAACCTATTACTAGGAAGGTAGTGGTTGCATGAACATAACATTGTGCCATCCATGCCCCACCAATACTTTAAATATGTGGATGAAAACGGAGAGATCAAGAAGGATGTTGCTGACCTCAATCCTTTTAGAGGTGTCGAAGCCTATTATATGGATTCCAAAATATACAAAGAAGAGTACATGAAGGTCGCGTTGGCTATGGATACTGAGGAAGACCAAAAAGATGACCCAGATGACGTTTGGTGATTCCAGTCAAAGGATGCACCTATCATCCTTCCTCTTCTCAGATGCTGACTATCACTCTCGCTCCTTCTACTGAAAAAGTGGGGCAAAGGGAGCTTACCTCTTCTAAGCCTCTTGTTATAGACCTCCGTCGTAACAAACCTACCGCTTCTCTTTCTCCTCCTCTTGTTATCGACCTGGCAGCATCTCCAACCATGGTCACAAATGTTGTTGTAACTGTTGAGACTGAAAATATCAGTAAAGTAGTGTCTCCTTCACAGTATATTGATGTCAACTTTTATGCCCAACATTACTTAGAAATTCTGGACAAGTTCGAACCTCTCACCTTAGGAACAATTCAACCTCTTCAAGATGAGATATTGTATGAACCGGTGCAAAGTTCATTCTTCGTAGTTCCGTCGCGGAACGACGTGAGCATCAAATTCTCTTTAGCAAAGAACGTAACCAAAGAACTATACTCGACAGCGATTCTGAAAATGTTGATTATGGAAGAATACAACTACGTCGTTATAGTCAACAATCCAAGAATATCATCCAAAAAATGGGTTACAACTTTGGGTCCAGACTGAATGGAGGCAAAGGTAGACGTATTCCTATTCAACTACCTACTCCTAAAGAAAAGTCATCACAATACTATAATAAGACCAGACATGGGTTAGGCTATATTACACCAAATACAACCCCAGATATATCTAAATCAGACGAAGAGATACGATCTCACTCTTCCAATTCTGCTTTATAGGACTCAGACACCAGCATAGATGAAGTTCATCAACTGACTCTATCTGTCAGTATGGTGACAACTAAATTCCCAGAAGATGATGATAATGATGACTTTACCAAGACTTATGAGGATGATCCTTGGGCACAAAGATGGATACTCAATGGAAACTTCGCTTCGAACAACGTGAACCACCTATTGAGGATGAGCTAATCCAAATCGACGTTGGAGACGAAGCTTCTCCAAGGCCAATCTTTATCAGCAAAAGTCTTCCGAAAACAGACAAATAAGACTTGATCTAGCTCATTAGAGAATACATTGACGTATTTGCCTGGAGCTATAAAGATATATCGAGACTAGATCCTCAGGTTGCTACTTATAAACTCAACATTTTGCCAAATGCTAGGCTGGTCAAACAACAACAGCGACGGTTCTGACCTGATATGATGGATGCTATTGAAGCTGAAGTCAAGAAGCTCATTGCCTGCGACTTTGTTAGGGAGGAATAACATCCCGACTGGGTGGCTAATGTCGTCCCAATTATAAAGAAAATAAGAAAAGTACGAGTCTGTATCGACTTTAGAGATCTCAATGCAGCTTGTCCCAAAGACGAGTTTCCTCTTCCAATCACTGATGTCATGATCGGCAACACCTGTGGGTTTGAGCGAATATCTTTCATGGATGGATTCTCTGGATATAATCAGATCAGGATGAATCCCTAAGCTAAAAAGCATACGTATTTTCACACTCCTTTCGGAGTCTTTTGCTATACAGTCATGCCATTTGGTCTCAAGAATGTTGGTACCACCTATCAGCGGGATATGAATACTATTTTCTGTGAATATTTATGAAAAACAGTCAAATGCTATGTCGACAATATTGCTGTCAAGAGTCGTCTAAAGGAAGACCACATCCAAGACTTCAGAACTATTTTCGATCTAATGCCTTAGCATCAACTCAAGTTGAATCCTACCAAGTCATTTCTGGGAGTTTCTAGTGGCAAATTTTTCGAATTCGTTATTACCTCTAAGGGTATACACGTTGACCCCGAGAAAGTCAAAGCCATCCAAGAGATGCGTCCTCCATTAAACCTAAAAGAGCTACGAGGATTCCAAGGATGACTTGTGTATATCAGGAGGTTCATCTCAAATCTCTTTGGACGATGCTGACCGTTCACTCAACTAATGAAGAAATGTGTGTCTTTTATTTGGACTGACGAATGCCAGCAAGCATTTGAAGATATTAAACGGTACTTGATGAACCCTCCAGTCGTAGTTCCTCCAATCACAAAAATACTCTTCTTGATGTACTTTTGAGCAATAGATCATTCTCTTGGTGCTATCTTAGCCCAGAAGAATAATGAAGCCCGTGAGTAAGCAATCTATTATCTTAGCCGCACAATGATCGGTGCTGAATATCGATACAACCCGGTGGAAAAAGAATGCTTAGCCTTGATGTTCGCCGACCAGAAGACGCATCATTACATCACGGGCCAGACCAACCATGTTATCTCCAGAGTCAATCCTCTGCGAGTCCTGATGAAAAAGCCTAGTACACTCAACTCTAGACTCATACATGGGCAATATTGCTAGCACAATATGATATGGTCTATGTCCCGCAAAAGTCTGTTAAGGGTCAAGCCCTAGCTGACTTCTTGGCTGCTCATCCAATTCCTAAAACTTTAAAACTCTACGATGAAATTCTTGATGTGACTCTAGAGTCCAACATGATTTCCGAAGGAATACTCGCTTGGCGTCAATTCTTTGATGGTGCATCTAGAATTGGACCCAACGGAATCATTATCGCTGGAGTAGAAATTGTCCTCGTATCTCCAGAAGGACTAGCCATTCAAAGAGCCTATTCTCTGGACGACCCATGTTCTAACAATGTTGCTGAGTACAATGCTTTGCTCATCGGTCTCCAGTTAGCCAAACAGCTGGATATCGACTATCTTGAGGTATACGGAGACTTTAAACTGATTTTTAACTAGGTTAGAGGCACGTATGAGGTTCGACATCAAGATCCCATCCCTTATCAAGAAGCAGCAGTTAAACTGGCTATTGTAGAAGCATGGATTATGCGCCTATACCTTACCCAGGCGTAGGAGTACCCGCACCTCATATTAAAACAACCAAGTGGCATATAAACCATTACTTATCTAGGCATGGCACTGCATATGCCACTACCCTCGAAACTTATATGTACGCTTCATTTTTCGTGCCAAAAGACGGCCAAGACACGAAAATCAAAGAGCCATGATGAATGATGTCATCTACGACTCACTCGTACAGATGCCCATCCTTCTACCGATGCCTCACTCATACAGTATCACGCCCTAGAACCAGAATACTGGAGAGCGGGGGCAGACATAGCCATCTACGTATATGAAATGGATTCCATCTCGCTATACGGTCACGGTTGTCTAGATACATGAGGGTTTACTACTAGCCAACAGTCTCCTATGGTCATGAACAAGCCTAATATCTTAATCACAAGCAAGTAAGTAAATGTTACAAGATGTATGATCATTAAATATACAATAATAAGGCGTCCCAAATATTACATATTCAGCTGATCATGAAGCTAGTCGTTACAAAATGTTAGGACTAGCAAGAGTTTAGTCATACATGATCAACCCTAGGATCTGTCAATCATGTTACAGCCCGTAGGCAGACAGTAAGTAAGTGCAATCGAGCTAAACAGGTGCTTGTCGGCTAAACGCCTCAAAAGAATATTTTTACAATAAGTGGGAGATCAAAATAAACCCAATCGTTGTCCTGGTTATGTCTAGTCGCCACCATCGGGCTGGAAAGTCGGTAGATCCTCTGGAGCTGCTCCGAAATCTGGCCATACAAAACCAGCTGGGTCAGATCCCAGAAAGAGCAAGTGCCACAAAGGAAGCTTCACTTAGGAACTAAAACCAGCAATTAGCACAATAGTAATAAGGTAATAAATAAGACAGGAGTTAAGAAAAGCACCATAGGATGATATACGATGAGATAACCATGGAACTATTCAGATAGCCAGGTTAAAACCCGTAAACCAAACAAGGACCGGGGTTGTAACCCTTCGTCTAAACCGAACTTGGAATTCTCACCATTTATCGGAAAAATAAATACAGGCATTCAGGTCATGCAATAATCTGGAACAGAATCAGGACAAGACTAGACTGGTTAGACTCCATCCAATCATTTTACGGCCAAGCAAGAATTACGGCTTGTTACTTTAACTAACTAGGGTTATCACAGGCCTAGTTACTAGCAAGATGCAGTGAGATTATTCCACAGCCACAAGCCCTGCAGACCATCCAGGTTACCCAGGTCGAAAGATTAAGGTTGAATTCAGGTGGGTACATCGTCCAGGAAACGAATGTACCCTTAGGTAGCTTGAAGGGTGCAACACATGATAGTGTGCTGGAAATGTGCCCTACTCGACGACAGGCTACAGATCCCAGGCGCACCCAGGTAACGGGATTACCTATAGCTGGGAGATCTCTTTATGACTAATGTATTAATCTAGTTATTAGCCTTAGTCCATTTCAGTAGGTACTCTTGACCGTGGTACTCAGGAGTCCCCTCATAGTCATGATGCAAGACATGACTGTATTATTTGTACAAGCACAATCGCCCACGGTGTCCAGGTTATTTATACAGGTCATGTCATGTCAAGTAGTCGTCGCAACAGCTTATCAAGATATATCATGTCAGGTTTACTTGTCAGGAGTGCGCCACGACGGGCCACTATCATGTCATGTCAGGTTTACTTGTCAGGAGTGTACCACTATGGGTCACTATCGTGTCATGCTAGTTCCTTGTCACACCATGCCATGTACAATTGTTATTTCAATCATGTCAATCAAATCGTGATTATCAAGTTCAGGACAAAATACGTAAGGATATAAAATGAGCATAAAAATATACAATAGGGGGTTTACAAGACATGGGCAAATAATAATAAAATAATAGTACACAGGGCTATTGGAGAGCCATACGGCTCAGGCATATGCGGCCAGGAATGATCCCATACGGCTGGAAGAGAACAGCCCATGCGGCTAAATAGGGTCAGGCGCATGCGGCTGAGCTAGGAGGAGGGTCATATGCGGTTAGCGGGGAGGGGTGGACCCTATGCGGCTGAGGATGGACTCGGCCTCATGCGGCCAAGGATGCGGGTGCATATGCGGCTAGATATATAAGGTCTTCATGCGGTCTGCAAGGAGCAAGGTCCTATGCGGCTGGACGAGCCATGCGCTTATACGGCCAGGAGATGAAAGGGGTACATGCGGCTCAGTAGGAACCCATACGGCCAGGATAATTCAGGAGCTCATGCGATCGGAGGGAATACAAGTCATATGCGGCTATAAGTGGACCAAGTTCATGCGGCTCAATAGGAGCGGAGTATTATGCGGCTGGATGAGTTCGGCTCTCATGCGGCTCAAGTACTTCCAGTCATGCGGCTGAAGAGAACACTTGCCGCATGAAATATTCATGTGGTCAAGTCAAGCACAGTTCATCTTCTCCAAAATTTCGAGAAGAAGAACACCATGAGAGCCAAGTTCTCAAGCTCCATAACTCCATCATCCGGAGTCCAAATCCGAACTTCCATAGGTCAAAACGGGGCAGAATGAAATGCTCTACAACATAGAACCATCAAAACTCAGAAATAACAAGGTTAAGTAGATCAAAATTCAGGAAATCCGAAAATAATATAAACTTAGATCTACAAGAATCTGGTCATGGAAAGTAAAAATGCCAAGTACTAAAGTAAGTTAAAATACTGTAAGGAAGAGAATGAAGCAATAAAATTTGAGTTCCTCCATGAAGCAAGCTGTACTTGCCTAGGCCTCTCTCTCTCTCTGGTAGGTGAAGAAGTAAATGGAAGAAGAAGAAGAGTAATGAAGAGAGAGAAAAGAGAATGGATAATAAATACTAATGGTGGTGGTAGGTAGGGGTTCACCCTTGGTCCATGATAAACCAAAGAAAACCGAGCCAAGCCGAACCAACCCAAGAAATAACCAAGCCAAGATGCAAGCTAAGCAAGGAATCATGCAATACAGAATAAAATACATATACGTATTCTAAAAATACGTAATACGAACCACAGGCATTACATACAGGCACGTCCTTATAGGTGTGACATCATTTATACCCCGAACTCGAAATTTGGGTGGAGGACTTCGATCCCTGTGCTACGAAGACGGCCACGACACAAGTATCGTAGGGTCATAATTACTAATGCTGCTCGTACTTTGATGAAGGCGTGCCTCTACGACTGGTCATGCCTCACTTATACAAGCGTACCGCCCACTCGCACCTCAACCATACGGGCGCGCTTAGTCACTCCCCCCAGATTGTATCTAATGAGTCGAATCTTTCTCGAGATGTCAAATTGAATGCTTCGACTCTCATGCCAAGGATGAAACTAGAAGGATGAAATTCATGCATGTGTTGCCTAGATACATAAACATGCACGAGTTGCCCAGATACATAAAGGCATATGTTAGACTACTTTATCAGGCATATGCCATCAGCCTCTCTCATAAGCACATGAACTTTATGCTTACAGATTTCCTCAATACACTACCCAGGACAGTGATTTCTTGGCGTATATATGTCTTTTTAGCTGTGACGAGACTAGGCACGCATTACGTGCTGAAGATCCAGTCACACTATAGAACAAGTCTCAAGGAGTTCGAGATTCTCTCTAACAACCTATCTGCTACGTGTCTTTTATTGCAACCAACTCTTGTTTTTGGGCGCCACATAGTAGTAGAAGGCCTATGCGCCCATCTAAGTACAGGCGCATGCACTTCTCTTCCCTTCAGCTATAAATAGGAGGGCTTTCCTCCATTCAAAATCCCGGTTCCTGAATTCCTTAAGAAGTTCTCGAGCAAGCCCGAGAGAGTTCTTGCCGTTTCCCTTTAGTCAGTAAAACTAAGCCCAACAGTCCTCTCTTACAGTC
Organism: Iris pallida; assembly: GCA_029216955.1. Lineage (NCBI taxonomy): Eukaryota > Viridiplantae > Streptophyta > Magnoliopsida > Asparagales > Iridaceae > Iris > Iris pallida. The sequence continues at coordinate 9,504,511 of JANAVB010038020.1, read as the reverse complement.
AGATCATCAACGAAGTAAAAGAAGCAATCCTCCCCCGTTAAAACCAAGATAAAAAATAAAGTGCGATCAGGAATTCCTATTCAGGAGTTCCTCCTTGTATTCTCGTTCGCAGTCTTCCCAGAAGCCCACTCTCAAAAGTTTTCGAAGCGATGTCGAACAAGATGGCGACTTTGCTCGGGGCGTCCTTCTCCTCTAAAGGGAAGGTTATGATGCAATCTGATACGGCCATGCTTGGAATTACTATGCAGATATTGGTCGCCAAGTTCGATCTGTCAGCATTTGAAGAAATGCTCTTGGAAAATAGTGTGGGTTCTTCTTCTAGACTGTCAAAGTATAAGAAAATGAAGAAGGTGTTGGTGCCTAAAGCCCACATAACTTACCCAAAATCTGCTGAGAAGGAACAGCGCGTGCCGGTGCAACTCTTAGATGGCACACAGATGACTTTGCTCCCTATACTTTCTCAGGCACATGACTCTGGAAAGTTTGACGTTCGGAGGAAACGCATGCCTACCAATAGGTGCGGAAGAAATTTGACCCAAGGCAAACTCAAAGCCTTGGGTGGCAGCAGACCTCTAGCATGTGGGGCGGTCCTAGAAGAAGGCACAACACATGGCGAGTCTAAAACCAAAACGAAGGCGTGGGCTACTTGTGCCACATCGAGACATGCGCCTCTAGTTGTGACGCGCGCGCATGATGGAAAGCTTTATAGATCTTGCTTGTGTGCCTCTATGCCAGGGTCGGGCTAAACTCTGGAATCTCCCAAATACCCAAATATGCTACAAGAATAAGACCCGAGTTTGGGAGTACATCCATTTACATGCCACAACACTCAGTCTACCCGAGAAAGCATAAAAATGAACCTCCCTTTCCACGACCTACGTCATATGATAAATCACAAACGTAAAGTGGAGGGAATCACGACAAACACTATGCACGAAACCCCCTTGGGTGTACATACATGTGCTAGTATTGTCATTAACTGCTACTGCACGAAACCCACAACAGTCCCAGAAAGATAGTCTGTGTTTCAACGACTGCAACTTGCTTCATCCGCCCGATGTTGTCTTGGCAAACTGATGCAATTAGATGACGAAGAGGAACATCTCTTTGCCTCATGCTATGCTGCAAGGGGTTCTCTTCTGATCGAAAAGAACCCCAACTCTTCGGTTAGTACACCCAGAAATCGACCCAAGAACCGCAAGTTAGTTGTGCCCAACGTTGGGGTGTTCTAGAGCACCCACTCCAAGTCTAAAGCACTAAAGGCTGGGGGTAGCCGGTGATCTGTATCAAATACTGATATAGCTAAGGTGCCCCTCCTTTCCATACCCAAAAAACTAGGGGTATCTAACTCCCAGTCCTGTACCATAATCCGATGTTTCAGAAGGACAGTAATTCCCATGAAACTGAGGAAAGAGAGGCCAGGGGTACCCATTCTAAGCATATTACTGAAACCTCGAAGACCAAGGATAGTCCGAACCTCGACCCTAGTAACTTCTCCCAGATGATTGCCTACACTACTGACAACAGGGTATGGGAATCAGAAACAGAAAGCGAACAGTCTGTCCGTATTTGCGTCATGCCATCATACACGATGAACGATGAACAGAGGTCCCAAAAGAGCCGGCGTTTCAAAATGATCGAAGAAATGATGTAGACCATGAACGCCAGCTTGGCATTTCTAACAAAGACTATCAAAGAGCTGAAAGCAGCTCAAACCTCATCCTAACCACCAGTGCAAGCCCAAAGCCAGGGAATAATGGGGAGTCCAATGCCCCAAATCTCTCAACTATGAGTCATCATATAGTATTACCACCAGCGGCCAGCGACCATACCTTGCCACGAGCCTCTAGGCCAGCAGTATCGGGAGAGGTCCTCAAAGCCATCCGAGATCTTCGAGCCAGAGCCATCCGAGCCTCGAAGCCATATTGGATGAAACACACAGTGGCTTCTCATCGTCAGAGAAGTGCTGCCATCGAAACATGGATTTTCTCTGAGGCACTCTTGTTGCTTTGGCACAACAATAGTTGATAACAATACTCGTACACGGATGTGCACTATGAATTTTTATGTCCTTCCTCTCTTTACGCTTATGATTTATCATGTCGCGCAAGTCAGCGGTGTTTCCCTTAACAAAATGCCTAAAAATTGGCTTTTGAAAGAAAACTAGAAAAAGTACAAATTGTTCTGGAAAGTATTGCTATAGAAGTCTGATCTGAGAGCGATCACTTTATTTCGTGGACCATACGATGATGATGAAGAAAACTGCTTGAAGAAGACGAACAATCGGAAGAACTAAGTCACCGGAAAGGTATCGAGCAACGGCACTGATGGCACAGTCGAATGCTTTCTTGCTTTGCTTCACCCTGTTCTTGAGAAAAAGTTGAAGAAATGCTTCTGGGAATATCACTCTGAAAGTATGATTTTTCTCAGAATCTCCTCTCCTGTATCTCTATTGATCTCTTGATCCTGTCTATGTGAAAATAAGTCTATTTATAGACTTGACCCTTTGTGCGTAAAAATCAACAAAATAGGGTCTCTACGTGAGTAACTGTCACCCACGATGTAAATCATCCTCTACGCACGTTGACACGTGTCCCATGAAGAGTTTTGATCTCTACACATGGTGACACGTGTCCTACTACTTCAATAAAATGGAGAGAGCACGTACACACATTCCTCGATAAGTGTGGCATGAAAGCCACGTAAGGAAACCACGTTCTCATGTAGCCAGGAAAGCTCGGGCGTAAAAATGACCCAAAATATACTTCCTGCGTAAAATAGTAGACTGGGCGTAAAAAATAGCTCAGAATAGACTTTCCGCGTAAAGTGGCTGAAAAGTAGCCTTGAGCATAAAAGTAGCTCAAATAAACTTTACGCCCACAAAAAGCCTTAAGCGTAAAAAGCTCAAATAGCCTTCGTGCGTAAAAGAAGCTGTCTTCTGGGCGTAAAGTAGCCCATCGGCACACTAGACGACAAGCGTTGGGCTTGGTGAAAAGATCTCCTCGGCTTCTGTGTACTGTTGTCAGAAAATCATTCTGTCAGATCAAATCACTCGCATTAAATGCGGCCTGACAGTCTGTCGTCCACGCGTAAAAGTGGAGGATAACTCTCGCGTAAAAGCTTCTCGCGTAGAGAATAGCTTGCGTAGAGAGTAGCTCGTGTAGAGTCTGAGTTTGACTCAGTTTAAATTGCGTAAAGTTTTCAACTTCTTTGACTTGGTCTTTGAAGTATTTATTACGCTCCTACAAGACCCCTTTCAAAGTTTTCAAATTATTTTCAAAACTTGAAATACTTTGAACAGAAGCGTAAAATTAGGGATTTAAACAGTCTGCGTAGAATTCGGGATACCCAACGGTCATTCGCGTAAAGTTCGGAGTATCCAACCGTCAGCGTAAAATTCGGGAATTTGAACCGATTTCAAAATCCTCTATAAATAGAGTTTTTTGGGCCGAGAGAGAACTTTACTCGTTCGAATTTTCAATCTCTCTATTCTCTTCTTCCTCCTTCATACTCTCGTTTCGATCCGATCGCCTCCAAGAGCAAGAATGCCGCCAGCAAGGGCAAGAAGCCCGTTGCTGATTTATCGTCGGCCGACCGTGCGAAAACCCCGTCACATCATCAACGATGCCCCAACAGAGCAACCCCGCCGTGGCTCCGACAATGAAGGGTAAAGCACTGAACTTCGGCCGCGAGTTCGTCGGAGAAGAAGACCCAAGCTTTTTACTTCACGTCTACGTTATGCGTGTCAGCGTAGAAATTAAGATAATTAAATAGGCCCACGTTATACGTGTCAGCATAAAATTAAGAACATACGCCCACGTTTATACGTGTCAGCATAAATTTCAAAATACGCTCACATCAACATGTGCCAGCGTAAAAATTAGAATACGCTCACGTCAACACGTGCCAGCGTAAAAATTAAAATACGCTCATGTCAACACATGCCAGCGTAAAAATTAAAATACACTCATGTCAACACATGCCAGCGTAAAAATTAGAATAGGCTCACGTCAACACGTGCCAGCGTAAAAATTAAAATACGCTCATGTCAACACATGCTAGCGTAAAATTCACAAGTGAAAGACTTTGTGTAAAATAAAGAACTTTTATACTTTAAAAAGTTTTTTATCAACTTTAATAAGCATAAAGTTTGCATAGTCAGAGTCTTTTATCTTTATGCATAAAACTCAGACCAAATTATTTGCAAAAAATTTTAAATTAGATTTTCACTAACTTGATTTTTCTTTTTCTTTTGGCAGCGGATTTGTAAATTCACCCACTTGCAGAAATATTTGGCTCATCAGCTGGTATGGTGGGCTCAAATTATTTGGAGAACCTGTTCCACGTGGAGTTTCTCTAGTCGAATCCGGAGTATCCTGCAGAGAGAGCACAACTGATAACTGCTCAAGGGGACAGAATGCTACTGTCCCTGATAAATGAGGAAGTGTTAATATCGCTAGATGGCCAATAATTTACAAAGCCAGCTTCTTATTCGGGGATGCGATAGACTTTAAATCACAAACACACCCCAAGAAGGAGGCTTGGGTGTTCCAATTTGGCGATAGAGCAATGTACCTCCCTGACATGGATAAAGATTATCCCTTGTCTGCTTTTATCCATGCCGTCCATCCCCGAAAGATGCTATGGAACCTGACTTCCAGCAATCATGGTAGGCCAGAAAGGATCATTTTCAAGAGAAAGAGAGAGAGAGAGAGAGAGAGCAAATGACATGGGCTACCACACCAGTACTGCCAGTGGTGGTGTTGTCCCCTTCTCCGGTCTCTTGTCAGGATTCACTCCGAGTGAGAATTCCACTCTGATTCAGCCAGTACAGACCCAAATGTTCATTAATAAATTTAAAAGGGCTGCAGTATTATATCCTCAGGCCAACCCCAGGCTACCAGGGTGGCTAACTCTATTTAACCAGAACTGGATTCAGATTAGTGTTTGGATTATGAGGAACTTCCAGACGAAGCTAAAAGACATCAGCCTGTATGAAGCAGTGGCCTCCACTAGTCAGGGTATACCACCGAACAGTAATTTGTTCATAGCTCTGATGGAGATATATATCAGTTCAACAGGAACTTTCGCTACACCAAAAGGTGAAATGGGTCTCGTACTCCACGAAATGCAATTCATCTCCAAGCTGCCAATGGAGGAAGCCCCATATGAAGAGTATGTTCCCTCCAACCGGGAACTAGCAGAAATAAGGGAGAAAAATCCTCAATTGGTTGAGGTATATGAAGAGTTGATGTGCCATTACATGAATTGCACTACTATGCATGAGAGTGGATCTCATTTGGCATACATCAATAAGTGGACAACATATCTCTTTTACCACAAGGATAAGATATCCAAAGATGATAAAGAAAGATTTCAGGAGAACAAGGCTCCAATCATCAACACTGGTTCAATAATCTCTGCTGATAAAATACGGGATATGATGGTTGGCTACAAATTCTCGAACAAATATTTGTCCACCAAGACTGGAGAGTTCTCTGCAGGAACCGAAGCCTTAAGTTTCCTCAGATATGGCAGCCAGAAGATCTCCAAGACTTTCTTTCTCTGTGGTTGAGAAGATGGGTTGTACCGGGGACCGGTACAGTTGATAGAATCCACCGAAGCGTGCTATGGCCAGCGGTACGTTTGGGGTTTAAAGTTAGAATCAACCTGATATCGGCAATGGTGTGCCGAATAAACGCAGGTTTGAGGACTTTTGGTGAGGAACTGATCAACAATGCTCCTCACCGGAATGTATTCCCTAGGGTAGAAATGCCCTACACTTACCTTATGGGCTGGCTATTGCATCACAACTGCAATTTGTTGCCACCAGGCCCTGGAGATGATGCGGAGGTCTTCCTCCAGAAGTTCAGCAAAGCAACATGGACTGCCACGACAGTGGCAGATACCAGAGCAGTATTGAATTATTCTTATGGTTGGAACTTTTTCTGTACCCGACCACCAGTTCCAGCCGACTGCTTCGACGTACAATTTGAAGATGAAGTTGAAGGAAGAACTTTATTGTCAGTGCCAGTTTTCAGATGGCTACAGTACATCAGACCCTCCCATCTGATGTACAGAAATAAAGATAGCTGCACGTTTGAACCATATCTACCAAGCCGGTCGCTCGCCTGTTTGGATATGACCAACTTCATGTTGGCAATCCTTCCACCAGTTTTCGTCATTATGGGAAGCTGATTGATAGTGCAAGAGGTTGGAGATATTTTAGCACTGCCTGTACCGGTGCCAAATTTTGAATATCGACTGCTACAAGCACCACCGAGCTACGTATACTTCATACGTATGCTCGCTTTTATGCTTCTATCCGCTCCTTCGCCCATGGCTATAACCTGAGAGGTAGTCTAAGATGGCCCAAGGAGGAGAATCTTAAAGAGCCAGTCAGGGTACCATCAGACGTACCCGACGATGCTACTATTCCAGATGCATATCTGGAAGTAATCCCAGTGAGAATGGGGAAAAAGCTGCAGAACCTATCATTATTGGCAATACCCGGAAACGGAAACAAGGTGCAGCTGCTACTCTTCTAGAAAAGACCCCAAAAAAGAAGAAGAAGGTTACCACCAAAGGGCCTTCTAGACCAAGAGCCATTACCCCAGAGATTGATATTCCAGTCGAGGAGCCGCAACATGTTGCATCTTCTTCAGCTCATCCTGGAGAAGGGTCCTCGGCCTCCCAACCAGCAGCGTCAATGGAAGTGGTGACGGTCCTATCTCCGGGACGTCTCAGCTCAGCACTTCATTTGACTTTGCCACAAAAGGCATAAGTTGTTGAGGATGTCGCTCTAGTACATACTGTTGATCGAGATCCCATCCCATCAGATGAACCAGCTATTAATTTTGACGATGATGACTGGGATGGGGACTATGACGCGTACTTGGCACTTCCTACACCTACTTCAGGTAAATATAAATTATACAAAATCTATACAAAATTATGATATTTTGTATATTAACTTATTTTATTTAATTTTTTGTAGGTGTTATCATCACATCAAAGCTTGTGACTCCTCCTCCTCCTCCTCCTCAAGAAGACATTTATGAAGAAATGCAGAGTCTGAGGAAGAGGAGTCTTCTTTAGAAGAAGAAGATGCTCAAGAAGAATACCCTCAATCTATGGAGGTACAGCAAGAGTCAGAGGTACAGGCTCAGCCAGAATTGTCTCTTCCTATTGAGGGCGGAAATAAAGAACAAACTACAGTAGAACCTAATGTAGATGATGAAGTGGCTGCTGAAAAAGAATTAGATTTCAATGAAGAATCAGTTATAGAAGGACTCGCTACAACTGCGATACTTGAAGATCCTGCAGTGCCAGTAGCCGAAAAAGGTTATGAAGATATAGTCAAATCATCAACTGAAGCTGGGGAAGTTATAATAGCGTCCTCTGCTATTGCTACTGATTCAGTACAAGTTCCTGAAGAGACAGTTCCTGAACCGAAGTCAGCAGCCATAACTACCATTCCACCCGTACCAATCACCGCCATAAAAACCCACGTAGTTTCGACTCCAGAACCGGCTGGAGTAACAAATACTGAAGATACTGTCCCTGAAGCTCCTGGGGATCAGTTGTCCATAGTAGTAATGACAACAATGGCTTCGTCTCAGCCTACTATCAAGGCAACAACATCTGCTCCTAGTCTTCAGAAAAGAGATCTGGTAGACATCGCCGCAACGCCGAGCTCAAGTGTAGAAATGAATCTCTTAGTTGAGATTCATACTGATATTTTTTACAAGACTATGGCGGCTCTGATCAAAATGGTCCTGAATAAGGGCCTCAGTTATGAAAGTCTGAAGGCGGAGATTGCTCTTACTATTAGAAATATCGCCATATTCAATGATGCAACGAGAGCAGCAGCATTGGAGAAAGTCGTGGAGGGACTTGAACAGCCCATCAAAGAATATCTAAAGCTGTCAAGTGAAACTACTAAAAGTCTCATCCAAGAGGAGTATGACGCTTTATCAGCTGAATACCTCGCTCGGGAAACGACTTTTAATGAGGCCCTCCATGAATACAATATCAAGGTGGCCAAGGAAAAGGCTTTTTTGACTGAAGCGAAGTCCCAACTGGATATCCAGAGAGAAGCCTATAAAACTTCGAATATAAGAATTCATCAATAGAATGAAAGAATTCGTAAAGTCGAGGCTGAGCTGGCTCGCTTGAAGGCGGAGAGGTAGCAAATGATCACAGCTCGGGACCAACAGTTAACTCAGAGCTCAATTTTGGAGGAACAAATCTTCGGAGCTGAGGCTACCATCAAAACCCTTGACGAAGCCAAGGACAAGATGATAGTCACTTTTGCTGAACTTTCTCGCATCTGTACTCCCAAAGCTCGACGCTCCGTAGCTACTAATAATTTATTGAGCTCTCGTGAAAAACGTCTAGCGGAGCTTCAAAAACTTCTTGAAGATGTCTCTGCTCCGCCTTAGGCGAATAAAGAATTATTTGTAATCTTCAATCTTTTTCATTCTATAATATTTTACAAGAAATGAATAAAATACTTGGTTTGGGACTCTATTATTTATTTTGAAACTAAACAATAGGTATGAGATAGAATAATACTCATCAGAGGTAATATGGACATGACAAGTTTTTTAAACTCAATAAATTATATCTATCCAAAGGTAATATGGACATGATAGATAATGAATCTCGTTTTCTGTTTAGAGTATACGATACTATCAGAGGTAATATGTACATGACAGATCGTAACAGCTCAAAGAAAAATAGATTAATACCTATTCAGAGGCCAAATGGACATGATAGATAGGAAAAGCAGTAGATTCAATATTTATTCAGAGGTCATAAGAACATGATAAATAATAAATCTCCTTCTCTTTTTTAATTAACTGGTAAGACAGAAGATCAAAAAAATTCTCTTTTAGGAGACAAGTAATCAGCTTAACCAAACATTGGTAGCTGGAGAATAAAAAAGAAATTCAAACATAATATTTCTTCAAGAATTTGCCATTGATCGGCATCATAAGCAAATCTCCATTAGGTTTAGACAACCTATAGGCACCATTGGAGAAGACTGTCTCGACTACATAAGGACCTTTCCATTTTGTTTGGAATTTTCCTTTGCTCTTATGAGTCATCACCATCGGTCTTCGAACAGCTAGAACTAGCTCACTGACTTTAAATACCCTCTCTTTAACTTTACGATTGAAAGTTCGAGATATACGGGCTTGATAGAGCTCAATGGGCTGTTGCGCTTGAAGACGCTTTTCGTCTAATCCTTCAAGTTTATGAAGTCTCAACCGATCATTATTCTCTGTAGTTAGCTCATTAGTAATGGCTATTCTAAGAGATAGAATCTAGATTTCCAGCGGAAGTACAGCCTCACATCCATAAACCAGTGAAAATGGTGTAAAACCAGTAGGAGTTCGGACTGTTGCTCGGTAAGCCCATAAACATTCTCCAAGTTTCTCATTCCAATCACGTTTATTAGAAGAGATAAACTTTTTGAGAAATTTAACGATTGTCTTGTTGAAAGCTTCAGCCAAACCATTAGCATCTGGATTATAGGCTGTAGAAGCTAGATTTTGGATCCGATTCTTGTCACAGAATCGATAAAACGCCTGACTGGCAAATTATGGTCCATTGTCATGAATTATCCTTCGGGGAATCCCAAAACGATAAATAACATGGTGTTTAATGAAGCTAACCACATTAGATGTTTTCACTTCAACAAGGGGAACCGCTTCCGCCCATTTAGAAAAGTAATCGGTTATAGCCAGTATAAACCGATGTCCCTTGACAGAAGGAGGGTTGATAGGACCAATAATAACCATGCCCCAAGCTTCGAAGGGCCAAGAAACTACTGTAGGATATAAGAATTCAGATGGTTGGTGAATACAATCAACATGAATCTGACAGGCTTTACACCGTCTAGCATAATCCACAGCATCAGCTATCATGGAAGGCCAATAATATCCCATTCTTTGAATGCGGTCCTATGATTTTAGACCCGATTGATGGGCGCCACAGACACCATCATGAGCTTCACGGAGTGTTTGTTTAGCTTCACTTTCAGAGAGACAACATAGTAAAAGTCCGTCATATGACCAACGATATAACATATGTAAGGAAGAATCATAGTAGAATCGAAATGATCGTCTTTTGATTGATGTAGCTTCTTTAGGATCTTCAGGTAAAATCTCATGAACCGCATAATCAATGAATTGACTTCTCCAATCCTTTTATTGAGAACTTGATTCTGTAGTATAACTATGCTCGATATGCAAATTATTCTTGACACATAATAAGTCTTGATCCAACAAAGTTATGGTATTTTGTCTTCTAATTGGAACAGCTAAGTCTGCGACAAAGCTAGTAAGAGAATCAGCTTCCAAATTTTGAGAACGTGGTACGAACTCGATGAAGAATCCTTTAAATAAAAGGACCAATTCGATTACCACTTGATGATAAGGGATAAGGTCAGGATTTCTGACTTCATATGTCCCTCTGATCTGATTAACAATCAGTTGAGAATCTCCATAAGATTCCAGGAACTCGATGTCCAATTGTTTTGCTACTTGGAGACCAATTAGGAGAGCATTATATTCTGCCACATTGTTGGAGCATGGCTCATTAAGAGAATAAGCACGGTATATGACCATTTTGTCTGGAGAAACTAGGACAATGCCTACTCCGGAGATAATATTACCTTTAGGTCCAACCCGCGATGCTCCATCGAAATATAGTTGCCAAATGTCATCCTTCAAAGTCATGTTGCAATCCACAACTTCATCTGGAATGTCCTCATATAGCTTAGAAGTTTCAGGTATAAGGTGAGCTGCTAAGAAATCAGCTAATGCTTGGCCCTTTACTGATCTTTGAGGTACATAGACCATATCATAAGGAGTGAGTAACATCGCCTAAGTGGCTAACCTGGAGTTAAAAATACTCGGTTTTCTCATCAATACACGAATAGGATTTATTCTGGAGATGACATGAATAGTCTGTCCTGACACATAATGTCGTGTCTTTTAAACAGCAAAAACTAAGGCCAGATATTCTTTCTCTACAGGAGTATACCTGTGTTCAGCTCCGACCATCATTCGGCTAAGATAATAAATTGCATGTTCATGTCCCATATCACTTTTCTGTGTAAGAAGAGCACCAATAGAATGATCTAAGGCTCGAACATATAGCAAAAATGGTCTTCCCACCACTGGGGGTACCAAAACAGGTAGATTTATAAGATATTATTTGATGTCATTGAAGGCTTTCTGACATGCTTCATTCCAGACAAACGATACACCTTTCTTTAATAGATGGGAGAAAGGTTGACATCTCCCAGAAAGATTGGATATAAATATCCTGATATAAGGAATGCGACCTTGGAAACCACGAAGTTCTTTTAGATTGAGTGGAGGATGCATTTCAAGAATCACTTTGATTTTGTCAGGATCAACATGGATACCTTGAGAAGTGATGATAAATCCCAAAAATTTGCCACTGGAAACCCCTAAGAAAGACTTAGTAGGATTCATCTTCAGTTGATGTTGACGCATCAACTCAAATACCATCATTAAGTCTTGAATATGATCATCTTTTGATTGACTTTTGACAGCAATATCATCTATATAACATTCAACTGTTTTCCGTAGATGTTCTTGAAAGATGCTGCTCATGGACCGTTGATACGTAGCACCGGCATTTTTCAGTCCAAACGGCATAACCGTATAGCAGTAAACTCCAAGGGGTGTACGAAAAGCGGTATGCTTTTCGTCTCCTTGATGCATCTTAATTTGATTGTATCCTGAAAATTCGTCCATGAAAGACATGCGTTCAAAACCACATGTATTGTCTATCATGACATCGGTAATCGGAAGTAGAAATACGTCTTTTGGATAAGCTGCATTAAGATCCCAAAAATCTATACAAACTTGGACTTTTCCATTCTTCTTCATAACAGGAACAATGTTGGCCACCCAATCTGGGTGTTGTTCTTCACGAACAAAACCACATATAATCATCTTTTTGACTTCTGTTTCAATTGCATCCATCATATCTGGTCGAAAATACCGTTGCTATTGTTTCACAGGCTTGGCATTAGGAAGAATATTGAGTCTATGAGTAGCTATTTTAGGATCTAGACCCGACATATCCTCATAACTCCATGCAAAGATATCAATATATTCTTTAATCAGTTGTATCAACTCTTCCTTTTCATCTTCGAAGAGATTTTTACTGATGAATATTGGCTTGGACGTAGTTCCGTCTTCGACGTCAATCTGGACGATTTTATCTTCTGTAGGTGGCTGTCGCTGTTCAAAACGAAGCTCCCACTGCGTGTCCATTGGTTGTGCCCAAGGGTCATTCTCAAATGGTTTCGATTCACCATCAGTTTGAACCATGTTAACTGATAATATATACTCATATTCATTATGATAGTCTCCCTAAGAATATAAGGATTGTAAAAAACTGGAAGAACATTCTTCATCCATATCTTTCTTGCACATGTGGGGTGTATCCGATTCGATGAATTAGATTTCTTCCGAATTTGAAGATTGTGAAAAACTAGAAGAAAATTCTTCTTGTGTATCCTCGTTAAACATGTGGGATGGATCGTATCCCAACCCATGATGAGTTTTCTGGTAAAACGGATTACCACATAACGGTAATCGTCTACCTTTGTCTTGGTTGAGATCTTGCATAGTCTTCAAATCATATCCTATATTCTGGATAATCTTAAGAGATTGTTGACTATATTTGTCAATTCGAATTCTTCCTTTATATTTATCTCTAAGATCATCTGTCTGAATAACAGGAATATTTCTAGCCAGACCAAACACAATTTGGTACTTGTTTTTCTTATCAGACGGAATCACGAAATAGGATTCTTCGTGACGTCTGTAAGTTATACAGGCTTGTGATAAAGCGGCTACAGGAAGATGATAGGGAGAAGATGTTAGGAACCTTTGAGCATAAGGTCCAACATCGATATGAGGAGGAAAGGAATTTTCCTTATGGCCAATGTATAAGGTTTTCTCTGTATTTATGTTATTTCTATGATGACTTTGATCATCAGATGATAAAGTCATTCTTTCAATGAATTTGACAGCCATATACTCCAAAAGAAAATCTTTATTGATAATAGAAAGTACAGAATGATCAATATTTACATCATTTATAAGTTGACTACTACGCTTCGGATTGATTATTAACGGACCGTCATCCGTCTTCTGCGTAGACTTGCCAAGGTTGATGATCAGTGGTGGTTATGGATCATTCGTACGAGAAGTACGTCCTTTGACCTTGATCATAAGAGGTTGAACTTGGCTTTTGGCTGAAATACTCACAGCTTCCTCAGACGAGGCTTGAGTCCTTCCTTTAACCTTGATCATCAGAGGTTGATCATTGACAGGTTGGGGTTGAATTCGTCCCTTGACCTTAATCCTCAAAGGTTGCTCTTCTGGAGGATCTTTATTGACAGATTGATCTTCAGCAGGTGATCGATCTTCGACCATATCTGATATCTCCTTCACATGCTCCTGTTTGTAAAGTATTGAATCAAAGAAATAGGCTTCAACACCCTTAAAGGGATTCATATATGCAAATTTAGTCTTCACAACCCCTTGGAAATCCACGTATTTGAAGCATTGGTGGAGAGTTGAAGGCACAATGTTATGCTCATGTATCCACGGTCTTTCAAGGAGGATGTTGTAAGATACATCTGAGTTGATAACATAAAAGGTCGCCATAGTTCGAAGATCACCAATCTGAATCTTCAGACGAATCTTCCCCAGTGGTTTACTCTTTGCAGAGTTGAAACCAACTATTATGGTACTAGTGTAAGTCAAATCACTAGTAGGGATCCGCAAAGGTCGTAGCATACTTTGAAGAATTATGCTAATTGAAGACCCAGGATCGATGTAAATCCTGTCAATTTCAGTAGATTCAATATATCCGGTGTAGCATAGACGTCTGTCATGCTTATTAAGCTTCAACAGCATATCTTCTTGTGTGAAGGTGATATTGCGAATTGCTTCCATCATACTATGACATTGTGGACACGACACTGGTACATTGTCAGGACTCTTGAGTTGAGCTAAGCATGAGTCTGCTTGTAGCAAAGCTTTACTCAGAGTTTCTCGGCTTTCTTTAGAAAGACGAAGCAGCTCGAAGATAGAGAGTCTAGCCGGAGTATTAGCTAACTGGGCTAGAATATCGAACTTGTAGGGTTTCATCACCACCCCTTGATTTGAAGCAAATTTCAATGGGACGTCAAAGCGTACTGCTTTCTGTTTCCCCTTCTGAACCACAGATGGTTTAGCAGAAACAGAAAATGGTTGAGCTGGAATTGTTTCAACAATATCTTCTGCTTCTTTGGAAGATCTCTCATAATCTTTATGGTACTCATTCCCAGATCTCGTACCAGCAAAAGTTTCTTCTTCGGACTCAAGAGAATGAAGTACCATATTGCAGGATTTAGTCTTCTTTCCCTTAGTCTTCTTCTTGCGAAGATTTTTATGAGGAACCTCAAAACCCAATCATACAGTATATTTTTGACTTTGAATTTGTAAAGGAAGTCGCATTCCTTTATCATAGTTCAAACCTTTCGCCTTTTGAAAGTCTTAGCCCATCCTTTTCATGAGATGGACTGATTGTTGACTGTATAAGTGAATGGGTAGCATACTTTCAATAGATGGTTTAATAGAGGAAGAAGGAGCAAAGACCTCTGTAACCACAGAAGAAGAAGGAATAGAGACTTCTGTAGCCACAAGAGAAGAAAGAATACTCGGGACAGAAGAAAATATCCCTATAGGGGCTTTCTCATAATCAGCAAAGACTTGTTGTGCCCTGTATAAGGGGACACCACTCATTGCTAACCATTGCTGATGAGTAAGCTTGAGTTTGGTAGGAGGAGCCAAACTTGGAGGACATATATTCAAACCCCTCAGTCTATCCTCCAAAGGAATGCCACCCCATAAATGATCCAAATCATCATAGTCTGGGGTTAAAATATGAGAAATTATGTTGCAGGTTTTGACTTTTTTTTACCTTTCTTGGATTTTTGAAGTTTTACCTTCATTCTCCATTTCAGGCACTAAATCAGGGTGTACCCACATAATTTTACCATTTTTTAGTGTAAGAGGCAAAAGTCCTTCATTGTGCTCTCTGGCAGGCGGGATATTCACAATCTTCATCATCGCCTTTGGAATTGGGACAATTCTATCTGGGACTTGCTGTGGAGGAAAACCTCCAAATTGAAGAAAAATCGTATTGGTTGTGACTGTATGCTCATTGTTGGTTAAAACGATGGCATTGGCATTTATCAGCTCTTGGATTTTCTTCTTCACGACATAGAAAGCCTTGGTAGGATGATTTATGTATCTGTGATAGATATAATACTTGGGATTGTCGGTCAGATTCACCACATTAGGCCTTTTCGGCTCTGGAATCTGGAGTTTTCCACTCTTTACCAGACATTGGAATATCCCTGGGATATCACTATCATCGAAAGAGTATTATTCTTTTGGCTTGGAAGACTCCTGATTATTCGGCATCGTTTTGGGTTTTGAAAGATTTACCACTAAGGTTTTCTTCCCTTTTCTATTACGATTGTCGGAATTATTACCTGAAGAATTTTTCTTCCCTTTGTCCTCTGAGGCAAAGATTATCCCGTGTTCACGAGCCAACCTACCATTGGTCTCGACTGAAACTGCTGCTATGATAAACGAGGCCCAATCTGTAAAAAGGGAACCCGTAAAGACAGCAATGGATGGTCGCAGAATCATCTTACACGTATTGATCAGTGCTGAATCTGGCATGCCTGGAGGCATTTTTAAGGTAGCCTGTCAGAAGCGTTCTATAAACGTCCGAGTATCTTCTTTCTCCTTTTGCTTGATTTCTATTAGGGAGGACATATTCACGTCCATTCCTCCCTCACAGAAACGGGAGAGAAATATTGCTTTAAATTCGTCAAAAGACGATATGCAATTGTTGGGTAGACTGCGATACCAGTCATAAGCTGAACCCGTTAAGCACCCGATGAAAACTCGGGTAAGAAGACCATTTTTCTTCTGTAAATGTACAATCATAATATCAAAATAATTGATATATTGACTGGAAAAAGCCTTTCCATCAAATAACACCATGGATTGTGGCTTGAATTTTGGAGGAAAGGGTACATCATTCCAATGAGGAGGATAAGGTTGCTTAATCCCTAACCTCTGGAGTTGAACCTTGTGCTTTAGAACTTCAAACTGTGACTTTAGCTCTCGCACTGCTTGAATAGCTTCGCTAGTTTGAGGAAGCACATTCGATTGAATAGTTGTTGGATATACCGTGACTCCCACCGGAGGTGGTATATCTTCTGGAATGATAGGATCTGGAGATGTAGAATTTTGATTGATAGCAGGCTCCTGACTAAGATTATTCAAGGGTATATCAACCCCTTGACTATCTTGAGTTTGTGCTGCTACCTGCACCAGAGTTATCACTGTCGGCTGAGCAGTTTGCTGAGTCGTTATTATTTGATGCATACTTTGCATCATGGCAAGCATATCCTTCAGCGACTGCTCAACTACAGAGATACGTTGTTCTGTATTACCAGTTAACGTCTCTGGTTCATCTCCAATAGCATAAGATTCAACCTCCCTTGAACATACAGAGGGTTTAGTATAGAGGTATGTTTGCAAAAACAAAAGTAGATTTTTATTTCAACAAACTTTGTAAAGAAGATTACAAGAATTCTGGAAAAGTACAACTATAGGAATCCGATCAGAAGACGATCGCTTTATCCTTTGGACGATGTGAACTTTGAAGACGGTAGCCTCTGAAGTTGAAGGCAAAAGCCTCTGAAGAATGCAGCAGCACTTTGGCAAGAACTCCTGAACTCTCTAATCTCTGTATGTGTGTATGTGATCCCCCCTAGAAAGGACTTGAAACTCTATTTTTAGAGTTCTGGAAGTAACTACTTTGTAGTTATTCTGGACTGCGCAAGTTGGATTGCGCTGCATTGGACTGCGCACACGTTAGATTGCGCTGGCAGTTACTTGATCGTGGGCCAACTGTCTTGGACATATAGCATTATTTGATTGAAATGCGCATGATCGTGTCCAGACGGTTACCACGTAATGAGTCATTGATGGCATGAAGGCCACGTGTACTTTGTCAGTTGATGGAGTGCGCCACCTGAATTGCGCTGGCTTCGAATTGCGCTAGGATGGACGGCGCTGGGCTGGATTGCGCTGCAGGCAGATTGTGCTGCATGTACAGCTGTCCTCGAGCGCTGTGCTGCACGATAAACGAACAGTTTCCTCGTTCTCCGTACTGTCAGCTGTCAGAAGATCTGATTCTCTGTTAGGTAATGATGACGGGGCCACGTCAGCATGCGCACTTGGATGAGTGCACAGTTCATCCTGCGTAATTGAATGGCTGCACAATCTGTCTTCTGCACAGTTCACTTGAAGGATGTATAATTTGATTTTGATGACTTTGTTGATGGGTGCAACTTGATTTTTAGTACCTACAAGATCCCCTTCAAAGTTTTCGAAGTTTGAAAATAGTCAAAGCTTCAAAATACTTTGAATTTTGATTTGAAAATCAAGTTGCGCATATGATGACCTGTCTGCGCAATCGGAGGATTTAGCTCCTATTTATCCAGCGCAATCTGAGGAGTCTGTTCATTCTCGAAAACTATAAATAGTTTCCTTTCTCTTCTCTGTCATTCTTTACTTGCTTCTGATCATTTGAAAGAAAGAATTTTCCGAGCTCTCTCGACTCTCTTTCTTCTTCCCGTCGATCTCCATGGTCCCAAAATGATCCGCTGCCGAGAAAGGAAAGGCCCCAGCCGAGTCCTCAAATCGTGTTGCGTCGTGCCCTTCACGTCATGAGGTGGCTCACCCAGCACTACAAGGTAGACATCTGATCGAAAACCCTTTTTAGGGTTCTTCGCCATTGCTGCACCGTAAAACCGATCCCTTTTTAGAGATTTAGTTTCGTTGCGCCACCCTGTTTAGGGTTTCGGTTGCACAAAACCAATAATCTTTATTTTTATGAAGATTATTTTCTTGCGCAATCGGTTAGAACGCGCTGGCAAAAATCAGCGCAGTCTGCTGATTTGCGCAAGGCTATCCAGCGCAAAGTGATACCTTGCGCGAGTTATTCAGCACAATCTGATAGCTTACGCAAGTGGATTAGTTGGCGCCACTGGATAGTTTGCACATAGATTCTGGGTTCAATCCCTAGCAGAGTCGCCATTTTGTTTGCACATAGAAGCTATTGTTGCACAATCTGATGGTTGCGTAATCTGATGCTTGCATAATCTGATGTTTGCACAATCTGCTGACAAAATCTTTGATTTGACTTATACTGAATTCCGCTTTTTTTGTTTGATGCAGTTAACATCAGAGAGGACCCAGATTATGAAATATTTGCAGGGTCCCTTGCTGAGCCAGAATTCAAAGAAGACTTATCCCATGTGCTCTTCCCACAATATGCCCTTTCATCCTCTCGCCAAGCTATCCTGATAGCTCAGGATAATGAGACTTTGTTAAGTTTGATGAATGGGCAGCCCTTGCAGTCTGCTGACGCCATCACCCACAAGAAACCCATGTTCCTATTTGGTGAAGCCATCGACAAGAGTTCTCAACCTAGACCCCGTGTTGAGTCGAGAACTTTCCAAAGGAAGGAGAAACTGATCCAGTTATCAGACATAGCTAGATGCCTCCCTCTAGCACGATATGCTCATGCAAGCCATTCCAGGAGGATGGACTAGGACATTACTCCCCTTCAACATGCACGGACAAGAAAGATCTGTGTCAAGAAAGGTCCAAATAATAGAGACATGTTCTATAGCTCTTCTGAGCGACACAGCACTTTACTAAGAGGGTTGAAGCCAGGCTGTATCCCCCCTGAGAACTCGTCTTTGCTGCTGCCGGTAAGGACACCGATTTTTGCTAATGAGTATGCAAAGGCGGAGGGCAGATATCCCGATCAAGACATCCGGCTGACCGGTTTGGTAAACCCGGAGAACAGGAGATGGAACTGCATAGCCAACTGGGCATTGGCTCAGTTTGAAGATAAACTTAAAGAGATTGAGCTTTATAATACGGTATATGCTACCGTGTATGGCTTCCACCTAAAACCTCATCTGTTTCTGGCCCTGGCAGAGAGGTATAACTATAGGACATGGACGTTCATGACGCCCTGCGGGGAGATGGGATTGGCCCTCCATGAGATGAAGTATATCTCATGCCTACCAATGGGAGACTTCCCTTCTGAGGAGTATGTTCCCACAAACGACGAGTTAGAGAGACTACGTAGTAAAAATACAGAGATGGTAGCAGTTTTCGACAAACTACCGTGCCATTATAACATATGCTCCTTGTACTACAAGAGCGGCTTTTCCGGCACATGTTATTCATCGAAGTGGTTGCCGTATCTTTTTCTTAACCATATCGTTGAGAAAAAGACCAAAGATCATGACTCATGCAACCCAACTTTCTTTCAATCTCTCAGCCACAGTGAGGTAATAAAACTGATGGAAGAGAATAAGAAGATGGATATCAAAGTTACTGATGAACACCAATACCCTCCGCTCAAGCCCGGAGATTTTGTTGAAAGCTTTATAAGAATGGGCTACAGGTCCATGTCACAAGAAGCTCAGCTGGCATAATTTTTGACATACTGGCTCCGTCGATTCGTCGTGCCCGGAGCAAGCACCGTGGACCGCTTCCACCGTGGCGTACTCTTCGCTGCCGTCCGGTTAGTCTTCGACTACCGGATGGATTTGTTATCAGCGATGACTTGTAGAATAAATGCAGGTCTTCGTCTGTATGTCGACTCCATGATCAAATGGAAGGGTGAGAAGGGGAACTTCCCTAGACTGGAGTTGCCCTACACCTATCTATTCGGGTGGTTGCTTCTGCACCATCCATCTTTGATGAACCCCGACATAGGAGCAGTCGGTGGTAGCTTCCTGCGTAGATTCTCCCGGGGCAAGTGGGTGTACGTTAGTCTGAAGGACTGCAGACGTGCCCTGAACCTTGGCAAGGGATGGAATTTTTATAGCTTCGCTCCTCCAGCTAGTTACGAATTCATGGCAACAAATCTGGTTGATCTGGGAAGGCAGCCACTGGGTCGAGCAGCTTTTGACTGGCTGAAGGCGATCAGACCATCGCATTTGGTATACAGATTTGAGGAGGAGTGCTATCTGGAACCATATCTGCCGAGTCGCTTTGCTCGTTAATTTGGGTATGACCAGTTCCATGTGGGCAACGCTATAACTTGCCTACAAGGAAAGGGGTACCTGATTGATGGTGCCAAAGCATGGGCCTATTACAACGCTCGAGACACTAGGACAGTGTTCTCGATGCCAAACAAGAATGATAATGGCCCTAGAATGTTAAACACATATTCACTGTTTTATACAGCTGCCAACACTTTCGTCGAGAATTTCAGTCTGGTGGATAGCTTCGCAACAGCGACACATCTGAGGAAAGGAGCCACTGCTATACTAGCTCCAGCAAATGATGAACAACATGAACCGGTAGATGATCCATTGGAAGCTTCCAGGGAAGCAAACTTCCCTGAGGAAGTAAATCAACCACTAAGAATTTCTCTGAAAGTTGTTAAATCTCCGGCCAGAGAGAGTAGAAAAGAAGGATTGATGAACCTTCTTCCCCAGCTGCCAAGAAGAAACTTATCCTGGATCAACCAGAGAAAGTTACTACTAGATCACAATCTCGGCAAATGGCCGAATCAATTCAACGAGAAGAGGCAACCACGCCGACTTCTATTCCAAAGACGGTTGATGTAGTGGATGTGGAGAGCCCAGAAAGGCCTCTTCATAGAAAAACGCAAGCTATTAGAAAGAGAAAGAAGGTGATCCCGTCCTCGGTGGTGGTGAATGCTGCTGCTGGGATTACTATGTCATCTCCTACTCCTGCCTCTGAACCTAGTCCAGAGCGGAGAGAGGAGACTGAACAGAGAGAAGAGGCTGCACAGAGAGATGAGGCTGCACAGAGAGATGAGGCTGCAGAGCCTAGAGAAGATGAAGCTTTACGATCTCCTTCGCCAGCGGTAGAAACTACTCAGCTTCCTGTCACACCAGGAACAGTCCGTGAAGAGGAGGATCGTCTAATGATCGAGGCATTAAATGATTGTGACTTCAGTTTTCAAGAAGATGCTGATCATGCCGCTGCAACTGCCAGCAAAGAAGCTCCTGAGGATAGTGAGAAGAGTATATCATCAGAATCTGTTGATGAGACACAGAATCCTGAAGAGGACATTGAAGTCCATATATCTCCCAAAGCAGCTGATGACACCTTGGATCCTGAAAAGGATGTTGAGGTGCAAGTATCTCCCGAAAAGATTACAAATGAGGAAATGGCCCAGGAGGAAACTCCTACTGTTGATCCCAAAGGTATAAAATGAAATTATCAATCTTCTTTTCATAGATTAATAGCTGACATCTCTATCTTTGATCCATTCAGAAATCAAATCTTCTCCAGCTCCTCCTGTGTGCACGGATATAGTACCTGTAACGACGATAGCTAGCAGCTGTCGTCATTTGTCAGGTGGCTCTGAGGCAGGCAGTAGCCAGGCAGTAATGTCTGAAGCTACTTCTGCTAGACTGGAATCTGGGCCAGCAGATGAAAGGCTTGAGACTGGGACAAGTCATGGTAAGATTGCCTTTACTTTTGATCTTTTCAGTAACTGCAAATGACAGACAAAATGATAAAGTTTATCTATTTTTGCAAACGAACAACTGGAAGGAGCGACCAGCTCTACTTTAGCTCCCTTATTTAAAGAGCCTCCCGTCCAAGTGGCTGAACGTCCTACTGCTTCATCATCAACAGGAGTCGCTGCTACTCCGGGTGCTTTGGCCACCAACTAATTTGTCATCAGCTCTTTCACCAGCTTTTTCTTTAACTCGTTGGGACCCTTAATAGATAGGGTGATAGAGAAGGAAAAAGCTGATTTCTCTACAGTTAGAGGTCCAATCTCTTACTTGATTAATGCCATCCGCAGCCAAGGGGATGAAGCTCAGGCTACTTTCCTTGAGCATATACTAGATGAGTTGGAGACTTCAGTTAAGAGCTATAAAGAGCTAAGAAAGGGAGAGGTAGAGCTCCTGGTGAAAGCTGACTTTGAACGAATGTCTCAAGAGGCCGCGGTTGAGAAAGTTAACTTCCAAATTCTCTTGGATACTTTTACTGCCAAGTCGGCTGAGTACAACTCCAAAGTAGAAACAGTGGCCTCTGTTGCTGAAGAAAAAGAAAGAAGGGTTGCTGAATTGCAAGCGGTAATTGCCCGTCTTCAGGAAGAATTGAGACTTGCTCAATTAACTCTGGAGGATGAAGCTACTCAACATCAAGCTGCAATTCAACAACTTGGTGTTCTAACTCGAGAGAGAGATGAATATGCTGCAGCTCACCAAGCTAAAGTTACTCGCAGACTAGTAACCCTACCAACCTTCGATGATAAATCTGGGATGGAAGAAGCTAGGAAACGAGTGATGGAATCTCGTGAAGAGCGACTACAAATCTTGAAGCAGCAGATGACCAATTTGATGACACCACCGGCTGAGTAGAAAGAATCTTTTGTATCTTCTTGTTTTTCAATATATATGTCTTTGTAATGTCTTTCATCTTTGATCAATAAAAAGACATTTTTTTGTGGCTCTATTATTTGTTGTATATCAGATATAAATAATAGAGATAGAAAATATATTCAGAGGTATAAGACATAATATATTTCTTAATTCTGGAAAATAATCATATTCAATTATATCTACTCAGAGGTAATATGGACGTGGCAAATATAGTTTTTTGAATATCATTATTTCAATAGACAACTTAATCAAAGATGACAAGTTGCTGATAAGAACGAACTGGATGATTCGTCAAGGTAAATGAACGAAATGAATCGTCGGATGAATGTAATGAATGGGTGAGCCGTCAAATGATTATAATGAACGGGCGAACCGTCAGATAAAAGTGATGAACGGGCGAACCGTCAGATGAATGTGATGAACGGGCGAACCGTCAGATGAATGTGATGAACGGGCGAACCTTCAGATGAATATAATAAGCGGGCGAACCGTCAGATGAATATGATGAACGGGCGAACCGTCAGATGAATATGATGAACGGGCAAACCGTCAGATGAATGTGATGAACGGGCAAACCGTCAGATGAATGTGATGAACGGGCGAACCGTCAGATGAATGGTTATGAAGAACGGGTGAACCGTCGGATGATTATGATTAACGGACGAACCGTCAGATGAATATGATGAACGGACAAACCGTCAGATGAATGGGATGAATGGACGAACCGTCAGATGAATGTGACGAACGGGCGAACCGTCAGATGAATATAATAAACGGGCGAACCGTCAGATGAATATAATGAACGGACGAACCGTCAGATAAATATGATGAACGGGCGAACCGTCAGATGAATATGATGAACGGGCAAACCGTCAGATGAATGTGACGAACGGGCGAACCGTCAGATGAATGTGATGAACGGGCAAACCGTCAGATGAATGATTATGATGAACGGGTGAACCGTCGGATGAATGTGACAAACGGGCAAACCGTCAGATGAATGTGATGAACGGGCGAACCGTCAGATGAATATAATAAACGGGCGAACCGTCAGATGAATGCGTCGCTTCATAGTTTTACGACTCTTTGTCTATAAATAGAATAGAAAATCAGATGAGATGGTCACTTCCACTTTTCAACATAAAAATGTTGTCTGGAGATGCATCCAAGAAGGCTGAGATCGCCCTGAAGGTGGAAGCGAGTAGTGAAGAATGTCCCGTCGAACCAGCTCAACCAAAGCATATGGCAGCTGGCAAAGGTTCGTCTGCCTCCAAACCGCCAAAGGACATCTTGGACTTTCTTCTTGAACCAGGGAAAACTGAAGAAGAAGAAGCCATGGGGATGGCTGCTTACAAGTTCTTGGTGGGTTCCAGCAAGAATGTTCTCGAATCTTTTGCTGATCATGTTTTTGATGAGGACGGTAGTGGCCCGCGTCCCAATTTTAAGAAGGATGATAGTGACCTTCCTTGATATTATGTACTATCATTCAAGATGAAATAAAACTAAATTTTATTTATGAACTTGTCTGATAATTACAAGCGATGTCTGTTACATTTATACATAATACTTTTTGAGGAATTTGCCATTGATGGGCATCATTGCAACTCGACCGTCTAGTTCTGTGAGTTGATAGGCTCCATTTGAGAAGACTTTGCTCACGATATATGGTCCTTCCCACTTCGCATCGAACTTGCCTTTGCTTGAATGAGTCATAGTCATAGGACGTATGACTGTTAGAACGAGCTCTCCTTTCTGAAAGGCTCTAACCCTAACTTTGCGGTTGGAAGTCGTTGAGATGCGGGCTTGGTATAACTCAATATGCTGTTGAGCCAATAGCCGTTTCTCATCGAGCGCTTCTAACTCTTGAAGTCGAAGAAGATCGTTATTCTCTGTCGTGAGTTCATTGGCGATGGCAATCCTCAAAGACGGAATTTGGAGTTCTAGAGGTAGAACTGCTTCACAGCTGTACACTAAAGAGAATGGTGTACAACCTGTAGGATTGCGGACCGTAGTACGGTAGGCCCAAAGACATTCTCCAAGCTTTTTACTCCAGTTTCGTTTGTTAGTAGACACAAACTTCTTGAGGAGCTTGATGATAGTCTTATTGAAAGCTTCAGCTAAGCCATTAGCAGTAGGATTGTAAGCTGTCGAAGCGATATTGTCAATCCGATGATCGTCACAGAACCTTGTGAACTTTTGACTGATGAATTGAGATCCATTGTCGTGGATGATTCGTCGAGGTACACCAAATCGATAGATGACGTGGTGTTTGACGAAGTTGATGACGCTACTAGTCTTGACTTCAGCCAATGGTATAGCTTCGGCCCATTTGGAGAAGTAGTCGGTTATTGCTAGTATGAACCGATGTCCTCTAGAAGAAGGAGGATTGATGGGACCTATGATGTCCATGCCCCATGCTTCAAAAGGCCAGGAAGCAGCAGTCGGATGAAGGAATTCTGATGGTTGATGAATGAAATCTGCGTGGATTTGACAAGCTCGACATTTCCTCGCATATTCGATGGCATCAGATACCATAGAGGGCCAGTAGTAACCCATGCATCGGATGTGATCCTGTATTTTAGGATCAGGTTGATGTGCTCCGCAGACACCGTCGTGAGCTTCACGTAGTACTTGCTTTGCTTCATCACCAGCAAGACAGCACAAGAGAAGACCGTCATAAGTCCGCCGGTAGAGAGTTTTAGTGGCTGATTGTAGTAGAATCGTAGAGACCGTCGACGAATACTCGTAGCCTCCTTGGGATCTTCAGGAAGTATGTCATGAACTACGAAGTCGATGAAGGGAGCTCTCCAATCTTCACTAATAACATTGGTTTCAGTAAGATTACTGAACTCAATATTACGATTATTTTTGACGCAGAATAATTCCCGATTAGAGATGACCACCACCTGCTGTCTTTTGATAGGGATGGCTAAGACTGCTGCAAGATTGGCCAAAGCGTTTGCCTCTGTATTACAAGCTCGTCGGACATATTCAATGAAGAAGGCTTTGAATGATGTAGCCATGTTGATTGTAGCTTCATAGTAAGGTATTAGATCTTGATGACGAACTTCATAGGTCCCTCTAACCTGGTTAACAACCAGCTTAGAGTCACCATAGACTTCAAGATACTCGACGTCAAGTTGTTTGGCTAACTGAAGACCGATGAGTAGAGCATTGTACTCTGCCACGTTGTTGGAGCAAGGCTCATCTAGGGAGTATGCTCTTTGAATAACTGACCCGTCTGGAGAAACAAGGACAACTCCAACTCCTACGATAATGGCAATATTGGGTCCAATTCTGGATGCACCGTCAAAGAATAGACGCCAAGTAGAAAATTCTTCGGAGATTGTATTAGATTCCAATGTCTCATCTGGAATTTCATCATAGAATTTGGATGTCTCTGGAACAGGATGAGCTGCTAAGAAATCTGCCAGTGCTTGACCTTTGACAGGTTTTTGAGGGACATATACCATGTCATATTGGGCTAGCAAAATGGCCCACGTAGCCAGCCGAGAATTGAGTGTGCTAGGCTTCTTCATCAGTACCCGAAGAGGATTAACTCGGGATATGACATGAATAGTTTGGCCAATGATATAATGTCGAGTCTTCTGAACAGCAAACATAAGAGCTAGGCATTCCTTTTCGACCGGACTATAACGGTGTTCAACACCAATCATAGTACGACTAAGATAATAGATAGCTTGTTCGTGGCCTTCTTTGTTCTTTTGGGCAAGTAAAGCACCCAATGAATGATCCATAGCACGAACGTACATTAAGAATGGTATGCCTGAGATTGGTGGCACCAAGACTGGTGGGTTCATGAGATACCGCTTTATGTCGTCAAATGCTCGTTGACATTCTTCGGTCCAAACGAAAGATACACCCTTCATCATTAGTTGAGTGAATAGTCTGCAGCATCCAGACAGATTCGAAATAAATCTCCTGATGTACGCAAGTCGACCTTAGAATCCTCGTAGCTCTTTTAGGTTGCGTGGAGGACGCATCTCTTGAATGGCTTTGATCTTCTCGGGATCCACGTGTATACCCTTAGAGGTAATGACGAAGCCGAGAAATTTGCCACTAGAGACACCCAAGAATGACTTGGTGGGATTCATTTTGAGTTGGTGTTGGCGCATGAGATTGAAGATAGTTCTCAAGTCTTGGATGTGATCTTCATTTAGACGACTTTTGACAGCAATATTATCAACGTAGCATTCAACAGTCTTGCGCAGATGATCTCGAAAGATGGTATTCATGGCTCGTTGATATGTTGCACCAGCATTCTTGAGACCAAATGGTATTACAGTATAGCAGTAGACTCCGCAAGGAGTGCGGAAAGAAGTATGTTTTTCATCTTTAGGATTCATCCGAATCTGATTGTATCCAGAGAATCCATCCATAAAAGATATTCTTTCGAACCCACAGGTGTTGTCAATCATGACGTCCATGATAGGAAGAGAAAATTCATCTTTTGGACATGCTTCATTAAGATCCCGAAAGTCGATGCAGACTCGAACTTTGCCGGTTTTCTTTAGAACTGGGATGACATTGGCTACCCAATCAGGATGCTGTTCTTCTCGAATAAAGCCACAAGCGATGAGCTTCTTGACTTCGTCATCGATTGTGTCCATCATTTCTGGCTTGAAGCATCGTTGTTGCTGTTTGACCGGTTTTGCATTCGGTAAGATGTTCAGTTTGTGAGTAGCAACTTTGGGATCTAGACCTGGCATGTCTTCATAGCTTCAGGCAAAGACATCAATGTATTCTTTAATAAGAAGAATTAATTCTTGCTTATCTGCCTCTGGAAGGTTCTTGCTGATGAATATTGGACGAGGTGACCCGCTCTCTCCTACATCAATTTGAACCAATTGATCTTCGGTAGGAGGTTCTCTTTGTTCAAATCGGAGTTCCCACTGGATATCCATTCGTTGAGCCCAAGGATCTGTTTCAGGATTTTTTTTAATATCCTCGTCATAGCCTTCTAGAAGTTCGACGGAGACCATGTTAGAAGATACAGTCAGCTAATGGACTTGACCAATGCTGGTGTCAGAATCCCATAATCTGGAATCAGAAGAGTTAGAGTGCTCTTCACTATCGGATTCAGAAGCTGCTGGGGATAATACCGGAGGAGAAGCATATCCGAGACCTCTTTTGGTCCTGTTGTAGTACATTTCTGACTTTCCTTTCGGCACAGCCGTACGGATAGGAGTTCTTCTACCTTTACCGTAGTTGAGGCCATTCTTGAAGTCATAACCCATCTTTCGGATGATGTCTTTTGATTGTTGACTGTAACGACGGAGTTAAAGATGGCCCGTATCATTACTTTTGCTATCATCCGTATAGCTGAATTGTTGTTCCGGTCCTTTACTAAAAAGTATTGGACTCTCGCCTTTCTTACGAGCAGGAACAATACGATATGAATTCTTTGGGTGTTCAAATGAGACTTCTGTTTGAAGAGATTGTACAACTCCCATTGTAAATGACTGATAGCTATCTAACATATCCAAATAGCACTTAGCATGACAAATGACATCAGTATACTGGAAAGTAGATACTTTTTCATTGATTTCTATATTTGTATTTACAGCAGGACCTTTAGCCTTAGCAGGCTGGGTCAGATTGATTACAAGAGGGGGAGAAGAAGAACGTGGAGAAAGATTGACCTTGTTACGACGGAGGTCGATAACAAGCGGCTCAGAGGAAGTGAGCTCCCTTTTATCCTTGTTATAAGATAAATCAATAACAAGTGGCTCAGAAGAGGTGAGATGCCTTTTTTTCTTGTTACGACGGAGGTCAATAACAAGTGGCTCAGAAGAGGTGAGCTCCCTTTGATCCTGATCATCATCAATTGGTTACTTATGAACTGGCAAGTGAATAGCCAGTGGCTTGGAGAACTGAGGACGAGAAACACGCCCTTTGACAGGTATGATAAGGTTGTCTTTGGGCACTGTTTCTTGCTCTTCTTCAGTATCCAGGGACAGGACAACCTTCATAAATTCATCCTTGTACATACGGGCATCATTGCAGTATGCTTCGACGCCTTTGAAAGGATAGAGATCAGCAACCTCCTTTTGAACCTCTCCGTTGTCATCAACATATTTGAAACATTGATGGAGAGTCGAAGGAACAATGTTATGCTCATGCAGAAATGGTCTTTCCAACAAAGCATTGTAAGAACAACCATGGTTGTCAATGATATAGAAGGTCACCTTTGTGCTAAGATTGCCTATTTGGAGTTTTAGACGAATCTTGCCCAGAGGTTCACTCCTTCCCTGGTTGAACCCGAGAATAGTGGTGATTGTACTGGAAAGACTATGCACTGGGATTTTCAGCGTATCCAACATTGTCTTCGGCATGATACTGAGAGTAGACCCTAGATCTATCAGAATACGATCGACTTTTATCGAGTCGACATATCTTGTATAGTAGAGAGGACGATCGTGCTTGTTATCCTCCATTAACATGTCATCTTGCATGAAAGTTATGTTTGGAATTAACTCCAACATACTATGACAATGGAGGCAAGAGACTGGTTCTGCTTTCGGCTTCTTCAGAAGGGCTAGACAAGTTTCAGCTTGCATGAGAGCCTCACTCAGAGTTTCCCGAGTCTCTTTGGAGAGGCACAAGAGCTCGAAGATTGACAATCGGGCCAGTGTATTGGCCAACTGAGCCAAGATATCGAAGTTGTAAGGCTTTTCAAGTCCGGAAGGAGATGACTTCTTCAAAGGTTTATCGAAACGGACTTGCTGTTTGCCTTTGTCAGCGACCGTCGGCTTGGGAGGAATGGACTCTACAACTGGTGAAGATGCAGTAGGAATATCCTCAGTGGAAGCAGGCTATACTAGAGCAGGCTCAGAAGAAGAAGCAGGATTCTCTTGAGCTTTGGGGTAATCTTTTAGATAAGCTTTCCCTGATCTGGTGCCCAATATGATTTCTTCGTCAACTATGGGGTCAAAAGACACCATATTGCAAGTCTTTGTCTTGCCCTTGGAGCGGTCTTTCTTCTTGGAGGAAGAGGAAAGTTAGAACTCTGAAGCAAGATCTGGATGAATCCACAATATCTCGCCATTGTCAAGAGACAAGGGGACGAGACCTTCACTTCGTGGAGGAGGGAGATTCTCGATCTCAAGAGTAGCTTTGGGGATATGAATGACACCGTGCTGCACCATCTGGGGCAGAAAGTCACCAAATTGAACTGAGACCATGTTTGCGGTAACAGTTTTCTCATCTTGTTGTAAAGTGACAACACCAGTATTGACCAGCTCTTGAATTTTGCCTTTGAGCACATAACATGCTCGAGTGGGATGTCCAATGAACCTGTGATAAATACAGTACTTTGGATGATCAGTCTTACCGACTTCATCAGGCTTCTTGGGATCTGGGAGCTGGAGCTTATTGCTTTTGATCAAGCAATCAAAGATGCTCACTGTGTCATTCTCGTCAAAAGAGTATTCTACTTTCGGACGAGGTTCCCTTGGTGGAGGTGCTGAAGGAGTAGAAGTGGACGTAGGTGGAGCTACGTTGCCGCCAAAGATTCTTTTTTCTTATTCGTCAAGTTGATATTCACAGTTTCTTTTCCCTTGCGGTTGTTCTAGCGATTGCCACCACCGGATGTCTGGTGCTCATCCCGGTCGGGATTAGACATTTGTACCCCTAGTTGCTTGAATTTGTCAGCGCTAACTTCAGCTGCTTTAGCGTTGACAATAAAAGATGGCCAGTCTTGGAATTGAGTAGATCCTATCCACATGCTGATGATAGGCAAAAGATTTGCCTTACAGGTGTCTATGGTGACTGCGGCTGGAGTTCCAGAAGGCATTTTCAAAGCTTCCCGGCAGAATCTTTCAATAAAACTCTCAGTAGTTTCATTGTGTCTTTGTTTGATTTTATTGAGGGCTGACATAGTCATGTCGTTGATCCGCTCATAGAATCGTTCCAAGAAGATTTGTTTTAGACCAGAGAAGGAGGTGATACAACCATCGGGCAAGCTTCTGTACCAATCGTATGCTATGCCGGCTAAACAGTCGACGAATACTCTAGTAAGAAGAGCGTCATTTGGTTGAAGTTGGACATTCATTACCTCAAAATGGTTAATAAACTGACTGTGAGTAGTGCTGCCATCAAACAGCGAGATTGTTGGGATTTTGTACTTAGGGGGAAAAGGGACTTCCTTCCATTCAACTGGATAAGGTTGCTTGATCCCCAACCTCTGCAAGTTGTCCTTCTCTTTGAAGGCCTCGAACTGAGTGCGCAGGAGCTTGACAGCTTCATTGGCATCTTCTACTGATGTAGAAGGAGCAGGCTGAATCACAGTGTTAGGAGAAGGAACAGCATGGTAAGCACTACCCCCTGCACCTGACTGACTGGGTGTAGGTTGGACCTGTACAGGAGGTACTTGAAGAGATACTACCCCCAGCCCTGCATTGACAGGCACCGACGATGCTATGATTTCAGAATTTATAGGAGGTACGGTCGGTGGTACCGTATGCTGGGCCACAATAATGGAATACATACTTGCGACCATTTCGGCCATGGTCTTCAGCTTATCTTCTAGTGCAGCTATTCGTTGTTCTTGACTGGTCGAACTGGAAGCATCTGGGTCTTCATTGACAACATAAGCTGTCACTTCTCTGGGTACAGTGGAGGACACTGTCTGTTCTGAGCTTTTGCTGTATGCATCGTAATTGGAGAAAGAATCATCTCCTGAGTGAGAAAGAGGAAGATGACCGGAAGGATCTTGAAGATTCCTTTGACCGATTGTGTCTTGGCTTCGGGATCGGGTATGTTGGAATACTCCTTCAGAGGATTCTTGGAGTAGATCCAAATACCGCTGGCTTGGCTTACGAGGCTTATCGTGCTTGGAGCACTTCCTACTTCCAGTGTCTCTGGAAGTCATGTTGACAGAAGCGTACAAAACCTCGTCTTCATCTTCCGACATAGGTTCAGAGTTTGAAAAGTTCAGACGATTGAAGACAGATCGTCTTGTTGTCTGACAACAACACTTGATGACAACCTTGTGGTACAATGGTGTCCAAGTGGTTGTACTGGAGATGTTGAGATGTTGTCCCGTTTTTGCTTGAGGTGTTCTCGGAGATCGGGAACAGCAACAGGACGAGAAGAAGTTCGAGGGATGTATTCTTTGACCATATTCGAAACATGGTTCCGATTCTTCAAATGTTTTGTCCCTTGAGTGTACTGGGAAGTGCTCATTTTATTGGCATAGGTGTCCAGATTCTTGATCCTGGAAGTTTGCTTCTGAGGTTGGTTGGTCTTTGGCATTGGCTGTTTGCGTTTCACCGAAGTTGGTCGATTAAGATATATTCTTAGATCAGCAAACTCACCCCCAGGGGTTTCTGTCTGAGACACTAGCAATTTTCCCTGTCTTGAACGGAAGATCTTAAGGGTTAGAAGATCTTGGAACTCTGCTACCGGAGTAGGCAGAATACCTCTTTGATCAGTACACTTCCCTTTGGCAAGGAGTGAAGAAGAATCCTTGTGCGAAAGGGTTCTTGTAATGACTGGTGCCGGAGCACATTCAGTTTGATCTTCTATGGTAAAAACCGAGGAAGACTGAGAAAAGACCAAAGGGCATTTTCCTTTGTTTTGTAAAGAAGGGTTAGCTAAAGAGCGTTTTCCTCTGTTGTCTTCCAAGTCATGGGACGAGGAAGTTTGAAAAAAGACCAACGGGCCTTTAACTTTGTTCTGGGGAGGAGGAGGAATAGCCAAAAGACTACCCCCTGTGGATTGCGCAGGAGCAACAGGGTGCTTGAGAGGAGTAGTAGAGCTTTTCCTCTTGTTGTAAGAAGGGGAGAGATTAGCCAAAGGGCTGTCTCTCTTGGATTGCACAGGAATAGCTTGCGCATAGGTTGATGGCGCATTGGCAAATTGCGCAGAAGGAGTTCTGGCAGAATGTCTTCTGGCCTCAGTCAGAATGGCTTGCACAGCAGGAGTCTTGTTGCCAGAGTGCTTGGGTTGCACTCTGGTTGCTGGAGTAGTGGACTGCGCAGGCAAAGTTGCTGTCAACTGCGCCAGAGGAACAGGAGTCTTGCACTTTGACAGGGCAACATATGAAGTGGTTTGTGCACTGGCAACAGCAGACTGCGCATGAGTAGTAGAGGCAGATTGTGCACCAGTAGAGACAACAGACTGTGCAACAGTCTTAGCAGCAGAGACTTTGGACTGCGCAGCAGTCTTGGTGGCAGAATCAATAGACTGCACAGCAGTCTTGGGGACCCACACTGAGCGCACTTTGCTTGTGGCAGAAATTGTTGCAGTACGTGGGGTGGTCCTGGAGTTGATCATGGCTTCGTAGGCCGTCTGGTTGACCTTCACAACCAGCGTCTTCTGTGTCTTTTCGATAGACGCAACGTCACATTGAGTTGTCACTTCCTCGTCGAAGGAGAAAGTCGTCCCCAGCAGAGTCGCCATTTTGTTTGCAAAAACAAAAGTTGATCTTTATTTCAACAAACTTTGTAAAGAAGATTATAAGAATTCTGGGAAAGTACAACTATAGGAATCCGATCAGAAGACGATCGCTTTATCCCTTGGACGATGTGAACTTTGAAGACGGTAGCCTCTGAAGTTGAAGGCAAAAGCCTCTGATGAATACAGCAGCACTTTGGCAAGAACTCCTGAACTCTCTAATCTCTGTATGTGTGTATGTGATCCCCCCGAGGAAGGACTTGAAACTCTATTTATAGAGTTTTGGAAATAACTACTTTATAGTTATTCTGGACTGTACAAGTTGGGTTGCGCTGTATTGGACTGCGCACACGTCAGATTGCGCTGGCAGTTACTTGATCGTGGGCCAACTATCTTGGACACATGGCATTATTTGATTGAAATGCACATGATCGTGTCCAGACGGTTACCACGTAATGAGTCATTGATGGCATAAAGGCCACGTGTACTTTGTCAGTTGATGGAGTGCGCCACCTGAATTGTGCTGGCTTTGGATTGCGCTAGGATGGACGGCGCTAGGCTGGATTGTGCTGCAGGCAGATTACGCTACATGTACAGCTGTCCTCGAGCGCTGTGCTGTACGATAAATGAACAGATTTCTCGTTCTCCGTGCTGTTAGCTGTCAGAAGATCTGATTCTCTGTCAGGTAATGATGACGGGGCCACGTCAGCATACACACTTGGATGAGTGCGCAGTTCATCCTGCACAATCGAATGGCTGCGCAATCTGTCTTCTGCACAGTTCACTTGAAGGATGTATA
The DNA here is from genome assembly GCA_029216955.1 of Iris pallida. NCBI lineage: Eukaryota > Viridiplantae > Streptophyta > Magnoliopsida > Asparagales > Iridaceae > Iris > Iris pallida. The sequence goes on along the minus strand of JANAVB010038020.1, from coordinate 9,470,705 downwards.
ATTTGATTTTGATGACTTTGTTGATGGGTGCAACTTGATTTTTAGGACCTACAAGGTATGAATCAACACTATCAGTTTCAGACTCTAAATATTAGGTACCCCCAGCCTCTGAATCTGAAGTTTGCAACTGTCTTTGACTTCTCAAACGGGTATTCTGATATACTCCTGCAAAATTATCAAGAAGTCGATTGAACTGTTGTTGACCAGGAGTCTGGGACGAATTGTGTCTTGGACGTCGTCCTCTATTGGTATGAGATGCCATGTTGACTGATGCATATGACAACTCTTATTCTTGGTCATCAACTGATTGCTGAGGCATATTGTAGCCTAACCGGTCAAAAACTGACCGTTTAAAAGCCGAACATCAACACTTGATTACAATCTGGTGACACTCACAATGGTGATTTTCTTTGGAGAGTGTCATAGAAGATTTTTTGTCTTTACGCTTTCGTACAAGCAGCTCGCGTAAATCAGAAGGAGTGGAAGAAGTAGTCTTCTTTATTATATTTGGGACAGAAAATCGTTCAGTCCCTTGTGTATAAAAAAGATTACTAGCTGCATTAGCAGAACCAAACTGAGCGTTTTTATGTGCCTGGAGTTGCGTGCGTAAATCCTGATATTTTTGTGCACAAAGGACTCCATCGGCATTACGCATAATTTGAAGGTTTGGTACCTTGCGTAAAGCAGTGTAAGAAGGCTGTTGGTGGAAAACTGAAGTTTTACCAACAATAGAATTCATGTTTTTACGCTGTATACGTGTAGGCAAATTCATTTTAGATGCATAGGCATCATTATGAATTTTATCTACTCTGTCACCGACAGAAGATTTACCTTTACGCATAGAGCGCAAAACATGAGTATCTGCCACGTCACAGACGGGAGATTTTCCTTTACGTATGGAGCGTAAAGCTTGTGTGTCTACCACGTCACAGACGGGAGACTGATTTTTACGCGTGGAATGTAAAGTTTGGGTGTCTACCACGTCACAGACGGGAGACTGGTTTTTACGCGTGGAGCTTAAAGTTTGGGTGTCTACCACGTCACAGACGGGAGACTGGTTTTTACGCACAGAGCGTAAAGTTTGATTTTTACGCACAGAACGTAAAACTTGATTTTTACCGCAGAGCGTAAAACTTGATTTTTACGCACAGAGCGTAAAACTTGAGAGTCTACCATGTCACCGACAAGAGACTGATGTTTATGCCCAGGGCGCATCACTGAAGTAGAGACGGCCTTGTCACCGATGGAAGTCTTCACAACAGGAGTAGGAAGGATTCCTTTGCCTTCAGAGACAACAGGGAAATCCGAGAATGGTTTGGACTTAGGAATCCAAACTTTTTGCGCCTTGTGCGATTTCTGAACATTGGAGCAGCGAGTACTACCCCCAGTTCGGAGCATTTCTTCGTAGGCAGTCTGGTCGAAGTGCACAACCAGAGTCTTCTTTGTCGATCCGACCGACACATCATCATATTGAGCAATTGCCTTCTCGTGAGAGGAGAAGGTCGTCCCCAGCAGAGTCGCCATTTGGTTTCACTTAACAAAATGCCTAAAAATTAGCTTTTGAAAGAAAACTAGAAAAAGTACAAAAAGTACAAATTGTTCTGGAAAGTATTGCTATGAAAGTCTGATCTGAGAGCGATCACTTTGTTCCGTGGACCATACGATGATGATGAAGAAAACTACTTGAAGAAGACGAACAACTGGAAGAACTAAGTCACCGAAAAGATATCGAGCAACGGCACTAATGGCACAGTCGAATGCTTTCTTGCTTTGCTTCAACCTGTTCTTGAGAAAAAGTTGAAGAAATGCTTCTGGGAATATCACTCTGAAAGTATGAGTTTTCTCAGAATCTCCTCTCCTGTATCTCTATTGATCTCTTGATCCTGTCTATGTAAAAATAAGTCTATTTATAGACTTGACCCTTTGTGCGTAAAAAGCAACAAAATCGGGTCTCTACGCTAGTAACTGTCACCCACGATGTAAATTATCCTCTACGCATGTTGACACGTGTCCCACCACTTCAACAAAATGGAGAGAGCACGTACACATATTCCTCAATAAGTGTGGCATGAAAGCCACGTAAGCAAACCACGTTCTCATGTAGCCAGGAAAGCTCGGGCGTAAAAATGACCCAAAATATACTTCCTGCGTAAAGTAGAAAAATGGGCGTAAAAAATAGCTCAGAATAGACTTTCCGCGTAAAGTGGCTGAAAAGTAGCCTTGAGCATAAAAGTTGCTCAAATAAACTTTACGCCCACAAAAAGCCTTAAGCGTAAAAAGCTCAAATAGCCTTCGTGCGTAAAAGAAGCTGTCTTCTGGGCATAAAGTAGCCCATCTGCACACTAAACGACAAGCGTTGGGCTTGGTAAAAAGATCTCCTCGGCTTCTGTGTACTGTTGTCAGAAAATTATTCTGTCAGATCAAATCACTCGCATTAAATGTGGCCTGACAGTCTGTCGTCCACGCGTAAAAGTGGAGGATAACTCTGGAGGATAACTCTCGCGTAAAAGCTTCTCACATAGAGAATAGCTTGCGTAGAGATTAGCTCGCATAGAGTCTGAGTTTGACTCAGTTTGAATTGTGTAAAGTTCTCAACTTCTTTGACTTGGTCTTTGAAGTATTTTTTTACGCTCCTACAAGCGAAAAAGAGTTTTGCCTTACAACCCATGTTGCATGCATCGCCGAGCTTTGCATGCAGATTCTTAAGGAGAGTAGGCGCATCCAGACTTAGTTCACGTGCGGGGGTAACCCCCACACCTAAGTTCTGTGATGTCTTTGAAGACAGCCCCGTGCTATATGCGTTGGTACCTGCCTTTTTGTTGTGGGCGCAAAGACCTTGGAGATTGGCCTTGGGCGCATGCTCCTTGACAGCATGTCTGAGCCTCCTTGAAGTGGGCACATAGTATGGATCCAGAGAGCCTGGGCGCATAGCCTTGGGCGCATGGCTTTAGATGCCGGGCCTGCTGAAGATAGAAGTGTTCTGGTTGGGGCAATGCGCCCAAACACTCCCTTGGGCGCATGGCTTTGGGCGCATGCTTGGTGGAGTAGCGTTGTTTTCTCCCTGTTTTGCCTCCTTCGTTTGTGAGCCTCGCCGGGTTTGGCCAGAGTGTTGCACACCCCGATTCTTGGCATCGTAGTGTTTTTTTTTGCCAAGTCTCGGGTGTTGAATACCCTATTGTTGGTTGTGCAGGGAAGAAGTCACCGGGCTAGTAGAGCCTAGAACGGTATGAGCCTTCTCTATTTGGGGAACTTCTGTGGCAGAGTCATGCGCCCATGTGACAGAGTCCTCCAGTTGTATATCTGCTATGACACTAGCAGGATATGTACAGTGAGCCTTCGGAAGTCAAGTCTTGCGAGACTTGTTTGGCTTCGTTGATTTGGAGGGAGTAGAGCCATCCCTCGAGAGCATCTCTTCGAACGCCTGCTGATCGAACTTTACGATCAACATCTTTTGAGTAATTCCCACTTTGTCGGTATCGGATTGCGTCACCACCTTCTCATCAGAGGAAAAGATATTCCCCAGCAGAGTCGCCATTTTTGTGGACACACACAAAAAAGAAGAAGAAAATACTGTCTTTTCTTTATTGGCGCAAGGCACCTGAAATCGAGTACTCCTGAGAGATCCTGCGCTGAGGATCCCCGAGTACAAAAAAGAATTCTGGAGAATGGGACGATGGAGATCGAGCGGCATTTGCTCCTTTACTCCGTTGACACTCCGATTACAAAAGTGGAAGAAAACCTAAAAAAATTGCTAACTCTCGGCTCACTGGCAAGAAGTACAGCAATTTAGCTTTTGAAAATACTCTCCGTTCTGTCTTTTGAATAGGGATGAGGCCCCCCTTTTATAGTCGTTCTTGAGCTGGAATGATGTTATGCGCCCACATGAGGAAATACGCTAGTTTTTGTGTGGGCACATAGTCCTGCTTTGGGCGCATAGGACGTAGGCGCATACAGGCTGCGAGATCGTGGGTTGGTCGTGGTATTGACGTGCCCGCATGCTTCGGTGCACGACTTCTAGTGGAGACTGACGTGGCCATGCGCTTTGGTGAACGTTTTGATCATGGCTTTAACTGAGTCAGGCTTGGGCGCATAGCCATGTCTCAGGCTATACGCCCTCCTTTTGGAGGAGCTAGTCTTGGGCGCATGAAACTTCACTGGTTGGACGCATCGAGTTCCACTGACTGGGCGCATGGAGTTCCACTGACTGGGCGCATGGAGCTTCACTGATTGGGCGCATGGAGCTTCACTGGCTTGGGCGCATGGAGTTCTACTGGCTTGGGCGGATGGGGCTTCATTTGCTAAAATTTTTTCATGCTTCTGCAGCTACGACTCCTTTGGTGGTATGATTGAAAGGAAAGCCGCCAATGAAGGAAAATCCTTCTGTCAAGCCAATTGTGGTAAAGTTACACAACCCGCCTCATTCTACTCCACCTTTGCCTACCTCAGGTAATGGGGATAATAATCTTAATGACATTTTTGTGCCCAACTTTCCCACATTTGACAATGTGATCCCGGAGGGGGATTTGTCCTATTTTATCAATAAAGGTATACCTTTGAACTACTCTTCTGCTTTCTCTGCTTATTTCCTAGAACAAAGTATGAGTTTATCGCTACAGACACAAATTGTGTCTCTTTTTTCTGTGAAACAAGTGCTCCATGTACATGACACCTGTTTTATAGTACCGACACAGAAGAAGAAAGAAAGAACCCATCATCTTTGGTCGAGTAGATGACTTTCAAACTTATACTCTTTGTGAGCAAGAGCCAGAAGTCCGTACGGTTCAGGCTCACCACTACACTCTACAAGCCAAACACATCATCCAGAAGATGGGCTATGACCTGGGCAGTAATATGGGTCTTAATTATGGAAAGGGTCGGCACTTGCCGATCAATAATAATGTACCTAAGGGCAAATCTGACCAGTATTACTAGAGAACCCGCTGCGGCCTCGGATATGTCCCGCTTAAAGCCCCTGAAGCTCCACGGTACAAGGAAGCAACATACTCGTACTCTTCAGACTCCTCCTGTGATTCCGACGTCAGTATTAGGGAGGTGTTCCATAGAACATCGTCGGTAAACATGACATCAGTAGATCAAATCAGTGAAGACAATAAACCATTCTTCGAACCTCTTGAAGTTGAACCCTGGGCTCAGCAACTTGATGCTCAATGGGAGAAATGCTTCGAATTGCACGAACCGCCTACCGAAGATGAGGTTGTACAAATCGACTTAGGAAACAACTCTTCTCATAAACCGATCTTTATCAACAAAAGTTTGAAAGAAGAGGATCGTGAGTCTCTTATTGAACTTATAAGAAAATACATAGACGTCTTCGCCTAGAGATACAAAGATATGTTAGGCTTGACCCAAATGTTGTCGTACACAAACTGAATATCTTACCTAAGGCTAAGCCAGTGAAGCAACAACAATGGTATTTTTGCCCAGATACTATGAATGCTATTGAAAAAGAAGTTAACAAGCTAATAACGAGCGACTTCATTCATGAGAAACAACACCCAGATTGGGTTGCCAATATTGTCCCAATCACTACGAAGAATAGGAAGATCCGAGTCTATATAGATTTCTGCAATCTAAATGCCGTCTGCCCAAAAAACGAATTCCTATTACCCATTACTGATGTGATGGTCGATAACACCTACGGGTTTGAGCGCATGTCTTTCATGGATGGCTACTCTGGCTATAACCAGATCAAGATGTTCCCAGACGATGAGAAACATACGTCCTTTCGGACTCCGATGGGGGTGTTTTGTTACACAGTGATGCCCTTTGGTTTAAAGAATGCAGGCGCTACGTACCAGTGTGATATAAGTACGATATTTTGTAAACACTTGCGTAAGACAGTCGAATGCTACATCGACGACATCTTGGTCAAAAGTCACTTTCGTGGTGATCACCTCCATGATTTAAGAATCATCTTCGATTTGATGAAGACACACCAATTAAAGGTGAACCCAGCCAAGTCCTTCCTAGGAGTGTCCAGTGGCAAGTTCTTAGGTTTTATCGTTACTTCAAAGGGTATTCATATTGACCCTGAGAAGACAAAAGCCATCATTGAAATGCAACCACCAAGGAACCTCCATAAACTTCACAGTCTTCAAGGACGCTTGGCATACATCCGAAGGTTTATCTCTAAGCTCTCAGCTCGTTACAAACCCTTTACTGAGCTAATAAAAAAAGGAGAATCTTACGTCTGGACTGAGGAGTGCCAACGAGCCTTCGAAGATATTAAAAGATATCTTATGAACCCTCCAGTCTTAGTAGTCCAATCATAGGAAAACCTTTTCTGCTGTACGTTCGAGCCTTAGATTATTCTTTCGGAGCCCTGTTAGCTCAGAATAGCAATGCAGGCCATGAACAAGCTATCTACTACCTCCGTCGTCAGCTGCTCGGGGCCAAACAACGATACACTCCTATTGAGAAGGAGTGTCTTGTCCTCATCTTCGCCATTCAGAAAACCAGACATTATATAGTGGGTTAGATGATTCACGTTATCTTTTGGGTCAATCCTATTAGGGTTCTCATGACCAAACTAGGAGCATTAAATTTACGCCTTGCCACGTGGGAAATACTATTATCACCCTATGACACGATGTTTGTCCTGCAAAAGGCAATCAAAGACCAAGCATTGGCTGATTTCCTAGCAGCCCACGCCATAGCAAAGACATCAAAACTTTACGAGGATATCACAGTATCACCACCACTTTTCTGGAACAAGAGTATTTTTGACTTTTTTCTAATTACTATTAATAGTATGGTTTTTTATATTATATTTTGTGTGCTAATTATTTTTGAAAACTAAACTTTATATTTTGGTTAATTATTTAAATAATTAATTGGTGCATGTGTTATATTTTGAACATGATTAATGATTAGCCTTTATATTAGAATGATGATTAGTGATCTTAGATGACCCAAACCCACTTGTCATGACCACCCAACAAGATGATCAGAATTAGCCTAATCGAACTTTAGTAAGTCTCTAGCTAGATTAGAAGAATTAGTTAGAAGGCTTAACTAAACATCTCAATAGGAAGAGATGTTTAATCCCTAACTTGTCATGACTAAAAAGAAGGGCTTAGTGGACATTTCCCATTGCACAAAACCCTAACCCTAAACCCCTATGGCAGCCCACATTGTTTATAAAGCCCCACTTCATCTTCTTTCTCTTTCTATTTTCATTTCAAGTCCCAATTTAGGAGCTTTTTCCCCTAAATTGCTCATACACCCAAATTTTCTCCAAATTGAGCCAAATTCGTTTCATTTTCTCCCCTTTGGAGAGGAGAAGCCTCTATTGGCTAGCTAAGAAGGTATTAGAAGGATATAGAGCATTGAAGCTTGGTGGAGATCTAGATCTAAATTTTTTACATTGGGAATCCATCTCCCTTTTGGTATGACCTCTCTAAACCCTTCCATTTTATTTCATTAGTGTAATTACATTCATTTAGCACCCTATTTGAATTAGGATACCATTAGAGAGGAGTTGAGGCTCTCCTCTTCCTATTTGAAGGTTTTTCCTATTTTATTTTGATACAAATTTGGAGAATTCGAATTTGTGACCACCAAGTGTTCGATACGTGTCCCCAAAGAAACTTAGTGCCCTTTTTGAGTCGAGATTGGGTGTATGTATCCTAAATAGGATACGGGGTATTATGTCATGGTATCTTATGATACACATGATTAGATTTGGGTATGTACATGTGTTTCTTTCGTCCAAATAATCCAAATTTGTCATAATATTCATCCACGTTTTTTAGTAGCCATAACAACTTAGAAATACCATAACTTTTAGCTCAGAACTCCGATTAATCTGCCATTTTTCTTAAAAAAATCGTATCGAAGTTAGATTTTCAAATATATATATATATATATATATATATATATATATATATATATATATATTTTTTTTTTTTTTTTTTATATATATTAATAGGCCAAAATCGTTCTAGAACTTTCTATCAAACTATTTGAGTGTCAGCTGTCCGAAAGAGGAACGCGTTTCGGTATTTTCGCGATTCCAGGAGCTTCCGGACACGAAAATACGATCCGTTTGAAGTTTCAAAAAGCTAATATGAAGGGCTACGACGTACTTTAATCCTAGAATTTAAGGAAGGTCTAATTAGTATAGTATTGATTTTAAGTAGAAAAGTGACTATACGACATAGGCATTTTGTGTAACCTATGAGCCTATGTAGTATGGATATTAATTGAATGTAGGTGCCATAGGTTGTCGAGTATATGTATGATATAGTACATACATATGTATATATATATTATTGTTAGGTAATATGTATTAGCTAGTGTGTGTTAATGTTGGTACAAATGGTTATCAAGTAAGCCATATATAGATAAGTTATATGTCAAGGTATTAAAGTTTTAGGCAAGGTACTAGTGTGATACTTGGGTACCATGAGGATATTGGTATCGTGACACTCAAGTATCATGAGTAAAATTAAGAGAGCATTGGAACTTGAGTAAGGTATCCTATTTGGTATCAAGTATTAGTATTAGAGTTAGTTGGAATATATTAGAGTTATCTTAGAAGTTAAGATAATTAGTGTATATAGATATCTTAGTATCTATGATATATTAGAGTTAGAAGATTAGATGGTTTATTAGTTAGTGTCTAGTAGATGTTATAGTTAAGATAGATAGTATATTAGTATACTAGATGTTAGTATCTTAGGAGTAGATAGTGTATCTTAGATTTACCTTTACCTTAAGGTAATGGTTTACCTACAAGATAAGGTATTGGGTTTACCTTCAAGGTAAAGGGGTTTACCTAGATACTACGGTTAGATGTTAAGATATTGGTTAGCTAGTAGCTTAGGGTAGATACTAGATATCTAAGATTTATATTGGTAGCTAAGGTATTTATACCTAGACTAAGGTATTGGACTTCCCACCAAGGTATTGGTATTGGAATACCAATAGGACCAAGGTATATTGGTATATGTTATGGGTGAGTAAAGATAATGGTATATGTAATAGGAATTGGGTACATCAATGTATATATAAAAGATAAATTGGCTAAAGTAATCCAAGATAGTAGGTAACTAGTAGAGATATAAGATATATGTATTAATACTTGATAATATGAGCTATTATGGCTGATACCTTCAATATGTATTAATACTTGATAATATGAGCTATTATGGCTGATACCTTCAAGGTATTGACCTTAGAACTAAGGTATTAACTAATAGTTAAGGTATTTGAGATATGGGCTAAGCATAAGTGGATAGTATCTATAGATGATATTTGTGATTTGGGATACCATAGTGCGTGTGGCTTGTTGAGAATTCATGCATGATATATAGGTATATGATACAGTAATATAAGGTATTCTAGTGTATGCGATTCTATGGTTAGAATTATGACTAGCTTAGATAGAGTTGACCCCTTTGACTAGACAGTTGACCAAATTCTAGATGTTGGCTTAGTTTGACTAAGAGTTGTCCAAGGGTTGACTTTTGACCTAGACAGACATAGTATCATATCGATTGTATTGTACACTTTAATTATTATACATTGAATATATTATAACCTGTATTGCTCTAAATAGGACCATGTGACTCCAGTTTGGACATCTATATATATCAGTCGCTTAGGATATCAGGCGAGTACATTCTCTGATAGTTGTTTTTGGTATTTGATATCTATTGTGATTCTTGTATTTAGCAATACTATATTTGATTCTCTACACGCTGGTCACACGGATTGGTATATCTGGATCTCGTCTTGAGATGTTACTATTATTATCGTATTGACATCGTACATGACTTGTTCATTTGACGTTTTATATGATAGTTTCATAAAACATTGTTCGTGTATCATATATGTCATGGTTGGATCCATTGTACTAGTTGGGACGGAGGAAATCCTAATAAGAGATGATCAAATTTTTATTGTTATTGTTAGACATTGTAAAATTGTACACCTCATGCATGATTAACCAGGCCATGTAGCTATTGTATAAGTTCCCAAGCTGATCATATATCGAAACTTGTATTTCAAACACATAGTATGTATAATAGTTATAGTTTTCGTCACAGTCTTTGAACTGTGCTTACATATTGTCTATTTATTTCCATTCTTGTACATTGTACCCTTCACATCGTTCATCCTTTATAGTACCGTTGTTAAGATATGATTACATACTAGTAGCTCTATATTTCTTATCACTTATCGTACTCTCTACTTGCAGTTTTATAGTTTTTATCATTTTATTGGAACCGCTGTTGGTTTATGTATTCGCTCAATCCTGATTGGATATGTTGACAAAATATTACAGATGATTTAGATGACTGTCTGACCAACTACGAGGCATATGAGGGTAGCACATAGGTGTATTGAGGATGATCCTGCTCATTAGATTTTGTCTTAGATATAGTTTAGAATTATTAGTTTTCATATTGTATCGGATTGTTCCGATTGTTAGTTGAGACTATTTATATTCAGGATATATACTTATTTCTATTGGACACCTAAAATTGTGTGATTTGATAACTCTAATATTTATTCAGTTTCTTCCTTTTATCTGATTCTATATCGTGCTCTATCTTCCTTAGACTTGTGATTGAGATTATATAGTTGAGATGTCATATTATACCTCTGTGCGGAGATGACAGATGATATGATTCATATTGTTAGTTGATAGCTATTGTAGATGACCTATACAACGTTCTACTACCGACACTGTAGCGTAGACTGGATGTACCCATCTTTTTGTGCCCCTAAACAAGATGCGGGTCGTGACACGTTTTTGAGGTGGCCCATACAGGTCAGAGTTGCAACTAGTATGATTTCGTAGTGGTGCTCGACTTAGAGTGCTGCTACGAGCCTGCTAATAGGATATAGGATTATGCTGTATAGAGAGTTTCTCAGTAACAGTTAGGACTACTTGAGAAGATTCCTGGGATGACCCTTGAGAATCTCATTATAAACTATCTCGAAATTCGATTCCAACAATTTCTGTCTACTTTCCTTGTTCGTTGTCAAATTTGATTCTTGATGTTCATTGTTGATTTAATTTTCTACTAAGGTAAAACTTATGGGCTAGGTTGCCTCAGTTATGGAATCTAGAGTCTTCTACAGCCATATTAGCTGGCATGGCGATGAGATAGAGTCTGATTTTGGATGTATTTCTCGGATGTAAGAATTTAAAGTTTTTGTAGCCAAGTATACGACAATACGAAAATTTTAAATACCATGATTCTAGAGATATGTACCTTAGTTGCGGACTCTATGGATTATCGCAGCCGTACTTACTGGCATAACAAGGATTCTGGTAACTTGGTTCTGGATAGATGGGTAGGATTATCATATTGCAGAATAGATATCATATAGATGATGTCCTAGTATGATGGAGTGGAATATCTGTGTGGATGTTACATGAGTATCATGAAGTAGATAGGGGGAGCTAGGCCCCTTGTGGTGTATTACCATACCCCACACCATCAGAGGGATATACCTAGAGGGGCAGGACTTTTGCGCTGACTGTCGAGGAGACCGACGCTATGGGTGACGAGTTAGCAGGTCTGTCTTTCCTATTCGTCTTTTCTATCTTGTTGCGTGATTTCATTAGTACCTGTCAGGATATTTTGTGCTGTGCTAGATAGTGTAGTGACCATATTTGAGACTGTAAAATTACGACCAGTGGAACCATGATCTTGCATGTTATTAGTTAGAATTTCCTTTACTTTGATTGTTGGGGGTTTGTCCTAGAAAGAGTACGACCAACTTTAAATTTCGAGGACAAAATTTTTTTAGGGGGGTAGATTTGTTACCAACACTTTCCTGGAACAGGAGTATTTTTGACTTTTTCCTAATTACAGTTAATAGTGTGGTTTCATATTATATCGTGAGTGCTAATTATTTTTGAAAACTAAACTTTATATTTTGGTTAATTATTTAAATAATTAATATGGTGCATGTGTTATATTTTGAATATGATTAATGGTTAGCCTTTAGATTAGAATGATGATTAGTGATCCTAGAAGACCCAAACCCACCTGTCATGACCACCCAACAAGATGATTAGAACTAGCCTAATTGAACTTTAGTTAGTCTCTAACTAGATTAGAAGAATTAGTTAGAAGGCTTAACTAAACACCTCAATAGGAAGATATATTTAATCCCTAACTTGTCATGACTAAAGAGAAGGGCTTAGTGGATATTTTCTATTGCCCAAAACCTTAACCCTAAACCCCTATGGCATCCCACATTGTTTATAAAGCCCCACTTCATCTTCTTCCTATTTTTATTTTTATTTCAAGCCCCAATTAGGAGCTTTTTCTCCCAAATTGCTCCTACACACAAATTTTCTCCAAATTGAGCCAGATTCATTTTATCCTCTTCCCCTTGGAGAGGAGAAGCCTCTATTGTCTAGCTAAGAAGAGATTGGAAGGATTTGGAGCCTTGAAGCTTGGTGGAGATCTAGATCTAGGAATTTTACATTAGAAATCCATCTCTCTTTTGGTATGAGCTCTCTAAACCCTTCCATTTTATTTCATTAGTGTAACTACATTCATTTAGGATCCCATTTGCATTAGGATAACATTAGAGAGGAGTTGAGGCTCTCATCTTCCTATTTGAAGGCTTTTCCATTTCATTTTGATACAAATTAGGGAAAATCGAATTTGTGACCACCAAGTGTTCGATACGTGTCCCCAAAGAAACTTCGTATCCTTTTTGACTCGAGATTGGGTGTATGTGTCCTAAATAGGATACATGGTATTCTTTCATGGTATCTCATGATACACACGGTTATATTTGGGTATATACATGTGTTTCTTTTGTCCAAACAGCCTAAATTCGTCATAATATTCATTCACGTTTTTAGTAGCCATAGCAACTTAGAAATGTCTAACTTTAGCTCAGAACTCTGATTAATCTTTTATTTTTTTCAAAAAGAACCGTATCGAAGTTAGCTTTTCAAATATATATATTAATAGGCCAAAATTATTTTAGAACCTTCTGTAAAACTGTTTGAAGACGAACGCGTTTCGGTGTTTTCGCGCTTTTGGGAGCTTCCGGACACAAAAATGCGATCCGTTTGAAGTTTTGGAAAGCTAATATGAAGGGCTACGACTTACTTTAATTCTGTAATTTTGTGAAGGTCTAATTGGTATAATATTGACTTTAAGAAAAAAAGTGACTATACGACATAGGCATTTTGTGTAACCTATGAGCCTATGCAGTATGGATATTAAGTGACTATAGGTACTATAGGCTGTCGAGTATATGTATGATATAGTACATATATATATGTATATATATATATATATATATATATATATATATATATATATATATATATATATATATATTATTGTTAGGTAATATGTGTTAGTTAGTGTGTGTTAATGTTGATACAAATGGTTATCAAGTAAGCCAAATATAGATAAGTTATGTGTCAAGATATTAAAGTTTTGGACAAGGTACTAGTGTGATACTTAGGTACCATGAGAATATTGGTGTCGTGACAATCAAGTATCATGAGTAAGGATAAGAGAGTTTTGGAACTTGAGTATGGTATCATGTTTGGTATCAAGTATTAATATTAGAGTTAGTTGGAATATATTAGAGTTATCTTAGAATTAAGATAATTAGTGTATATAGATATCTTAGTATCTATGATATATTAGAGTTAGAATATTAGATGGTTAGTTAGTGTTTAGTAGATGTTAGAGTTATGATAGATAGTATCTTAGGATACTAGATGTTAGTATCTTAGGAGTAGATAGTGTATCTTAGATTTACCTTTACATTAAGGTAATAGTTTATCTACATGGTAAGGTATTGGATTTACCTTCAAGGTAAAGGGGTTTACCTAGATACTAAGGTTAGATGTTAAGATATTGGTTAGCTAGTAGCTTAGGGTAGATACTAGATATCTAAGATTTATATTGGTAGCTAAGGTACTTATACCTAGACTAAGATATTGGACTTCCCACCAAGGTATTGGTATTGGGATACCAATAGGACCAAGGTATATTGGCATATGTTATGGATTGGTAAAGATAATGTTATATGTAATAGGCATTGGGTACATCCATGTATATATAAAGGATAAATTGGCTAAAGTAATCCTAGATAGTAGGTAACTAGTAGAGATGTAAGCTATATGTATTGATACTTGGTAATATTAGCTATTATGGCTGATACCTTCAAGGTATTGACCTTAGAACTGAGGTATTAACTAATAGTTAAGGTATTTGAGATATTGGCTAAGGGTAAGTGGATAGTATTTATAGATGATATATGTTATTTGGGATACCATAGTGTATGTGACTCGTTGAGAATTCATGCATGATAATATGTATATGATATAGTACTATAAGGTATCCTAGAGTATGTGGGTTTATGGTTAGAATTATGACTATCTTAGATAGAGTTGACCGCTTTGACTAGACAGTTAACCAAATCCTAGATGTTGACTTAGTTTGACTAAGAGTTGACCAAGTGTTAACTTTTGACCTAGACAGGCATAGTACCATGTAGATTGCATTGTATACTTTAATTATTATACATTGAATACATTATAACCTGTATTGCTCTAAATAGGACCTTGTGACTCCAGTTTGGACATCTATACATATCAGTCGCTCAGGAAATCAGGCGAGTACATTCTCTGATAGTTGTTTTCAGTATTTGATATCTACTGTGATTCTTGTATTTAGCGATGCTATATTTGATTCTCGACACATTGGTCACACAGATTGATATTTCTGGATCCCGTTTTGAGATGTTACCATTGTTATCGTATTGACATCGTACATGACTTGTTCATTAGACATTGTACATGATAGTTTCATAAAATATTGTTCGTGTATCGTATATGTCATGGTTGGATCCACTGTACTAGTTGGGGTGGGAAAATTCTAGTAAGAGATGTGATCAAATTCCTATTGTTATTGTTAGACATTGTAAGTGTTAATCTTACACCTCACGCATGATTAACCAGGACATGTAGCTATTGTACAAGTTCCCAAGCCGATCATATCTCGAAACTAGTATTTCAAACACATAGTATGTATAGTAGTTATAGTTTTCGTCATATTCTTTGAACTGTGCTTACATGTTGTCTATTTTTTCCATTTTTGTACATTGTACCTATCACATCGTTCATCCTTCATAGTACCATTGTCAGGATATGATTACATATTAGTAGCTCTATATTTTTCATCACTTATCGTACTCTCTACTTGTAGTTTTATAGTTTTTATCATTTTAGTGGAACTGCTGTTGGTTTACGTATTTACTCCATCATGACTGGATACGTTGATAAAATATTATAGATGATTTAGATGACTGTCCTACCTACTATGAGGCATATGAGGGTGGCACACAGGCGTATTGAGGTGGATCCTGCTTAGTAGATTTTTTTCTTAGATATAGTTTAGAATTATTAGTTTTCATGTTGTATCGGATTGTTCTAATTGTTAGTTGAGACTATTTATATTCAGGATATGTACTTATTTGTGTTGGACACCTAAAATTTTGTGATTTGATAACTCTACTATTTATTCAGTTTTTTCTTTTATCTGATTCCATATCGTGCTCTATCTTCCTTAGACTTGTGATTGAGATTATATAGTTGAGATGTCATATTATACCTCCGTGCGGAGATGACAGGTTATATGATTCATATTGTTAGTTGATAGATATTGTAGACGACCTATACAGCGTTCTACCGCCGACACTGCGGCATAGGCTGGACGTACCCACGTTCTCGTACCCCTAAACAGGGTGCGGGTCGTGACACCCAGACGAGGTAATGGATGCCCATACCACAACAGAAGAGCCAGTCTGGCGACTGTTCTTTGACGGTGCTTTAAGAACAGGATCCAAAGGCGATATTTTGGAAGGAGTGGGGGTAGTGCTAATCTTTCCTGATGACTTGGTCATCCAATGAGCGTATTCACTCTCAGAACTGTGTTCTAATAACGTTGCTGAGTATAACGCTCTCATCATCGGACTTCGACTAGCCAAAGAACTGGGGGTCGACTTTTTGGAAGCTTACGGTGATTCAGTTAACGAAGTTTGTGGTCAATACGAGGTCTGACATGAGAACCTGATCCCATACCATCAAGCAGTAGTTTCCATAATCTCTACCTTCACAGGGTTCTTTATAGAACACGTTCCCCGGTCACGAAACCTAGAAGCTGATGCTCTAGCGGGACTTGCGACATCATTAGCAGCACCTGTCGAAACTAAGCATACTATTACAGTGATCGGTCAAGAGTTGGTATGTCCTAAGAATAATTTGTGGATGCAGGCTTACCATTCTATAAAGGCGGGAGAAACCGTTCGAGACTTGCGATCCCCTTTTATAGATTTTACGGTGGACAGAATCTTGCCAGATGACACGAAGGAAGCAGCCTCCATTAGAAGGCACTCTGTCCAGTTTTACTGTGATACTCAAACTAAAACGTTATATCGCCGCTATTTTGATGGACGCCTACTCCGATGCCGATCAGGTAAGAAAGCTAAAGACGCATTGCGCGAGGCTTATGATGGTACTTGCGGAACTCATCAATCAGGACCTAAACTCCAAGAACGACCCAGGCGCATGGGTTACTATTGGCCCATAATGATAGCTGACTCCCTGGCATATGCTAAGAAATGTCGGATGTGTCAGATCTACGCTGACTTTATTCACCAACCTTTGGAGCTCTTGCATCCAACGGTGGCATCTTAGTCGTTCGAAGCATGGGGGATGGACATCATCGACACGATTACCCGTCCCTCATCAAAAGGTCATCGCTTCATTCTGGCTATAACCGACTATTTTTTCAAGTGGTTGGAAGCTATACCACTCGTGGATGTAAAAACCTCTGATGTGATCAAATTCCTTAAGAATTATGTCATTTACTGGTCTGGGTTACCACAGAGGATCATCTACGACAATGGTCTGCAATTCGTTAGTAGCACCTTTCATCAATTCTGTAACCAGAATCGAATCCAGAGCATAGCATCGACTGCCTATAACCCAGCAGCCAACGGGGGCTTTCAATAAAATAATTATCAAACTCCTTAAAAAAGTCATGTCTTCCAATAAGCGCGACTGGAATGAGAAGCTCAGCGAATTCCTCTGGGCTTACCTACGGTCCGTATGTCTGCCGGTAGTACGCCGTTCTCACTGGTATACGGAAGCAAAACCGTGCTCCCTTTGGAACCCCAAACTCCTTTTCTACGGATGTCTCTTAATACTCATATGACTACAGAGGATAATCATCGCTTGCGACTACAAGAATTGAAAGCACTTGATGAAAAATGCCTTCAAGCTTAACAACATATTGAGTTATACCAGGCATGAATCTCAGGAGCCTTCAACAAGAAGGTCAAAGAAAGGTCATTTCGGGTCGATAATCTTGTCATATCTGTTAGAAGGCCAATGATTATGACTCACTTGACTGCTAGAAAGTTCCAACCCAAATGGGAGGGACCTTTTGTTGTTGAAACGGTCTATTCCAATGGCACATACCGGCTAGCAAAACCTAACGGAGATTTGCTCATGATGTCTATTAACGGCAAGTTTTTTAAGAAATATTATGTATTGATGTCCAGTTTATCTCCCATCCTTACATTTTTTCTTATGTCTCCCAGTCCATATTACCTCTGAGTATGCATTCTTACTTGTCGATCTTGTTTCAACACGTCCATATTACCTCTGTTGGCAATGCAATCACCACGATTTATCATTCAAAGTCCGGTTCTGCTCAACACGTCCATATTACCTCTGTTGACTAGACCGCCACTATGATTTATCATCGACACCTAGTTCTAGGCGTGTTCATGATAAGTCCACTAAACGAATAGGATTCTTGAGAGAACAAACATGTTCATACGACCTCTGAGTGTTTCCTATGTTTCTTACCATGTTTTCTAAAGACCTCTGAGTGAGTAACTTTTGTAGAATCTGGTGTTTATCACGTCCATAAAAGAGAACTACGAACTACAGCCTTAAATTCAGCAAATACAGAATTCATAACACAAGAGCAAGAGCAAAAACAAAAGGTTCTTTACTTCTCTCCATAAAAAGGAGTAAAAAAGGGGACTACGAACTATAGAACAGCAGAAAAAGCAAATGCAGAAGACGAGTTTTATTTCCTCCTCGCGAATGGGGACTACGTCAATGAAAACCTCAGATCCAGAAAGAATGGTTACGTTGGGGTAGATACCATTCCCACAACGAGCACCCATATGAAGGTTCCAACTGATTGAAGTCCTCGGCAAGAGACGGGTGACCAAAACTCCCGGTGCAGCTACCTTTGGATACCGGTTTTTCCTTGACAGCGACCTCAATTTTTTAAATTATTTCCTCTTTAATGATCGCCGATTCCTTTTTGATGAAGAGAGAGGATGCTTCCTCTTTAATGGCGACCTCAGCTTTCGGCGTCACCTCAGACACTACAAAGAGAAAGGCAAAATGAGCTAAAAAAATACTGCATAAAAACAGTTGAAGAAACGAATGTGCACTTTTTCAGGCGCGTAGTCTTCATGCGCCTGCCAAAAAGACAGGCACGTAGTTCTCATGCGCCCGTAAAAAAGACAGGCGTGTAGTTCTCACGCGCCCATCAAAAAGATAAGTGCGTGAGCTGCCCTCGTGTGGCCGACTCGAGAGTGATCGCGGAGGAGTTTTGCTGAACTCGAAATGCAAGATCGGTCGAGAGTTTCGACGGAGGGGGTCATACCTTCGAATTCGCCATGGACGTCGAGATGAGTTCGATCGTTAGCGGCCGCCTTGGCCTTTCCCTTCCTGTTTACAGCGGCTGACTTTGGAGCCATGTTAAAGCAGAGTCGGCGTGGAGATGGCATGAAGTTGGCGAGATGAAGTCAGAGAAGAAGGAATTGGAGAAAGTAAGGAAGTTTGAGAAAGTCTCTCTCTTAAAAACCCAACACCTATTTATAGGCGTTGCACGCACGCGTTCCGAGATAGAAATGAAACGCCCACCGCCATTTGCCAAGATCGAAGCAAATCAATGGACGCTTATCCCAAAGAGCATCTTGCTGACGTCATTCAACACACGCGCCATGCTTTTGTTCAAAGTATTTCTAACATTTCTCAGAAAGTTAGAAAACTTTGAAGGGGGTCTTGTAGAAGCATGGATTATGCGTCTATGCCTTACTCAGGCATAGGAGTACCTGCGCCTCATATTAAAACAACCATGTGGCGTATAAACCATGACTCACCTAGGCGTGGCACTGCATATGCCACTGCCCTCGAAACTTATGTGTACGCTTCATTTTTTGTGGCGAAAGACGGTCAAGACACGAATATCAAAGCGCCATAATGAATAATGTCATCTACGCCTCACTCGCACAGGCGCCCATCCTTCTACCCATGCCTCACTCGTACAGGCACGTCCTTATAGGCGTGAGATCACTTACACCCCAAACTCAAAATTTGGGCTGAGGACTTCGATCCATATGCTACGAAGATGGCCATGATACGAGTATCGAAGGGTCATGATTATTAATGCTGCTCGTCTTCGATGAAGGCGCACCTCTACGAATGGTCACACCTCACAGCTTATACAGGCACACCCCCCACTCGTGTCTCAATCATACGGGTGCGTCTAGTCACTCCCCCCAGATTGCATCTAATGAGTCGAATCTTTCTCGAGACGTCAAATCAAACGCTTCGAATCTTGTGCCAAGGATGAACCTAGAAGGATGAAATACAGGCATATTTGCCTGGATACATAAACAGGTGCGTGTTGCCTAGATACATAAAGGCGTATATTAGACTAATTAATCAGGCGTATGCCATCAGACTCTCTCCTGAGCGCATGAACTTTACGCTTACAGATTTCCTCAATACACTACCTAGGATAGTTATTTCTGGGTGCGTATGTCTTTTTAGCTGTGACAAGCCTAGGCCCGTACTACATACTGAAGATCCAGTCACACTACAGAACAAGTCTCAAGGAGTTTGAGATTCTCTCTAACAGCCTATCTACTACGTGGCTTTTATTGCAACCAACTCCTGTTTTTGGGCACCACATGGCAGTAGATGGCCTATGCGCCCGTCTAAGTACTGACGCATGAACCCCTCTTCCCCTCAGCTATAAATAGGAGGACTCTCCTGCATTCAAAACCTTTGGTTCATGAATTCCTCAAAAAGTTCCCGAGCAAGCCCGAGAGCGTTCTTGTCATTTCTCCTTAGTCAATGAAACTAAGCCCGGCAGTCCTCCCTCACAGCCATATCGTCAACAGAGTAAAAGAAGCAATCCTTCCCCGTCACAACCTAGATCAAAATCAAAGTACAATTAGGAATTCCTGTTCAGGAGTTCCTCCTTGCATTTTTGCTCGTAGTCTTCCCAGAAGCCCACTCTGAAGAGCTCACAAAGCGATATCGAACAGCTATGTCATTCAAAGGTTTCTTTCTTGAGCATGTATGCCAAGCGTACAATACAGAAGCCGATGTGCTTGCTAATCTAGCAGCAATGTTAACTGTCCCTGTGAAAAGGCAATATTTAATCATCATCGCTAATCGAGAATTATTCTGCATCAAAAATAATCTAAATATCGTATTCAGTAACGTGGTTGAAATTGGCACTACTAGCGAGGACTAGAGAACTCCCTTCATCGACTTTGCAGTGCATGATATCTTGTCGGAAGATCCATTCGTCGTCGGTCACTCTGATTCTACTACAATCATTCGTCAAAGACACTTGATCGTCGATCTGTCGATGGTATGCTTCTGTGCTGTCTTGCGAATGAGGAGGCAAAACAGATACTACATGAAGCTTATGACGCTATCTGCAGAGCATATCAGCCTGGTCCTAAGTTGCAAGACCGTATCAGACGTATGGGATATTATTGGCCCACCATGGTGGTGGATGCAATTGAATATGCAAGGAAATACAGATCATGTCAGATCCATGTAGATTTTATCCACCATCTAACAGAATTTTTGTATCCTACTGCAGCATCTTGGCCCTTTGAAGTTTAGAAAATAGATGTCATCGGTCCTATCAATCCACCATCATCTCGAGGACATCGATTCATCCTAGCTATAACCGATTACTTATCAAAATAGGCAAAAACTATTCCTCTAGCCGAAGTCAAGACAAGCAGTGTCATCAAATTCATTAAGCATCATATCATTTATCGATTCGGAGTTTCTCGAAGAATTATTCATGACAACGGACCTCAATTTGTGTGTCAAGCATTCACTCGATTCTGTAATGACACTCGAATCAACAATATTGCTTCTATAGCTTATAACCCGTAGCCAACGGTTTAGCTGAAGCATTCAACAAAACAATCATCAATCTTCTCAAAAAGTTTGTTTCTGCCAATAAATGCAACTGGAGCGAAAGGCTTGGGGAATGTCTATGGGCATATCGCACCACTGTACGTACCCCGAATGGCTGTACACCCTTCTCTTTAGTGTATGGATATGAAGCTGTCTTACCATTGGAGATTCAAATCCCATCCTTAAGGATAGCTATCGCCAACGAGTTGATGGTGGAAAATAATGATCGTCTTCGACTTCAAGAGCTTGAACAACTTGATGAGAAACGACTACTAGCTCAACAACATATTGCGCTATATCAAGCCCGAATCTTAAAAGATTTCAACCGCAAAGTCAAAGTACAAACCTTTCAAAAAGGCGAGCTAGTCCTTACTGTCATACGTCCTATGACTATGACACACATGAGCAAAGGCAAGTTTGAGCCAAAATGGGTGGGTCCCTATGTCATAACCATGTCTCCTCTAACGGAGCTTACCAGCTAACCGGAATAGATGGTCGGATCGCTATGATGCATATCAATGGCAAATTCCTAAAGAAATATAATGTTTGAAAATATGTATTATATTTTCTGATAAATATTATACATACGCAAATCTTCGAATTATTATCTTTTATTCACTTTTTATGAATATACCCACAGATAATAAGTCCTCAAAAATCTCCAGTAGAGTTTATCCAGATCTTATGGTACATCTTCAAAAGATTAACCCATAACATCCACCACAACATATCATCACAACATTATCTTTTGAAATCCAGTTGTTTTAAAAAATATTTTATTCTTAAACCCAATTGGTTTAAGGATAATCAACAGATATACGAATTCACGTCCACATTACCTCTGAATTCTATTGTCTATATCGACGACTAGTCATTGAAAATGTTATGGCAAAAATAAAATCACGCCAAGTTATATTCTGTTATGTCCAAGACCTCTGAACATATATAATAAGTGATGCTATTTTCAAGAAATACTTTGTCCACACTACTTCTGACAAAATATGTTGTGTCAAAGACGATAAGTCCACCAAATCATAAGTTCACGACAAATGAGCAAACATAAAAGGTTCTTTATTTCTTTCTCCATAAAAATGAGTAAAGGACAAAATTTGCGAAAAGAGAAAGCAAACTACATCTTAGAACATCAAACAGAAAACATCAAGACAAGAAAATAAATTCACTTTTATTCATTTGCTCGAGGATGGCCTTGCTGGGGCAGGTACCACTCTCTCAACCATCACATATATGAAGGGCCAACTGATCGAGGTCCTTAACATGAGCCAGATTATTCGAACTCCCGGTGCCACTACCTTCCGATGTCGATTCCTCCTTAACGATGACTTCAATTTTAGGAATTATTTCATTTTTAATAATCACTAATTCCACTTTGATGAAAGGAGAGAACACTTCCTTTTTGACGGCGACCTCAGCTTTTGGTGTCACCATACACGATGCAAAAGGGCAAAATAAAACAAGAGTTAAAATCATGAAAAAGTCTTCTTACAAGTTAAGAAGAAATAAGTAATTTTTCTCTAGTTTGTGCATGACAGTTCTTAATTGGCGCATGTGATTGACAAGTTCCTGTTTTGCGCATGCATAAGACAGTGCGTTGTTGGTAAGATTTTTACACATAGCGCGAAGCGCACATTGAGATAACAAAGGGTGCACGATATGATTTTGGACAACACTCTGAAAGAGGTGACGTGTTTTGAAAATTGTGCAACGCCAACCAACACTCTGAAAGAGGCGGTCGGCGTTGGCTTTAATTCGCGCTATTAGCGAATGGTGCCGACTCTACTGTTAGTCTTTCCCCCACCGTTCATTCACCTTTAAAAGTGGGGTTAGCCTCCCCAGCTCTCACCGACGGTGGCACATGCTATGGCGCCATCAGCGATGATGCTCGCGATGGAGCTCCGACGATGCCATTGCCCTTCGCGGCGGTGGATCTCTTTGGTGCCATTGATGACGGTGAAGAAAGCTTTGTGAACTCGGAAGGAGAAGAAGAAGAACATGAAAGTTCGAGAGAGAAAATTCTAAGTAAAGAACTCTCTCCCTCCGTCCCGAGGGTTATTTATAGCCTGAGTTTATGCGTAACAACCGTGTAAATCGCGCATGAAATAATGGGTTGGTTGAGATTCTAGGTGCGCCAATCGCACGTGAACGCTTCTAATTCAAAGTATTTCAAAATTTGAAATTTTTTAAAATTTAAAAACTTTGAAGGGGGTCTTATAGAAGCTTAAAAAAATATATATCAAAACAATACAGTGCGCTATTTATAGATAGCGCTAGGACTTATCTATCAAATGGCGCCTAGTATCTAATCGCGCCCAAACCCAAATAGCACCACCTTCAGATAGTGCGGGCTGCCACATAGCAATCTTCCCTAAGAAGCTAAGTTGTCAGTCATGATGATGACAACACGATAGTCGATAAAAATCTTTTCGAATCCCGAGCGCGGGACACTCGAGAAGATCTTGTCAGATTTGCCATAATGACGGTCGTTTTTTCTCAGCGCCATTCATCGATGGCACAAAGTTTCTAAAGTTCTTCACGGACTTGATGCTTTTCGCAGTTGTCGCCAATCAATAGATCGTGCCATTCATGTACTGGCGCCAATAAATCAATTATCATCCAGAAGCAGTTAGATGACATGGCACGCATGCCACTAATCTTGAAGAACGCACATACAACACTGCCCACGACCAAACACACTTCTCTCACATAATGCCATGCATCCCATGCAATTAAGCTAACCGTTCATGCGACTAGGTGATTGTGCGCCAAACTGTGTATAATCAGCCATGTTTTACACTGTGCGCCATTTATGATAACTACTTGAAAATTATTCCAAAACTCTATAAATAGAGTTCAAAATCACCTTTCAAAGCATTATTAATGATCATAATCTCCTGACCAAGCTTCCGCAACACACTCAAGAGCTTTTCTTTTCAGACATCGCATAGTCCAAAGGATAAAGTTATCATCTTCTGATCAGATTCCTATAGTTGTACTTGTCCAGAATTCAATTATACTCTTGTACTCTTTTCTTTTTCTTAGTTTATAGTTGAACTTTTTGTTTTTACAAACAAATAATAGAAAGGGGTCTCCAATACCTCTATCTTTACAATTTTAAGACAATAGGTCTCGTGTCAGACTGAGATTTGGGACAGATCACACGATTCCCCATCTGAAAAAAGCTCTCCAAAAGCAAGGCACGAATGAGAACCTGTAATATGGTTTCCCTTTTACTTGCTTCAAAAGAGGAAGTCTTGACCGATACTACGTCTGGTAGACTCTATCTCCGAGACTATCCGAATGGTCAAGAGAATGAAGTTGTTACTCCCCCTTCTGCTCCTGATGCTCTTCCAACATCGGTTCTACCAGAGGATTCGGGTCCTTCTAAACTGACAGCAGTTGATAAAGGCAAGCAGCAGGTTCGCTTTGACAAGAACCTAAAGAAGACCCTACTACAAGGCCTTCAGAAGCTGTTAACTTTGACATACTGGCTCAGCTAGCCAATACTCTGGCAAGACTATCGATCTTCGAGCTCCTTCGTCTCTCGAAGGAAACTCTAGAAATATTAAGCGAAGCCCTGATGCAAGCTGATGCTTGTCTTGCACATCTTAAAAAGTCAGACGAAGAACCTGTGGCATACCCTCAATGTCATAGTGTGATGGAAATAATGTCAAACATTACCTTCACCCAAGATGACATGCTGTTAGAAGACAATCAGCATGACTGACCTCTTTACTTCACTGGGTACGTCGACACAATGAGGGTGGATCGTATCCTTGTCAATCCTGGGTCTGCACTCAACGTAATCCCAAAAACATTGCTGGATTCTCTAAAGATTCTAGTCCACACTCTTTCAGCAACGGTTACAACTATTTTTGGATTCAATTCTAGGAAGAGTAAACCACTAGGAAAGATTCGCTTGAGAGTCCAAATCGGCGATCTCCACACAAAAGTCACCTGTTATGTGATTGAAAATTATGTTTCCTACAACCTATTGTTAGGAAGGTCATGGTTGCATAAACATAATATTGTGCCATCTATTCTCCATCAGTGCTTCAAGTACTTGGATGATAACGAAGAGATTAAGAAGGAAATTATTAACCTTAATCCTTTTCAAGGTGTTGAGGCCTACTGTACAGACTCCAGAATGTACATAGAACAGTATATGAAGGTCGTGCTAGCTATGGACACAGAGGAAGACCAAAAAGATGACTCAGACGACGTCTTGATGATTCCAGTCAAAGGACGCACCTCTCTTCCTTCATCTTCTCTGATGTTAACCATCACTCTTGCTCCTCCTACTGAAAATGTAGAGCAAAGGGAGCTCACCTCTTCTGAGCCTCTTGTTATCGACCTTCGTCGTAACAAGCCTACTCCTTCTCTTTCTCCTCCTCTTTTTATCGACCTGATAGTGTCTCCAGCCAAGGTCACTGTTGTAACTTTTGAGACTGAAGATATCAATAATACAATGTCTCCTTCGCAGTATATTGATGTCAACTATTATGCACAACATTATTTATAAATTCTGGACAATTTCGAAACTCTCACCTTAGGAGCAATTTAACCTTTTCAAGATGAGAAAGTTTACGAACCGGTACATTCATTCATTCTTCTTAGTTCCTCATCGGAACGATGAGGAGCATGCAATCCTCTTTAGCAGAGAACGTAACCAAAGATCTATACTCGATAGTGATTCTGAAAATGATGATCGTAGAAGAATGCAATTGCGTCATTATAGTCAGCAATCCAAAAACATCATTCAAAAAATGGGTTATGATTTCGTGTCTGGACTGAATGAAAGCAAAGGTAGACGTACTCCTATTCGACTACCTGCTCCGAAAGGAAGGTCATCACAATACTATAACAAGACCAGACATAGGTTATGCTACATTACGCCGAATACAACTCCGAATAGATCTGAATCAGATGAAGAGATACGATCTCACTCTTCTGATTCCTCTTCATGGGACTCAGACACCAGTATAGGGGAGGTTCATCAACTAACTCTATCTGTCAATATGGTGACAACTGAATTCCCAGAAGGCGACAAATGATGACTTTATCAAAATGAGGATGAGCCTTAGGCTAAAAGAATGGATACTTAATGGGAACTTCACTTCGAACAGCGTGAACCACCCACTGAGGATGAGCTAATCCAAATCAATGTTGGAGACGAAGCTTCTCCAAGTCCAATCTTTATCAGCAAAAACCTCTCTGGAGCAGATAAACAAGACTTGATCGAGCTCATTAGAGAATACATTGACATATTTGCCTTAACCTATGAAGATATGTCGGGGCTAGATCCTTAGATTGCTACCCATAAGCTCAACATGTTACCAAATGCTAGGCCGATCAAGCAACAACAGTGACGGTTTCGACCTGATGTGATGGACGCCATAGAAGCAGAAGTCAAAAAGCCTATTGCCCGTGGCTTTGTTAGGGAGGAACAAAATCTCGACTGGGTGGCTAATGTCATTTCAGTCGTTAAAAAAAAGGAAAAGTCTGAGTCTGCATCGACTTTAGAGACCTCAATGCAGCTTGTCCAAAGACAAGTTTTTTCTTCCAATCACTGATGTTATGATCGACAACACCTGCAGATTCGAAAGAATGTCTTTCATGGATGGGTTCTTTGGATATAATCAGATCAGGTTGAATCCCCAAGATAAAAACTATACGTCCTTCCGCACTCCTCTGGGATTCTATTGCTATACAGTCATGTCATTTGGTCTCAAGAACGCTGGTGCTACCTATCAGCAGGCTATGAGTACTATTATCCATGAGCATTTGCAAAAAATAGTTGAATGCTATGTCGACGTTATTGCTTTCAAGAGTCGTTTAAATAAAGACCACATCTAAGACTTAAAGGCTATTTTCGATCTAATACGTCAGCATCAACTCAAAGTGAATCCAACCAAGTCATTCCTGGGAGTCTCTAGTGGCAAATTCTTCGAATTCATTATTACCTCTAAGGGTATACACGTTGACCCCGAGAAAGTCAATGCCATTCAAAAGATGCATCCTTTACACAACCTAAAAGAGCTACAAAAATTCCAGAGATGACTTGCGTATATCAGTAGATTCATCTCAAATCTCTCTGGACGCTGCAGACCGTTCACTCAACTAATAAAGAAAGGTGTGTCTTTCGGTTGGACTAATAAATGTCAGCAAGCATTCGAGGACATTAAGCGGTACTTGATGAATCCTCCTATCCTGGTTCCTCCAATCACAGGAATACACTTCTTGATGTACGTTCGAGCAATGGATTACTTTCTCAGTGCCCTCCTAGCTTAGAAGAACAGTGAAGGTCATGAGCAAGCAATCTACTACCTCAGTCGTATAATGATTGGTGCTGAATATTGATATAATTTGGTGGAAAAAGAATGCTTAGTCTTGATGTTCGTCGTCCAGAATATGCGTCATTACATCACGGGCCAGACTATTCATGTCATCTCCAAAGTCAATCCTGTGCTGGTTCTGATGAAGAAGCCTAGTACACTCAACTCCAGACTCGCTACATAGGCAATATTGCTAGCACAGTATGATATTGTCTCTGTCCTGCAGAAGTCTGTCAAGGGTCAAGCCCTAGTTGACTTCTTGGCTGCTCATCCAATTCCTGAAACTTCAATGCCCTACGAAGAAATTCTTGATGAAACTCTAGAGTCTAACATGACTTCAAGACGAATACTTGCTTGGCATCTATTCTTTGATAGTGCATCTAGAATTAGACCTAACGGTATCATCATCACTGGTGTAGGAATTGTTCTTGTATCCCCAGAAGGGCTTGCCATTCAAAGAGCCTATTATCTGGACGAACTGTGTTCCAACAATGTTGTCGAATACAATGCTTTGCTTATCAGTCTCCAATTAGCTAAACAAATGGATATAGACTATCTTGAAGTATAATGAGACTCTAAACTGATTATCAACCGGGTTAGAGGTACATTTGAGATTCGACACCAAGATCTCATCCCCTATCAAGAAGCAGCAGTTAAATTGGCTATATCATTCAAAGGTTTCTTTATAGAACATGTACGCCGAACGTGTAATACGGAAGCCGATGTACTCGGTAATCTAGCAGAAGTGTTAGCTGTCCCGGTAAAAAGGCAACAGTGAATCGGCATCGCTAATCGAGAATTATTCTGTACCATAAATAATTTGAACATTGAATTTAGTAATGCGGTTGAGATTTGCACTACTAGCGAGGACTGGAGGATCCCTTTATTGACTTTGCAGTATATGACATCTTACCAGAAGACCCTAAAGAAGCAACGACAATTTGTTATTGGTCACTCCGATTCTATTACAGTCACTCGTCCAGGACACTCTACTGTCGATCATTTGATGGTATGCTTCTGCACTTTCTTGCGGGTTACGAAGCAAAACAGATATTACGTGAAGCTCATGATGGCATGTTAACGGTGCATATCAGCTTTGTCCCAAGCTACAAGACCGTATCAGACGTACGGGATACTATTGGCCCACGATGGTGGCAGATGCAATTAAATATGCAAGGAAATATCGAGCATGTTAGATCCATACAGATTTTATCCACCAACCGTCCGAATTCTTACATTCCACTACAACATATTGGCCTTTTGAAGCTTGGGGCATGGATTTCATCGGTCCTATCAACCCACCATCATCTCGAGGACATCGGTTCATCCTAGCTATAACTGATTATCTCTCAAAATGGACAGAAGCTATTCCTTTAACTGAAATCAAGACAAGCAGTGTCATTAATTTCATCAAGCATTACGTGATTTATCGATTTGGAGTTCCTCGGAGAATCATCCATGAAAATGGACCTCAGTTCGTGAGTCAAGCATTCACTCAATTATGTAATGACACTCGAACCAATAATATTGCTTCTATAGCTTATAACCCTGCAGCCAACGGTTTAGTAGAAACATTCAATAAGATAATAATCAAGCTTCTCAAGAAGTTCATTTCTGCCAATAAAGACAACTGGAGCAAAAAGCTTAGGGAATTTCTATACGCATACCGTACTACTGTACGTACCCTGACTTGGGGTACACCCTTCTCTCTGGTGTATGGATGTGAAGCTGTTTACCGTTGGAGATTCAAATTCCATCCATAAGGATAGCTATCACCAAAGAGTTAACAGTAGAAAATACTGATCGTCTTCAACTTCAAGAGCTTGAAGCACTCGATGAGAAACAGTTGCTAGCTCAACAACACATTGAGCTATATCAAGTCCGTATCTCAAAATCTTTCAACCGCAAAGTCAAAGTACGAACCTTTCAAAAAGACGAGCTAGTCTTTACTATCATATGTCATATGACTATGACACACATGAGCAAAGGCAAGTTCGAGCCAAAGTAGAAAGGTCCCTATGTCGTAAGCAAAGTCTTCTCTAATGGGGCCTACCAGTTGACCGGAATGGACGGTCGAATAGCTATGATGCCTATCCATGGCAAATTCCTGAAGAAATATCATGTTTGAGAGTATGTATTATATTTTCTGATAAATGTTGTACATACAGAAATCTTCGAATTATTATCTTTTATTCATTCTTTAATGAATAAACCACGAATAATAAATCCTCAAAAATTCTCAGTGGAGTCTAAGCCAGATTTTATGGTACATCCTCAAAAGATTACCCTATAATGTCCATCATAACTTACCATCTCAACTTCATCTTTTGAAACCCAGTCGTTTTAAGAGATATCTTATTCTTAAGCCCAGTTGGTTTAAGGATAATCAACGTATATATGAAATCATATATATGAACTCACGTCCACATTATCTCTGAATTCCATCGTCTGTATCAACTACTTATCACGTCCACACTATCTCTGATACGTCGTCACAAAAGTAAGATCACATGAAGTTGTATTCTGTCACATCCATAACCTCTGAATAAATATAATTAGTGATGTTATTTTCAAGAAATACGTCACGTCCCGCACCTCTGAATGTATTTCTCTAATACTGTCTATTACCTGTGTCTCAAACAGATACATGAAGTAACATAATCGCAAAATAATAACGTTTTTATTTTATTTGATCTTGAGAATATAAACTATTACATTGATCAATATGTGATAAAATAAAATTGTTCACAAAAAGATTATTACGTTGATCCTCTAAGAGACTCATTGGGGAGGTGGAGTACTGAGGTCAGAAATTATTTTCTTTAAAGCTTCGGCTCGTTCTACCCTTGTGGCCATCACCCTTGCCCTGGCCAAGCCCCTCCAGAACTTTGGAAGCAAAGGCTGTATTGATGTAATGTGATGCTCCATCTCCATATTCTGAGCTCGGAGAAGATCATCTCTTTGCATGTTCAGATCATCTATATGGCTTGAGGCAAATTGATGTAACTCGAGCTCCTCTTCTTGGCGCTTCCTAGCTACTGACACCGATGGACGGGTCCTGGCCAGTTCAGCTTCTAGCTCTTGAATACGAGCCCGACCCTCAATTACTTTTCTGTCTTTCTCCGTTGTCTCAGTTTTATAAAGCTCAATGGCGGAAGTGGCCTCAGCAATACTGGACTCTATCTCTCTAGATTGTATCATGAACGCGACCATAGAATTGTCCAGTACAACTCATCGTTCTCGTACTCACGAGCTATTGTCTCGCACTCAGCATCCACTAGTCTTTGTATATTTTCCCTTGTCGGCTTTTGGTAAGACTGTATAGGCTCTTTGAGCTCCGATAGGATATGCTCTAAGGTATTTCCTCTTTCAGCGTCGCCCAAGTTGTGTATTCTCCCATCCTTAGAAAAATTTCGTCCTTGAAATTTCCTAAAGCTAGTCAAGCATGTTAACCAAAATAAAAGCTCAAGAAAATACAACTATCTCAATAAAACAAAACATGACATATAAGTAAATGAATGCAACATTAATATAAATAAATGCGTAAGCAATAATACAACCACAATCAAGAAGGGCTGGAGGCATATGAATAAATATGTCTCCTGAGTCAGTTGAGTAGGGACTCGCCCTCGCTGGCCTACGCTGAATCCCAAAATAGATAGGGGTCAAGTCTCAAAGTAAGTTGGTACCAATGACTTAGTCTAGTACATGACTCTACCTAGGACGTATCTTCGTAGTCGAGACACATGATAGATATCAATATCTCGAGATATAAGGACAGAAGAGTGGGACGAGAAACTCTCATTCACTCTCCGAATAAGTCAAGCCGACCATTGTACTCCTGATATCGGTGAAATACAAGGCCGCCGACAAGAACCCAAGATATACTGCCACTACCTGGCCTGCTACTGAAGGATAAATCAAAAGGGCATAACTGAAAGAGGACCATAAAGATGGTACCTAAGTCTCCCTAGGTACTACCCTCATGCCGATACTAGAGCTGTCCCTGAGACTGCGCATACAACTGTGCTCTGTGCTGCCTGACCCTCTGAGCTCGCGATGGCGGAGGATACTGTGCCAATGGCTGAACATCTAGTATTGGCCCTAACTACTCATCCTCTGCTGGGGGTGATGACAGATACGACTGAAAGGACTTAGGTGGTACATCTAGTGTAGCTGGTCGCCCTCGAGAAGTCGGATAGGGGCAAGTGCTAACAGAATGGTGCTCTGCTCCACAGTGGAAGCATCGTCCAAAATATGTACATCCTTTTTGCTCTGTCTGATACTTCTGCTGGTCCTTCTGCCTCTGAACCTGGGCCTTTATATACTACTGAGGCCTCTCCTGCTGGAATGCATGGGACTGCATCGATAAAGGCCTCTGAGCTCGCTTCTGCTAAAGTGGTGTTGGTACCCCGAACTGGGTAACTGTAGGCTAGAAGGATGAAGATCCAGCTGAACTCCTCCGGGGACAAATACCTACCATGTGGTCTGGTGATCCGCATGACAAACATAGAAAGTTGGCCCTTCGATAAGTAAGATGAGTGTGCCCTTCCCTTCCACAGAAGGAACATACAACTGGTAACTCCTCGTGTTGGTGTGGATGATCGTATGATGGTACGGATGAGGGATATCGAGGTGAAAAGCCTGACATGGGTGCATGGTATCTCTTACGACCCTCTGTTCTAGATATCGTTCTTCTGGCTATATGCTCGTGCTCTCGCACTGCCTCTATAGTAGGTCAGGCTCGATATGCTGACTGACTAGATGACTGGTACTACCTGGCTCCAATCTGCACTCTTTCTGGCTGCAAGTCCTCGGCTTGAAACATCTTTGGTATTCCTTGGCTACTACGCTCTATCAACATCTAGATACTCTGTTGGAGAACGAGATCTCGTTGTTGTTATGACTCCATCAAATCCTTCATGATCCCTAGGAATGTATGCACATCGGAATGATCTGATACTACCTTTGTTCGGACTGCTGACTGTATTGGTGGTACATGATGCCTTGACGATCTATCACTGGTATTGACCGATAAGACTCTAGCTGAACTGGCAATACTGACTGCATAGGTACAACTGGTTGATCGAGATAGACGGACATCACTGCCCTCTGGTCGACTCTCGACTCTGCTCCTAAATGCTTAGACCGATCCTAAAAAAATGGCCTAACAAAAGATTGCTGACCTGCCATCGGCAGAACCCAAACAAGATGATCGAAAGGATTAAGGACAGTACCCCTAAAAGTTAAAGGATACACGGATTAAATCGAGGGAACATGAAAGATCAATGATCAAGGCAGATATCAGGTCAAAGGATCAGAGATATAGAATAATACGAAGGATATCAATAAAGAAAAATTGTGACTAAGATATCTAAATATCAGTAACCCCCACATATCTGATAAATTAGACCTGCATGGGCACCACTAAAACCTATGTCACGCCCCAGAACTAAAAATACTGGCAAGTAGGGATGGACCAGGCCAGCTACGTATTCCAAAATACTCCTATATCCCGAAATAACGTATAAGGTAGAGACATGGGGGCTACAAGCCAACAGTCATTCCTACGTCGAGCAATCCTAGGTATCTCAATCACAGACAAATATATAAAGTACAAGAAGTATGATCATCAGACATAAAATAGTAAAGCATCCCAAACTATATATAATGGATGATCATGAAGCTAGTAATATAAAGTGAAGAACTAGCAAGAGTAATAGTCATACATGATAAGCTCTAGCTATAGTCAAGAATACGCAAATCATGTTTAGTCCCCTAGGCTAAATGTCAAGATCCAAAATACGAGCTAAATACGTGCTCGGGGGCTAAACGCAACAAAAGAATAATGTACATAACTAGTGGATGAATGATATAGAAAAACCCACTAAGGTACTCTGGTGCTCCGCGTAGTCACCATCGAGTAGATGGTATGGAAGATCCTTCATGCTCCTCTATCAGATTTGGCCAAAGAAAACTAGTGGGGTCAGACCGCCAATAGCAAGTACCACAAAGGAAGCCAAACTAAGAACTAAACCAGCAATAACTAACATAACAATGGATAGAGTCAGAAATAAGTAAATACAAATCGAGACTCGTGCACTACCAATTCACTCATCTCGAGAATGGAAAAGACAATAAGCAAAGAAACATGGAGCATAGAGTAAATAACATATGACATAATATAAATTGTGGACATGTAAGGTAAACGGAAACATGTGAACATGTGAGATAATTTGAATGTATGAGCACGTAAGAGGAATGATACATGTGAGCATGTAAGATAACTGGGACATATGAGCATGTTAGATAACTGGAACATGTGAGCATGTTAGATAACTGGGACATATAAGCATGTGACTTAGAAACTATTCCAGAACCCGAGTTACAACCCGTAAACCAAACAAGGACCGGAGTTGTAACCCTTCTCCTGAATAGAACTTCGTCTCTAATCAGTGTACAACATAGGGATCATGGATAGCGTGTGAGTACTGAATAGGACAACAAATGACAAGATGACTAAGAAGGTATTCCGGAACCCAAGTTACAACCCATAAACCAAAGAAGGACCGGGGTTGTAACCCTTCTCCTGAACAGAACTTAGTCTCTAATCCTTTATCGACAAAAGTAAAGCATAAACAATAATGTATTGAAATAAACAAATACAGACACTGCCTAGACAAAACTAGACTAGACTGGACTCCATACAACAATCATGGCCAAACAATGAGTATGAATTTATACATTAATTCTTCCCTCCCAATGATCTAGATAATCAAGCTAGTTGTTTAGTCCTTAACATTTTCTTGTTGGATTCTGGGTATGGCATTCCGCAGAATCTATCCTAGGCATGATATGCAAGACTGGACAATACAATAAAGTGCACTATAACAATCCACAACAAGAAAATATAATAAGCTGGAAGCTAGGAGTGCGCTACGAGGAGCCATTATAGAGAAAATAGGGAGTGCACCATGATGGGCCACTATCATGTAAGCAAATAAAGACATGTACAAGAGTGCACCACGACGGGTCACTATCTAGTAAGCAAAGAAGACATGTAACATGAGTGCGCCACGACAAGCCACTATCTCGTAAGTAAAAAATATATGTAACATGGGTGCGCCACAAAGGGCAACTATAGATTATCAAGATGAGATCATGTTGTCATGTTCAAGTTAAGTTCAATATTCAAGTTAAGTTCAATATTAACAAATTATCAAGTTGGGTCGTCGTATTTTAGGTCAAATATAGAAAACATACAAAGAATATCAAAAATTGTGCTTGAAACTATCAGTCGCATATGAACTCCAATTAAAGTAAAATAAGAAGATTCTTAAAGTAAAGACAAAGATCTACAACTTTCATGCTTTGAGTTTTTCAAGATTCTCGCTACAAAATAGCTCAAACGGGCAAAATCAGTCAAAAATAGCCATTTGTGCATGGGCACGCCGTACGCGCGGGCAAAAATGCCCACGGCGCATGGTGCGCACATGCACGACGCACGGTCTGCGTACTGCACGTGTGGGCAAAACTGTCCACGGCGCAAGATTCGCCCATGCTAGGCGCTTGGGTACGCAGCAGAAAATTACGGGGGCGCACAGCGCACGACATACGCTACGTGCGCGGGCAAAAATGCCCACGACGCAAGCACGACGAACGACAAAAATGCTGCACGCGACACTGTTCATGTCCAGACAGCACCAAAAGGTATAGGAAACCCATGAATACGAAAAATAGTATAACTTCTTCATACGAAGTAGAAATCAAGCGGTTCAAAAGACAAAATTGTGTATAATGGAATTTCCCACAACATGGAACCATTAGATTTCAGAAATAACAAAGTTTAAGAGATCAAAACCAAGAAAATAAAAAAATTACAAACTTAGATCTATAAAAATGTAACCATTAAAACTGAAAACTTCAAGTTCTAATGGGGCTTAGAATCATGCAAGGAAGAGAATAGAACAAACAAAATGACAACGAAACCATATTGTTCAAGATTTGGCAAGATGTACTTGCCTAGGGTTGGAGGAGGAGTAAATGTAGAAGAAGATGAAAAGTAAATAAAAAATAAGGAAATAGAGAGAGAGAAGTTGGTTTTTATACAAAACTCTTTTCATCTAAAGCCAACCCAAACCAAGCCATGCCAAATTGAACCAAACCAAATTAAACCAAGTCAAGATTAAACCATGGCAAGGCTACGAAAGACAAGTCAAAATATGGGTCACCTGACAAATGTCAGAATTTTGTATACGTATACTGGAAATAGTATAACGAAAAATGGGAGTGACAGGTATGCCGTCGGTATACACTGGTATACTGGCGGTATTTCGGTCAAGGAAAAAATTTATAAGTTGGTAAATTTTTAAAGCATTCAAAAAACCAAGAAAATACGAAATACAGTACAAAAAATACGTTTCCATAAATAAATACCGATACTGTGAGGCAAGTCTCACACGTATGGCGTCAATTGGATAGAGAGAAGGCAACCTTACAAAATCGTAAGGATGATTCTTCTCTAGGGCCAAATGAACCAAGGAGCACATGGAAGTGAAGAAGGCGTCCGTATAAGTACGGATGATGCCACTCATCATCGCCGATACACCAGGTGTCACTACCTCAACGGGAACTCCTCCTTCAATAGAGACGAAAGGAATGGCAACCTGCGCAACATTAGCACCTAAAGATTTTGGTACATGCATCCCCGATGAGCTTTCCTCCATGACATGTCCCGACATCCAAAGGAGCCATGGTAGAACTGAAGCTGAAGGCAGTAGAGGTTAATGGGACTCTGGCGATTGTTTCTATATGATCTGTTTTAATTTAAAATAAAATTATTATATCATATGGCATTAAATAAAGTAGCAACGGTAAATAAAGTCATAAATTTACCTGGGCCCGTTGGTATATATGGAGTATTTATTGGCACAGTATCTCTTTCTTTAATAAGCCTCTCAAACACAGAAGCAGATACTGCTGCCTGACTACTGCCTGCATCTGAGCCTCTAGACATCAAACGGCTGCTCCCAGCCTCTGAGCCCGCATGGCTACCTCTGGCCCCTGACTTAGCTTGGCCTCCCTGGGCTGTCTTTTCTGCCATTTCCTTTTCAAAAATGTGCTCAACAGGGGCCTGAACCCCCTTAGCATCAATATCAGGGTTTTATCACCCTCAAGACCTTCGAGACCTTCAGCAAGGTCTTCATTGCCTCCATCATCATTATCTGGGCTTCAATCACCCTTAATGTCAACGTCAGAGTTCTCATCGTCCCACGGTTGATCGAGATTCTAGTCATCATCACTAGGGCTCTAGTTGCCCTCATCTTCAACAGGGTGCTCATCACCCTCAATTATAGTCTGGCTATTTTTGGCCCCCAAGTTCTGATCCTCATGTGTTGCTGCCTGATCTAGGCTTAATTCAGCTTTTTTGAGGTCGGAGTCAATATCAACAGGGTCCTCCTCTCGATCGGTTTTGAGGAGGTATTTTGTGCAGGACAGGGGCTACAAGAGTTTGGATTATAGAAAGAACTGGAATTTCTGGAGCAGCCTCCTTTGGAGTTGACATTTTTTAGGAATTGTGGCCCTTGAAGCATCATCAATGGTTGGTGGCAACATCAAACCAGCCGAAGTAAGCACCATCAATGTCCTCGTAGACAGGGGAATAGTGAGCGTAACGATTACTGGTTCTAAAACAGTAGCCGGAGGGACTTCCACTACAGCAGCTGGAGCCGGTTCACTGGTAGGTGGAAGCTCTGGAGATGAAGATAGATCAATACAAATTGCTACAGGATTAACATCTACAAACTCTTGTTGAACTGATAGCTTAAGTGTATCACCTTGTGGAGAAAATAGGCCCCCAATTGACGGCTGTAATGGCTCATGAATAGGTTACTGCCTTGGAAAATGAGGGATAATAGAGGCTATAGTTTTTTCTGTCATAGCTCTTGATACCAACAATTTTCTCTTGGCGGCATTCTTGACCAGTCGTGGAGGAGAAACGACAGTAGCAAGCTGATCTCCAGGAGTAACCCGCTCTCAACTCGTCTCCTCAACCCCACTCTCCTTCAGAGGAGGGGATGGGGTTGTTCCTCTGAAAGAAGATATTCCTCCAGGGGAAAGCTCCACGTCTAGTTGTCGTAATTGAAGCCTTGTCCTTGCCATAGGCTTTTCAACGATGGTCGTTTCTTTCTTTTTCTTTTATTTTCACTTAGCGGGAGAAGGAAGTTCATCTTAGGCTGACTGGGTAGATGAGGCCCCAGTTTTCTATTTCTTGCAAGTCTCCTTCACAGTAGATTTTTTTCTGCTTCTTGAGAGTGACATGCAGTGCATCATGCACCTTATCATGGAAACCAACAAGTGTAGCCTCAAAAGGGTCATTAGCAGGAACGTTCTCCTCAGTTTCTATAAATTCCATGGTAGCTTCGGTCCCTTCTCGTGACCTTCTCACACCAACAAAACTATCGGATAAGGAATAACCTTAGAAGAAAGTGTTGGCTGAGGTGTAGAAATTCGCATAAGTATTCAACATACACGGGCCCGCTTGAAAAGTAGCAGAAGGTATGGTAAATATAGCTTTAGTGCTCCTCATACTGTAGTATCTCCATCCTCGAGCACCATCGATCAGATATACGAAGGCTTTAAGGTAGGTGGTTGCATTCCCAACGTGCATCTGGTCGTAGCCGAACTATTGAGCAAATTGGCTAGACAGGTACGGTTCTAGATATCATTCACTTTTGAACCGATACACCAGATGTGAGGGTCTGATCATTTTTAACCAAGTGAAGGCTGCTGGAGGTCGACGAGTACCCATAGGCTCCAAATCCATGAAAGGAGACGAAAAGGTCTCGTACCCAGGAGGAGGAGCGACACAGAAGAACCTTCACTCAGAGCACCTATTCAGTGCCTTCCTACAGTCGAAAAGGGAGTCCGCTTTCCATCGGGACGTGGCGTATCGACCGATGAAATCTTCTTCCATAGCACCGAGAGCTGGATCCATCAAACAAGGATGGTGTAAGATTAACCAACCAAAGAGATAAGTATACGACATCTCGGTGCGAGGAAAGTCTTTTCGAGTACCCGGCTTCTCCATTATAGTGGTTGTGAATGCACGGAGACCTACATTTAACTGACAAGTCATCGTAGAAAGGATATCCATCTTATATCTAAACACTAGACGTACTGTGGCAAATAGCAAACCTCAGTGGATGTGATCGACCACATTGGTTCCAGGAACCACAAACTGTCGCAGCCAAATAGAAAGGAAGCCCGCCAAAGTAGCCTCCGGAGACATGGTTATACCACCTTGTCTTATATAAGTCTCGATAGGGGTGCCACCAGTAGAGTCATACCAATCTTCTTCCAACTCATTATTGACATGTTCTGATTCTTCAATCAGTATTTCAATTGTGTCATTGTTGAGCGGTTCAAAGAAACGGGGCTCACATGCTAAATGCTTTTGCGCCTTATTCTCTGCGACATGACCTTGGAAGAGATACACCAGCCACTTGGACGTATAGCATGTCCCAATTGCCCTACTCTTATACAAGAGGGTACAAATCATGAAATAACATAGTAGCTCCTCGAAGGCTACCACCATCCGAGGGTTCTCTTTGGCTATAGCTTTTAGTTCTTCTTCAGTTGGCACAAACTCCTCGTAGGGGTTCTCATCCATTGGTAGATGTGATAAGAACTGCATCTTGTGTAAGTCGAGGCCTATCACCCCATGAGGAGTCACGAATGTACCCATCCTGTTGTTGTACCTCTCCACCAAGGCTAAGAACATATTGGAATTGGTTTAGATGCTACGGGAGGTGGTCAAGACGGCATCATAAAGTTCCAACTCAACTAGCTTGTCCTTGAAGTTGTTCAGAGCCCATATTGAAAGACGTTTCCAACGCTTAATGTCTGGATGCATCAAACCTGTCAACCACATGTTTGGGGTTGGATATGTTCCTCCAGCTATGGCAAAAATATTGGCAAAGAATAGTATTCTGATCGAAATCATCAAAGATGAATCATCGATCGGTACACAACTTGGTTTCAAGCCTCTCAAATACGTACTGTGTCTCTTAGAGGAACTGAAGAATATGTCCCTCCTCTGGGTCCCAAATTTGTGACATATCTTTCCAACCCTAGCCTATTGGAATGAAGTTAAATCCCATGACATTTGCCGAGGGTAGCTGGCATGGGCATAGCGGGTAAGAGACATGTTCCTTGCCATATCTGGGAGATATGCCAATCTTTTTCTACTTTGGTAAACTCATTTTTCTTGTTTCATCTTGACTG
Organism: Iris pallida; assembly: GCA_029216955.1. Classification (NCBI taxonomy): domain Eukaryota; kingdom Viridiplantae; phylum Streptophyta; class Magnoliopsida; order Asparagales; family Iridaceae; genus Iris; species Iris pallida. Next base: position 9,430,781 of record JANAVB010038020.1, on the reverse strand, counting down.
AGTGGCTTTTTCAATGGCTTCTCCAAATAATAAGGTTGGTTTCTTATGAGGAGTCTGATCCGTACTAAAGAATGGTTCACCGTTCATCGGACAAAGTAGAGTCCTTTCATCTTGGGACTCTAGCAGAGCTCTCATAGTAGCAGGAAGGTCGTATTGTGGGAAGTTGACATGAGAAAGATCTTCTTCGTACTCCGATACCCAGAAAGCTGAAGCCAATATCTCTGCATGAGGGTCTTCCCTGAGATCAACTGCAGAAAAGAGAAGAAATAAGAGTTAAAATAATGAAAGAATGTTCTTATAAATTAAAAAAATCTAAGTGATTTTTAGCCCAGCGCAAATCATAGATGTTACAATACACAGTGTGATGGTTTCTAAATGGCGCACATAGTATGGCAATTCTCTAAATTGTGCATGCAGTATAATAGTTTTCAAATTGTACGTACAACATGGCAGTTTTTAATTTGTGCATGTGTTATGACAGTTCTTGTTTTGCACATGCATAACACAATGCACTATTGACAAGATTTTGATAGATAGAGCAGCGCACTTTGAATGAACAAAGGGTGCACGATATGTTTTTGGCCAATACTCTGAAAGAGCTGGCACATTTTGGAAATTGTGCAGCGCTAACCAACAGTCTGAAAGAGGCGGTCAACGCTGGCTTTTAGCTCATGCTACCATCAAATGGCGCTGAGCGTACTGTTTGTCTTCCCCGACCAAACATTCACCTTCGAGAGCAGGGTTGGCCTTCTCGGTACTCGTCGACAATGGCACGTGTCGTAGCGCCCTCAACGGTGACGTGTATGACGTAACTTTAACAATTCCCTTGCCTTTATCAGCGACGGATCTCCTTGGTGCCATTTTCCATGATCGAAGAACTTGTAAGAACGAAAAAAAGAAGATGAGAACTCGAGAGAGAATTTATAAGTAAAGGACTCTCGCTCTCCTTTCAATAAGCTATTTATAGCCTACGCCTACGTGTAACAGACGCACAAATTGTGCACGTAATGGTAGGTCGGTTAAGATTCTGCGCGCATAAAATCTTCTCAAATACTTCTTATTCAAAGTATTTCAAATTTCAAAAAATTTGAAATTTGAAAACTTTGAAGGGGATCTTGTAGAAGCTTCAAAAAAGCCAAAAGAATGCATTACGCTACTTAAAGATAGCGCCAGGGTCTATCAATTAAATGGCGCCTGATGTCAAATAGCGCACAACATTAAATGGCATTGGACATTAAATGGCACCTTGTTGCCACGTGTAAGCTTCTTCGAAAAGCTAAGTCGTCGGTCATAATGACTGACAACACGAAAGTCGAGAAATATCCCTTCGAATCTCGAGCGCACAGCGCTCGAGGAAGATTATATCAAACCGATCATAATGGGCTTTGTCAGTTCCTCTGCTCCATTTATCTTTGGCACAAAGTGGCTGACTCCTCACAGAATCAATATTTAAGCGCATTTCACCAATCGGCGCTCCTCAACACCATGTGCCATTCATTAACTGGCACCAAACATTCAACTATCATCCAGAAGCAGTTAAGATGACGTGGCATGCATGCCACTAATCTCGAAGAACGTACATGAAATACTGCCTACGACCAAACGCACTTCTCTTAGACAATGCCACATGTCCCATGCAGTTAAGCTAACCGTTCGCACAAATGGGTAAAACAAAACATAGCACACCAAATTACACTATGCGCCAATCATTGTAACTACCTGACAGTTACCATAAAACTCTATAAATAGAGCTTAAAATCATACTTAAAATCATCACGAATGATCATAATCTTCTGAAAAGTTGTCGCAGCACGTTCTAAAGTATTTCTTCTCCGACATTGCATCGTCCAAGGGTTAAAGTGATCGTCTTCTTATCAAATTCCTAAAGTTGTACTTATCCCGAATCAAATTATACTTTGTACTTTTCTTTTTTTTGCTTGTATTTAAGTTCTTAAAAACTTTTATTTTTGCAAACAGCGGCGTGTGTATGGCCAGCAGCTGCCACAGCGTGCGTAGCAGCATGTACAACAGCGACGACGGTCGCCAATGCCGTCACAACCAACACTGACCATCCACCGCATGGTCGACATGCACCGACGAACCCGTCCCCCCCGATAGCCACCTTCCTCCCTGACGCGAGTATTGGGTGATCGGTGCATTTTGCACGAAATCCTACCGTGACAGGCGTAAATTCGATTCTAGAATTTGGTTTCAACGCATGAACTTTAGACACATTTTTTGGACAATCTGACCATTGGATCGTGGAACGGTTTCTTTCGTCTCAATATCGGTATATACTCCTTCACTCTTCTAATATTTCAACCATTAATTCGATCATTTGATAGATCAAAACCGGCCACCAAGTTGACTATTTAAATTACGTTTATTTCGGACAGTTTCGTGGAGCCAACTTCGCAAATTTATTTCTCTCTCGTTGAAGCTCTGTTTGACGAACCACCAACTTGGCTGTATAGCAGCTATAACTACCTTCAAGTGATAAAATTTTCAATTGAATAGGATATCATTTGGTTAGTTAAAATTGACGTCAAAGTTGGTCGTTTGAAATTATAATTTCCAACATGTAAAATTCTAACTTTGAACCTGGGACATCAGATTCCAAATATGACACCACCATTGGACTCGTGGCAACGTTCTGGCTAAGATTGACATATAATTTATCAAATTTGGACAAACTTTGTCTTGGCACATTTTTTCGGTATAAAGTGGGTCTAACGGCGGACACCGCTTTGACTCGAAATTACAATCTTGCTCCTGTGTCCAGAATTGGTCTTATGGGTAGCCAATCTTAGCTATTTCTTTTATTTTGGGACTAATGGTGATGTCTATTTCAGCATCCGGATTTGTCTGCAGAAGACTCATTTTTGATGCTTCTATTGATTTGATGGTTTTATCGCACAATGTCGTCTAGTCATCGTGCAACCTTCAGGCAAGTGTACTTTGCCAATGTTCTAGTATATTACTATTATTATTTTCTTTATTGTTGTATTTTATTTCTTGTTATAGACTTTATGAACATAGAATCAGTTGGTACTTAGCGTCCGAGGGTTACTCGGGTGCCGATGTTATTTTGCAGATATTGGGTATCAACACTAGGCAAGACGTTGCATCTTATTCGTGTCCATTGACACGATTGACCACAGGACAGCGACACATTCATGATGCGGGATTTACATGATTATTCATGGTATTGACTTCGTAGTATTTTATTGGATTTGTTTATTGTTATTGTTATTGCTATAGAGATGACTGTATGAACTTGACATTGATAGATACTAGACGTTGGGTGGGGAGAACTTGACTACAGTATCAGACTTATTGTATTGTAGCATGTTATTGTTGTGAGCCTGTATCCCTGGATCAGAGTACTGGCTATTTTTATTGATGATTGATTGTCCTTGGTCCCACGAGATGGTACTGGAGACAATAGCATGCTGAGGTGCTTGTGAGCTTCAGTGGCGAAAGTCTGATATTGTAGTACATGTTCTCACATGTATATAACTTAGACTGGTTACGGTAGATACCATTTTGTTCATTTATTTTTACTGTTACACTAGTTTGTTTTTCTGTACCTTGCTATGTCCCCTGATGACCTGGTGATCTCTCCAGGTATTGGGTTATGCAGAGGTAGTTCGCGGCTCATGGAGTTACTGTTATATACTACTCACGTACTTTATCATGCTTTCATATTGTTTCCATTACTTATACTATGATCTTAGCCTAGTTTTATAGACCCATGTCGTTATTCGGATCTAATCAAATATGTATATTATTGGGTTGCAAACCATAATATATATTGTTCATTCCAAATTTATTTATTCTGTGGTTTGAGTTAGATAGATTTATAGTTGTTTGATAGATAAAATTAGAAAACCAAGATAGCTTATACGTACTCGATCTGGGTTGGAGTCCTCTCGATACGTAGCTGGCATGTATATGGTCTCCTAGTCCTATGTATTTTGGGACTGGGACGTTATAGATGGGCTAGCCCATTATACTAAACCTTATGCTCATATATATATATATATATATATATATATATATATATATATATATATATATATATATAAACTTCCAGCCCAATAATGGGCCAAAACGCCATCCAGAAGCCCAACATCTAAAACCCAATCTAACCAGACTCTCTCTCTATCTCATAAAACCAAGTAGAAATAGAAAGAGAAAACTAATTTCGAGAGAGACAGAGAGAAAGAGAGAGAGAGAGAGAGAGAGATAGGAGAAACCATTCTCTAAAGCAAAAAAGCTATTGCAGCAAATCCATCAGCAGCCTTTTTTCCTAATAAAGAGAGGAAAGAGAGAAAACCCCTAAGGGTGTGTTTGGTAAACCGTATTTGGAGGTAGAATTTGGATTTTTATGGATTTGGAGAAAAATTCGTGGAATCCTATGTTTGGTTGTAGATGGATTTGGATATGAAAAGTATGACAAAATCCAAAACTTGGATTTGGTTGGATTTTGGAGGAAAAAAATAATTATTCTTTAATAATTTCGTTAAAATATTTATTATTTAATAATTTTGTTAAAAATTAGTAAATTAAAAATTAATTAATCTTTAATAATTTCGTTAAAAATATTTATTCTTTAATAATTTCGTTAAAAATTAGTTAATTAATAAAAAACTAACTATTTTATTAGTATTATTAATTAATAAAAAAAAGTATTATTAATTAAAAAATTATTTAATTAGTTAATTTCGTTATAATCATAATTAATAATTATTAGTATCATTATAATATTAATTAATAATATTTTATTATTTAGTTAATAATCATAATTTACTAGTATTATTATATTATTATTATAATATTAATTAATAATCATATCCTATATTTAGTATTATTAATTAAAAAATTAGTTAATTTAATTATATTTTAATCACAATAATATTTTAATTAATAATATTTTACAATAATTTAGTTAATATTTTAATTAATAATATTTTAATTAATAATATTTTAATAATATTTTATAATATTTTAATTAATAATATTTTATAATATTTAATTATATTTCAATCGCAATAATATTTTAATTAATAATATTTTATTATATTTTAATCACAATAATATTTTAATTAATAATATTTTATAATATTTTAATCACAATAATTTAATAATATTTTAATTTAATTATTAATAATATTTAAATCACAATTAGAATCATATTTTATAATAATTTAATTAATAATTTAGTAATCATAATAATATTAATTTATAATTACTATTTTTAAAATATTTAATTTATAGTTAATTAATCGTTAATTATTAATTATTAATCAATAATTATAATTATTAATCGTTAATAAAAAATTATCTATTGTTAATTATTAATCGTTAATTATAATTTATAGTTATTAATTATTAATTATTAATCGTTAATTATTAATTATTAATCTTTAATTATTAATCGTTATTTATTTAAAAATTAACTAATCATTAATTATTAATTTTATAATTAATAATAACTAATTGTCAATTATTAATTACTAATCGTTAATTATTAATTTTATAAATAATAATAACTATAATTAATCATAATTAATTAATAGCTTAATTATTGATCATGACTATAATTTAATTATTAATCATAAAATCAAATCCTATGTTTGGTTGGAGTTGGATTTGGAGTTGGATTTGAATAGTAAAATTCATGATTTGAATTTGGAGGATTTCCAAATCCAAATCCAAATAGTAAAATCCGGTTACCAAACAAGCCCTAAAGGAATCGAGAGTGAAGGAAGAGAAGAAGAGGAGTAAGCTCACCTGTCGGAGTCCACAGGCCGTAGGTAAGATAAAGGCGGCATATCCTCGACGCTGACATATGTGCTACAGTGGCACCGGTCTGGAGGCGGAGATCTAGAGGCGACGGCGAGTAGTAGACTCAGTATCGGCTGGGCTCGAGAGGGCAGCGGGCCTGAAGGAGATTGAGGAGGAGGCATTGGTGGGGCTGCTACAGCGGATGAAAAGAGGCAGCGTGGGGTCGATGGTGGTGGCAGTAATGGATGGAGATGCTAGTGGTGGAAGATCCTGAGGCACCATAGAGGGAGTAGGCTAGGGTTCAACTGGACTACGACGGTGGAGGTTGGTCGAGCTCTCGGTGGCTTCGCCCAGGTCGGTGTCAAGCATATCTAGAGGCAAGCGGTGAGGGTTTGGTAGCTATGCGACTGATCAGGGATGGGTTCAGCTACTCAAATTCGGTGGCTCGGTTGAGATCTGGACTTCTTAGGGTGGCACCATCGGGAACTGGAGGCGTCGATCCGGCAGTGCAGTCTAGTGCACGGACGGATCTCGGTGTTGGCTCACAGTCGTGGCTGGAGAGGGTTTTAGCGTCACCGGTGGTTAGTTGTGGCCATGGATGGAGGCGGTCGGATCAGAATTGCTATCAGCGACTCCAGAGAAGACAGCCAGGAGCAATGCTCCGGCGGAGATCGGCTATACACAGTGAGCAAAGGTTCGGTTCGGTTGAAACTGAACCTAAAATTTCAAAACCGACAAAACCAACAACTGAATTTTAAAGAACCGATAACCGAACCGACATAAGTGAAACCGATCAAAACCGAACCGAAACAAATTTCGGTTTACGATTTGGTTCGGTTGTATGAGCCCAAATGGGTCGGCCCAAAAAAAATAACAAACTGAATTAGTTCAAGCCATCAAATGCAGACAAATGCAATATATAATTAAAAAAAAAAGCATTAGACAAGTTATGCATCAAATGCAGACAACAATAAAATAAATAGTACTCAACCCAGAAATTACACATTTTTCATAGAAGGGGAAAAAACAGATTACAAATAATTGCCTAAACAATAGGAACAATAAACTGTGAATAAAATAACTGCCTAAACAGATTACACATTTTTTTTGTATTAATTGTGAACCTAAAAAAAACAGATTACAAATAATTGCCTAAACATATTACACATTTTCGTTGTATTAATTGTGAACAAAAAAGTAATACAACAAACAAAAAAATTAAAAGAAAAATCAATACAACAAACAATAAAAAAAAAAGTAGTCTTACTTGGTTAAAGCCACTGTTGTCGGCGTGGCCTAAAGCTTAGGCTGCGGGAAGAATGGAGACTTCGTAGATCTGGGCCATCTGGTGAGTAATGAGGGCTTTGGAAGAGAAACTTCTGTTGGGACACAGAACCTGATGTAAGTGCAACCACTTTTCTCCTCCAAGCCACATAGTGCATAGATTAATAGATAGGAGGAGAAGAATAAAGAGAATGAATAGAATTAGAGAAGAAAGAAAGAGGCGGCCACAGTTCTGGATTCTAAAGCAAGTGAGGAGAGAGAGAGTCTAGATATTTTTGGAGCTTATATAGTTAGGGTCCTTAGCCACTTAGGGCACCGTTGAAGGGAGGGTAAAGTGGTAAATGACAAATGTCGTATATATATATTCGGTTGTCGGTTCGGGTCGGAAATCGACCCTGAAACCCGAAAATCGAACTGAGAACCGCCTCTTTCATATCCCAGAACCGATTGCCGACCCGAACATTGCAAATCCGACCCGACCAGCTAAAACGGTTCGGGTCGGGTCGGTTTACGGTTGTAAAACCGTAAATTGCTCACCCCTAGTACACAGCAGCTCCGGCAAGCATGATTGTGGCATCTGCTCCCGGATTAGATATCTAGGAATTTTTTTTCATTTTTTTCTTTTTGCTTACGATTTATTTTATAGTCATTAGGAGGTCATGCCCAAGCCCATAGGTGAGTTATGATCATCTTAAGGCTATCAAATTATTTTTTTAATCATTTTTTTAAAAAATTATCCAGTCAGCAGCGGTCGGGCCCACTCGTCCGCGGGGCCCAACCAACTGTCAGTTCATATATATATATATATATATATATATATATATATATATATATATATATATATATATATATATGAACTGTGGAAATCAGAAAACCCTATTTTACTTTGGCCAAATTGCGAGCTTTGATCCTTCGAGATTCCCCGACTTCTCGGAGCGATTGTGGACAGCCCTGACCTTGTTTTTGTGTGCCATCTTTTTGTTTGATTTGTCTAAAGGTTACCTTTAAGAAAATAATTTTATTTTCTAAGATTTAGATTCTGAATTTCTGGGGAATTATTTTAGTGTTGGTTGTCCAAACCTTGACAAGTCGTACGATTTTCGAGATCCCGGGAGATTCCGAACTCCGATTCGCGATCCGTTCTAATATGACGATATTCGACATATAATTTTTCTAAAATTTCATATATTCGTTTACTATTTTATTTATTAAGATAAACTCAGATTTGATCAGTAAATCACCAATTTGGTCACGGTTAGCCATAACAGCGATATCTTTTGACCAAAGCATGATTTTGTGGCACGGTCGATTCTGGTACACTCGTGGCGCTGAAATATACCAAGATACACTTTCAAAATCTTGAATTCATGATGTTTGACTAGATAGTCAATAGCACACCTCGATTTGCGTGTCATAGTTTCCAAACTTAGAAATATGACTTTCTGTGGCCAAAATTCCTTATTTAAGTTATATTTCAGATTATTATAGGTTAAATTAGGTTTTTAATTGAATTGTTTCATAATTAAATAATATTATATAAGGAAACCCATTAGCTACTTATTCTATGATTTTAGAATTAGAATCCTATAATTGACTTATGGTTTTCGTGCACGATTTATGGTACGATGGTGCGATATGGATGACATATTACAGTATTGCATTATGTTTTGGTACATTATAATGTTTTTTTATCATTTCTTTGTTTGATATTGCATTGAGACACGATGGTGACACGTGGGCTGATTGTATCATTCTTATTGTATCATTGATTGTTAGTGAGTTGGGAGGGGAAATACTCGGTAGGTATGTGAACAAATCCAACTATTGTTATTGTTGATAGCTAAGTCATACACCGCACGTATAAGTTAGTCGTACCCTATTATTGTGGACAGCCATCTATGATGTACCGTATTAGCCCAGCCGTTCATGTATCAAAAGGTATTTCACACACATGGTTGTTTCCATTATTCTTGATCATAGTTAAGTTCTTTATCTTCATGCTTCTTTTCTATTAGCTTACTCGTTCATGATTATTGCTTTCCATGTCTAGTTCATATCTTACTAATTCTTTATATGCTCTTTACCGTTACTGTTTCTCATTATTTCTAACTTATTTTGTGCTAACAATATTAAATACAATATGGTTGTACTTTGCCCCTTTTCTAATTGGATTATTGATATAGGTAAGGATGATGAGTATCTCTACACTTCTTATTATGGACGCATAGTGCTGACGATGTTGGTACCGAGACTCATGAGCCATGATCGATCTCTGAAGGGATTTGGATTTAGCTTTTATTATACTTTAGTTTTCTGTTCTTAGTTGGACCGAATTTGTTCCCGAATAGACCATATTATTATTCTGGATTTTAGTCTCTTTGTTATTAGATTTGGATATTATTTTTATTATCTATCATACTCTTATTTCCTTGGTTTGTGTTATTGTTGACTATGATTTGTATCTGTGATTACTTGTATCTGTGGAGTATTTTTTTGTGTGTACTAGACAGCGTTCGACCACCAATACCGTGGCATAGGCTGGGCTTGGACACGCACTCGTACTCGGTTATCCGGGAGTGGACAAATTTTTATGGTGGTCCATGCAGGTCAGTTTTCGCAAAGACTACAAACTCGTGGTAGTACTTAAGTTAGCCGTACTACTGCGGGCCTTCGAATAGGATTAGATTTTAAGGACCTCCTCCACATGCCTTGATACGTTATTAATCTCTACAATTGACTTCAACTATTCCTTGATTTTTATCCTGCTTGAATCTTCCCACTGTTTAATAGTTTCTTTTATTGCGGCTAATGGATTCTCAGGACAAGAACACTTCTCCCATGGACACCCCACCAGCTGCAGGCAAAACTTCTATCGGTAGGACCCACCATCACATGGAGACCAACTTACTCATCAGGGCAACCCACCACATTTGCACACCTCGAGGTTACGTGTTACTACCACTTTTCTAGAACAAGGGTATTTTTGTCATTTCATAATTTGAGTATTTTTTTCTTTTAATTTGATGGTTTTATTTATTAGTAATCTAACTATTCACTAGTCATGGTAGACCCCATTTAGATAGACTTGACCAATTATTTGATTCATTAGACTCTAGTCATAACCAAGTTGGATACAAGCCTTAATTAGAGCCAAACCACTTAGCCCACTTACGGACCTACCTAATGCTAAGTATAATGAAGAGATTAGGGCTAGTCTATAGCCTATTAAACCCCGCTTTCCCTAAAATGGCAGCCAACATTAATTTAGGGTTTCCACCCATTTCCTCCATCCGAAACTCTTCCAAATTGTCTCAACTTTCCTCCATTTGTTGTGCTAAGGCTTGGGAGAGCTCAAGGAGGCTTAGTAAAGGCTCTAGCAAGGTTTTGAAGGCTCCTTCTCCATCTATCTTCCCCAAATTTGTGGAGTTTGGTGTAGGCTACATTTTAGATAGGTATAACCCTCTAAACTTCCATTTCTATGGTTCAAATTCATGCATTCATGTAGGAGACCATTCCCATGATCAAATGGATGTAGATTGAGGTCCTAATGAGTCCTATTGTGATAGTTCTATAGAGTTTTATGTCCATTTGAGGAACACTACGAATTGTAACCCCTAGGTGTTTCTTAAAATATCGTAGTGACCAATAGTTTCCTGTTTTCACAGTTTTGTGTCATGGTTAGCTTGTATTGTTCATGGGATAGGTACATTTGACTTATAATTCCTTATTTCCTATGTATATATGCATACATTGATTAATGGGGTTGTATATTTACATGTATATAGGCATGTGTGTTGTTGTGTGCCTAAGGGAGTGTACCAGTGGCATGGTGAGTGACTCATTCAGTCTTGATGAACAGGTATCATATGGAGTTGTAAGTAAGTTATGTCATGAGTTATGTTAGAGGGGGGGTGGTCGGGCTGAGGATAAATTGAGATGACCATTTCAAGTCCCTAAGTGAGGGCAGATTGTAGAGTGAACCCGCAGAGGAGCACATGCCCTGCTGGACCTGCATTTTGGGGGAAGGGCTATTGGCACTTGGCCTTTGTCCAATTAAGCAGTAGGGACTAGGCAAGTATGTGGCAACATCATATGCAGGAATTGGCTATGCATCAGAGCAGGGGATAGGTCAGTGTCATGTAGAGGAATTGAGTATAAGTGATGGAAGTGTGTGTCAGTTGAGTGTTTTGAGGTAAGTATTAGATAGGAATTGGGTTTTGATATGTGTGGCTAGATATAAAATTAAAGAGAAAGGGGACTCACTGTTCGATACTAGGTAGAGACATTTTGCCGTGAGCCATTAGGGTCCAGAATTAGAGAATGAGAGGAAGAGATGTGAGCGTATCCTAGTGTGTGGCTCTATGAGAAGGTGTATAGATTAGTGGGGGCAGTTTGTATTACTAAGGAATCAAATAGGGAGATGGGAGTGTGGGTTGATACCATACATATAGGAATGTATCAGATGTTATCAGGTATCAGGAGAGAAAGAGTTGGGGTATCCTGCTTAGGCTTGTTGGCCTTGAGAGGAGAGTGATAGCAGTAGGAATTTTGTATGAAGGTTTAAAGTGTGAACCTATAGAGGCAGGTCAGAGGCTTTTGCTTTGGGCTTTGACCCAATAAACTAGGAAGAAGGACAACAGTGCAATGGGGTTGGCTTGCTCCAGAGTAGGGTCATCTGCAGTAGGCCAGGTCTATTGCCTAGGCGCCAGGCCAGTGCAGCAGGTCTGTGGGAGTATCAGTTAGCAGGGCCAATAGAGTATCAGTTAAAAAGGCAATGTAGGTATCTCATATCAGTAAAGTTCCAAAGTCAGTATCCTATTTTGGTTACGGCCCAGATTTTAGGATATGATTTCTAGAGATTAGCAAATTCTATGAGTGATATACATTGTGTTAATATATATATTTACATGTATATACCATGTATTTGTTAGTGTCAGTGGAGTGTTAGTTGAGGTTGGGGATTTGGAATGCCAGGTGTTAATATATGAAGTTACAATATGTTATGGAGTGTGTGGCCAATATTTGTGTGTCATAATTGAGAGAGGCACTTGGCCATCTAGCTTATGTTTGAGAGTGTATTATCTGGAGTTAGAGATTAGGAGCTCGAGTATAGGGTTGTTAGGGAATATTGGTTAGCATTTATTAGGATTAGTTAGGATATCCAATTTGTATCCTGGAGTGTTAGTGCTGTGGTCGAGAGTAATAGTTTTGCCACTGCTTGATTCAGTGATCAGCAGGGCAGAGGTCACCTGAGCCAATGCCAAGTCTGTTTAGGCCATGGTGGCTGTCTGCTGTGAGCAGAGCAGTGAGTGGCTTGTCGTGAGCACAGTAGAATGTTGGCCAATTTGCCCATTGGCTAGTGACTTAGACCATAGAGATTTATGGGTTGATTTCATATCAGAGGGCATTTGGCCAATTCAATTGTGAGTGAAATGTCAAGCAGTGTCTTGACTTAGGTTTTAGTTGGAATATTAGCAATATGAGTTAAGAAAGTATCAGTATACCAATAGCTAATAGAGAGAGGCAGTGCCAGTGAAGAGTCTTAGGGTGATGCTTGTAGGCAGTAGAGAGCAGGGGACTCCCCATTCTCGAGCCCCACCTGGCCAGGCAGGCCATGGCATTGGCAGGCCATATAGGATGTCCACATAGCTGTATATGGACTTGTGGGGTTTGGGTGACCAGTTCAGAAAATCTGATAGGAGTGGCTTGTGGAGTGAAGTGTGGAATGTAAGGCTTAGGCTCGAGCAAGAGTAGTAGCACCTGTAACTTGTGTTTGAGAGTGAAGCACTTGGACTATAGCAGTAATAGTGAGGAAGGGTCTGTAGGTAGTTAGCCCTTTGGCTATGAGTAGGGAGTGTGGGATTCAAGGTGAGTATCCTATATTTATATGGTATATATATGTGTGTGGTATGTGAGTAGAGAGTGAGTGTTTGTGTGTCCTTATGATTGTACCTAGGTATCATATAAGTGTATCTTGGAGAGAGAGAGCAGAGGTGCTCGAGTTTCTGAGGGAGCAGGGATTCATTCCTGTGCAGTAGGCATATGACAGCAAGGGGTTTTGCCATTTAACCCCTATGTAGTGGTTAGGCAGAGACTATGGGAGAGTGTGTGTGTGTGTGTGTGTGTGTGTGTGTGTGTGTGTTAGTAAATTAGTTTCTCTAGGTATCAGAGAGGATCAGAGGTCTGTGAGTGAGTTGGCTTGGCTTGAGCATTAGCTCTGCCTTGGCAAGGCTTGCTTTATGCAGCAGGGACCTTTTTTTTTCCTTGTTTGATGTTGTACCTAGGCCATTTGGCTAATGCCATATCTATGTGAGTATGGGTGTGGGCAAGTGCCTCCAGGAATAGGGAATCCAAGTGAGTTCTTGGCAATGTATATAAGGATGTAAGGATAATATGTATATGTAGGTTAGATATTAAGATAAGTTCTATATATATATATATATATATATATATATATATATATATATATATATATATTTTAATATATATATATATATATATATATATATATATATATATATATATGAATGTTATGGATATGAAATTAATTTGAAGGTATACATACAACATGAGAATGTATTATATATAAATAGATGTGTATGTATATGTGGCAAGATAGTGAGGGGCTTGTGGCATGTAATGCAGCAGGTACAAGGGATTAGAGGGTTAGTGCAGGGGAGGTAACTCTAGTTGCACAAGAGATGGGAAGTAGCAATTGCTGCTGGTTTGTGTGTACAACAGCAACAAGTTGAATAGAGCTTGTGCAGTCTTGATGGTTGAGGGGTATCAGTCAGTGAGGATTTGGAGTGTATAGTGTTAGTGTCTTGTTAAGTATCAGTTAGGATATCATGGGAATATCCAAGGATCCATATAGGTTTAGTATCTTAGGTGTGATATCATGATTTGAGTATGAAGTAAATGTTTTATATATATATAAGTGATGTATGGGTAGATAATAGGTAATGTAAAGTGGTAGGTAGGTAGTAACTTAGGGTATGTTTAGCTTGACCTGGGTTGACTTGGCTTGACCAGAGTTTGACCAAATAGATAGTATGCCTAGAGGGTGACTAGATTGACTACTATGACCTAGATTTGAATAGTGTTTGACCAAGTTGACCAAAAGTCAACTGTGGGTCAAATTTGACCTAGAATTTATCTAGATTGCATATCGTACTTTTAACACTCATGTTTGACACCCCAGAACACCATTTAACCTGTACATCTCATATCTAGGATGTGTGACTCCACTTTGAGCCTCGACTCACATTCATTGCTCAGGACGACAGGTGAGTACATTCTATGATAGTTTTCATTATTTGATATTTTTTATGATGCATGTTATACTAGTGTTCTATCTTGATTTTCAGCACGATGGACTCAGGATTGGTATTTTATGGATTTCTTAACTTGAGATACATAGTTTTATGCCTATACTAGACTAATGCATCTACTCTTGACAAATGAAATACATGTCAAAAACCTAGATCCATATGTACTAGTCGGGTGGAGAAATACCTAGGAGACATGTGAACATACCCATTCTATCCCATGGTCTTACTGGAATAATAGCGGCCACACATGGACGTGTATGGATTGCCGGATATCAAACTCTAGCCGTTCACATGTCAACTTGGTATTTTAAATCACTGGTCTTAAAGACTGATTTCCTAGACTATCTGTTGTATACCTTGCATGACAATTTTTCCCTTATTACATATCTATCTGTTTCATATTTCACATGTTCTCTATATACATCTACAGCTCAATATTCACTTATCCTTTCCTTGTACATTGTCTCTATAAATTGTTCATCAAATATTTCATTATTATTACATTTTTATTGTGTTTGTCAATTATTTGGAACTGTTTGAGGAGATGTGCTCATTCCATCCTGACTGGGTACATTGACAAAATTTTATAGATGATTTAGATGACTGCCCAACCTACTATGAGCAGGGGGTATGCGAGGGTGGCACGCAGGAGTCTGAGGTGGATCCTGCTCAGTAGAGAGTGCCCTAGATATAGTTTAGAACTTTTAGTCCTCATGGTGTATCAGATTGTTCCGATTGTTAGTTGGGACTTATTTATATTCAGGATATGAATTTATTTGTGTTGGACATCTAAATGAGTTGTGATAACTTACTCTTTATTCAGCTATCTCTTTTTATCTAATTCTATATCGTGCTCTATCTTCCTTAGACTTGTGATTGAGATTTTATAGATGATTGTCATATTATTCCTCCGTGCAGAGATGACAGGTTGTATGATTCATATTGTTAGATGTTGTAGACGACCTTTACAGCGTTCTACCGCCGACACTGCGGCGTAGGCTGGATATACCCATATTCTTGTGTCCCTAAACAGGGTGCGGGTTATGACATTCCGCAGAGATGATATTCTACCACCGACGTAGATTCCTCCGCAGACTCCACCTCCAGAACCTATACTACCTCCAGCACCTGTACTGGACAATGCTCAGCTTCTTGGGATCTTCCAGCAACTCATCAATTCTCAAACAAAGCAAGCCAACATCTTTTACGATAGTTTGAGAGAGGCTCTTCAGTCTAGATATGCTCTCCAACCATGCCCTAGAACTTCCAAGGACTTTATGAACCTCAGGCCTTGGAATTCTATGGGACAGAAGGGATTATCTATGTTGAGGAGTATCTAGAGAACGTGGAGCAATTTTTTCGAATGGCTCGAGTTCTTGAAGACTTGAAGATAGAGTCAACCAGCATGCAGCTTTTTGACATCGCCCGTACGTGGTATAGAGATGAGCCCCGACTTTCCGTACCAGATGTGACATAGGCAGAGTTCAAGGAGCTGTTCAAGAAGAAGTTTTACTCGATGTAGCTTGAGAGGCATTAGAGAGTCAGTTCGAGAGTCTGGAGCAGGAAAACCTCACCGTTGACGAGTCCACTGTAGAAGTATGGAATTTCAGGCGCATCGGAGGAGCAGAATTTTTATACGCCCAAAATAATTATGCGCTGAAGACTCGTAACAGAATGTTTGCATATCATTTAGAAGACAACAAGGATAAAAGGCGCATGAAGATTAGGTTTTTGTTTCATATGAAAACCTATTACATGGCTAACTCTTGTCACCATAAAAGTCTATTACAAAGAAGCCTAGTCTAAATTTTACAACTAGGCGCATCACTCTGGCGTCTCAGTTCAGCCCCATCATCCTCCCTTATTAGAGCGAATCACTTCCTCGTCAACGTGCGAGTGCTTCGGCTAATGAAGCAGTTATTGAGCAGAATGTGGATTGGCAATCAATCCAAACCCGGTGGCTCTTCTAGCATAACGGAAGTCGTGGCACGGCGACCCCGATCTTTGGATGTAATAGGCACCCAATGCCATCTCATAGAAGAACACTGCCGACAATGGGCTCGAACATAAACTGTTGTGTCCATAGCTCTCCCGGCACATCTCAGTCTTCTGAAGGATTCGTTGTCAAAATCAAACCTTCTTTGAATGAGGAGATCAACAACCCGCAGTACAACATCTTGCCAAGGAGGAGAATCGGCCGAGTTCATCTCAATGAGAAGTCTGGATGAAATGAAATGAGCAAACTCTCTTCACACGCTGCTATTTATAGGCCAGGGCAAATCAAACCCATGCGCAAAGTGGCGACTTCTCCGAAGTCAGTACAATAAACTTGTATTAATGATGATGAATCTGCCACCTCAAACTCAGCTAAGTCAAATGTCTTTAATTTTTGGCCTCGAAACACTCAAAATGTGTTAACCAAAGGAGATGTGCCTAGAGACTGATGCGCTCTCCAGACAGATGTGCCCCGCAGCAGATACACCTTAATGGGCATATGCCTCACATATGATGCGCCCACCAAAGCTCATCATTTATCAAGCATTTAATGCTTCGTGACAGAGTCAGTAGCATGCATCTCAAAGTCTGAGCAATTGACAACTTTTGTAGAAGACGAAGAGACGCAATCATCACTCTTTGTCGGTTACAGCTGTACTTTGCCACGTGGCCGAATGATCACTCACATGTGCCTCGAACATCCATGCGCTCAGATTTTGCATGCGCCTCTACGGCCATGTACCCAGACTTGCTTTTGGCCCCTAAAAGTTAGATGACCAGTCTCCTTATGCGCCAGATCCTAGGCACATCCAAGCAAATCATTCTGCACAAAATCCAAGATCTTTGAGCAATAGATATGCGCCACGTGTCATTGACTCAGTTCTGTCCACGAACGGGTGCAACCACCCAGGATCTCAGCAACAACCAAATCTCAACAACTGCCACGTGTCAGCTCCTATGAAGCCTGACAGTGTAGTTCAAACAGATTCAGTTCCTACTCCCTGGCGCATCGTCTATGCGCCTAACAAAGTCAGACACATGGAATCCCTATGTGCGAAACCTCCATATGTGCATCGCATATGTGCACATAAGCAGTTCATTTTGCTACCTATAAATAGAAGGATCATTCCTTCATTCATTCTCTTCAGTTCTTCAACTTTTGCAAACACTTCAGCATCCAAAGCACTTTTAAGAGTTTTAATCCTCTTCAAGTCATTGTCCATTCCAGAGCAACTCAAACCTTCAGAGAGCTCGAGATCGTCGTCAGATCATCAACGGAGTAAAGAATCACCTCTACATCGCCACGGTTCCCAAATAAAAATAAAAGTGTATTAGAAGGATTCCATCGAGATCCTACATTGTACTATGTTTTGTTTGTGATTAGATATAAAGTCTATCCATTATTTTTTAATAATAAACAAGCTGGAGACTATGCTGGAGACCACTTTCTCTTCCAACGAGAAGGTTGTATTGCAGTCTGACGACAACAAGCTCGACTCCTCCCACAAGACACTTGTGGTATGCTTCGATCAGCAAGCGTTCGAGGAGTTTCTCTCTAAAGGCAGCGTTAGTCCTTTGAAGCGGCTGCCAAAGCCGAAGATGACTCGCCAAGTCTGGGTGCGCAAATGCGATGTGCCAAGCACCACAACTGAAGAAACTGTGTCGACGTAGCCTATCCTTCCTGCTGATGTCCTCAGCAAACAAAATGTTACTACTGGTGCAGCGCATCTGCAAGGGAAGCACAGTGCTGACTGCAGCACCCAACCTTCTTCTTTCCAGTCGAAGAAGATGTACCGACGGAATAAGGGCGCAACCTTTCTCTCGCACATGAACGCTACTACGCAGGAAAAACTTTATGTCTTTGACAGAATCATTCGCTGTCACGTCGAAAAAAAATTGGATTCTGTATACTATACGCCTTCACGGTCTGGTATAAAGAAGTCCGAGGCAGCGTGTGTCATGACCCACACTCGGATATCGGGCATGAGTACGTGGGCCACGCCCAGCCTACGCCGCAATATCGGCAGTAAAGGCTGATAAGTACCTTGCAAAATCTCAACATCTAAATGATCTATAATAACTATACGTACTCAAATCCCAAACGGCTAAGGAATATATGAAATATGAAAGATATCAATAAACTGAATCAACTAGAGTCTACAATGATCATATAAGACAAGAATGTATCGGAGACAAATTTGATGACGAAAACACAAACAAAATAAGGAAGTAATGGCCTAGAGCTCTCAGGAGTTAACTCACGGTCAATGGAACATCGAGAATCTGTCTCAGCTAGCATCATCCTGCAGTCCAAGTATGTGGGGGCATAACAACTCCTAAAAGATGGTTATCCAGTCAGGATTGGAGTAAAGTACATAACTAACAACAGTTCCATTAAATTGACAAAAACTATAAATAACAGCAAGCAATGAAATACATGATGAATAAGTAGAACTGAACAGTAGAAAAGTAGGGAAATCATGTGAGCATGTCATAGTAACAATGTACTATAAGTAATCAAGAGTATAGTGTAACAACAAGTAATAATCTGGAATAGAATATGTACTACTACTAGACAGTGCCTTGAGATATTAGTTTATTATGTGATCGACTTGGAACTAGGATCAGGCTATCCATATGACTGGCTATGCACAAGAACAAGCACAGGTAAACCTAAAAATCTGACCGGCCATACATGGAAGCTATGCACAAGTACAAGTAAGGTTAGGCTACACCCTACGTATGGCGAGGGTAAGCTATGCACAAGTAAGTATAAATATGATCATATAATCTCTTAATATCTCCCCATCCTCCGACTAGTATAATGGATTCAACCATGGCATGTTATGACACAGGATTCTCTAAGAGGGTAGCTGTCACGACCCGATCCCAGGATACTGGGTCCAGTTGGATCATGCCCAGCGTGCACCATTGTGAGACAGCGGCAGTAAGCTGTATCAATCAGTAGTACAAGAACACAACATTCTAAATTACAGAAATAAAACTTTATTTAAAACATTAAAATTGGAAACCAATGTCTAACTAAAACAAAACACACAAGCAGAAGAGTGTTAAGTTATTACAATTTATTTTTATTACAACTTCAAAATAAAAGAAAACTAAACAACCAAGTGCAACTAAAACTCTTGGGCTCCTTGATCCGGTTCAACTACCTCCTCAGAACCCAAGTCGGGCCTGTAATAAGAACTAAAGGCAAGCTTTTCGTCATCGAAGACACCT
>JANAVB010038020.1:9363641-9406141 GCA_029216955.1 Iris pallida | reverse complement strand
TGAGGGAGAAGCTAATAAAAATAAATACATGAATTTGTTCAAAGTAATCAATAGCTGAAGTATGAGATAAGCACAAGTTTGAAACTACTTTTTAAAAATAATATAATATAAAACTTGAACTTAACTCATATATCCCCATAAAGATATTTATACAAAAATATAAGAAACATATCAATATATAAATGAAAATGAATTATTCATGTATCCTTAATAAGCATAAAAAAAACATTATCACAAGATCAAAAACATGCATAAATAAATTTTATTAGACAAAGATGTAATTGATTCATAAGAAGTTAATAAAATTTGAGAATCAATAGTGAATATATTATGCAAGCACAAGGTTAACATAAAAGTATATGTATATACTTTTCAAGTAAATAGAAGACTTGTGCTAAACATACATACTCATAAAATACTGATCAAAGTAAATACGATATGTTAAAGACAAATCAATAAAAAGTGACCATTAAAAATATTAAAGACGAAGAGTCAAAAATGTATTAAAAAAATCAGCTCCTATGCATGCTTCAAGAATAAAGATTAAAAGTAAAGAGCATACATAGACAAATATGTCACACTAATGGAAAGTGAGTAAAATACTATATAGTGTGAACTAAACAGCTAGTCAAGCTAGGATTATGTCTCACATTGATTCAAACAATAAACAATTAAAAAGATATCAATGAGATCTAATAGCAAGAAATCAATAAGAACATGCTAAATATTAAAAACTATTTAGAAAGCATGTTACCGAAGTGGTTATAGTGACCACACTTCTGTTGGTGCAATTGCTTGGAAGATGACCTTTGTAGCTTTGCAATGACCAACATGTTCCATGGTTCTATTTGATATGAGAAGCTTCACCTGTAATATTAGGTGAAGACTTTGGTATCCAATACTTGGATCCACATTTGTTAGCTTTGGGAACCCATTTGCACAAGTTCATATCAACTAGCTTTCTAATCTGACAACAATTAGAAACATGTCCATTCATACCACAATAATGACAGAAAGAATTAACATTAGTACTATGTGCACTATATGAGAACATGCAGTAGGATGACATGATGTGCGTGGATACTTGTAATAGAAAGCATAGTTGTGTGAAGCTTTAGCTTTGCTTGCTTCCTTTGTAAAAGATCTGACGTGTGTGACTTTGTGATGTTCTAAGTGTCTTGTGTTAGACTGAGTCGTAGGTTGCAATACCTGTTTTCCCAGTCTAATCTCTAACTTTTTAGAGTTAGCACAGATCTCATCATACTTAGCAGAAAGAGCATCAATTCTACATGAAGCAATAAAATACTTCTTCTTTTCTGGTTCTAATTCCTCCTTAAGTTTAGCATTTTCTTGAGTGCTTTTCTCAATGCAATCAAGTGCCTCATGCAATCTAAACTTCAGTGTGGAAATTTCAGTAGAATTATCAGAAGGAGAACTATTTCTAGCATCATTCAATAAGCAAGTAAGCTTTTCATTCTCACGCTTATAGGATTGAATATCCTTTCTAGCTTGCTTATACTTATCTAATACTTTCTTGTGTTCTTCTAATAGATCACTAAAAGCATCAGATAACTCATCATAAGAAAAATCACTATCCTCAAAAAAGAATTATTTTGTACCTCGTTAGATAATGCCATTGAGCATAAATTTGTATCTTTGTGAGGTCTCTTCTTCTTCTTCTTCTTCTTCTTCTTCTTCTTCTTCTTCTTCAGAATCACTTGCTTCGCTTTTACACCATATGCTCGTGCTAATGTGCTTGTGAGACAATGATCTTCCTTCATTTGATTGTTCGTAGTGACTCTCCTTTCTTGTAGTAGTACAATCTTCTTGGATGTGATCTATCTTCTTGTAGTTGTCACATACAAGCTCTTCTTCGTATAAGGGATTATACTGTACCTTAAATCCCAATTTCGTCATGTACGTATTTGTATTATTATGAAGACTATCATTCTTTCTAGAGTTGCTAGCTTTGCTTTCATACCTGCACTCATAAGTAGCTTCAAGAACTTTCCAAATTTTATGAGATGTTGTGCAAGTAGAAATAAGATTGAATACATTTGTGTCTACAGCACAATAAATAATATGCATAGCTTTTGCATCAAGGCTAGCTAACTTCTTCTCTTCCTCCGTGTAACTATAATAGGGCTTGTTGATTATAGAGGATGAGAGAATAGAAGTGATAGTAGGCTTTTTGTAGCCATTTACAACAATTGACCATAAGTAAAAATCTAGAGACTTCAAGTAGAAGCTCATCCGTGTCTTCCAATAGCTATAGTTTGTTCCATCAAATAGTGGGAGTCTATTTGAGGATTGCTCTTCAGTTGTGAAGTACATACTTGCCATATGTGATATAGTGATCTATGTAACAGTAGTTATATAATAGCAATATTACCTCGCTTTACCTATATAACCCGCTCTGATAATGAGGATCTGCTCCAAGGATGTTAAGCCAAATAATAGAGTCCTTGCTAGGATACCAATTGAAGGAGCAATTAGTATAAGCAATAATATCTCTATAAGGAGCACCTGCAATAATATCTCTAGAAGGAGCACTTGCTCTGATACCAATTGAAGGAGCAATTGGTATGAGCTGCAATATCTATATACCAAGCATCCGCTCTGATACCAATTGTAGGAACAATTGGGATCAGAATATATCACCTCTAGTTGCAGTACCCATCTCTAGTTGCAGCACCTGCTTTGATACCAATTGTAGGAACAATTAGGATCAGAAAATAATATGTCTAGATACAGCACTGGCTCTGATACCAATTGAAGGACCGATTGTAGGAACGAGTTGTAAAGCGCAATACTCTAGAGGGGGGTGAATAGAGTATGCAGTAAAACTTAACTATTTAAAAAATGTTAGCAACAAGATCACAAATAATATATCCCAGATATGTAAATGAAAAGTAGAGAGTAGAGAGCAAACGTAAACACAAGGATGTATACTGGTTTCCCACTTGTGAGGACTAGTCCAGTTGGAAGAACTCTAGCTTCCAATTGAATCCACTATGGAAAATCACCACAAGTTTTCATCCGAAGTTCTTGCAACTTCTACAACGCGAGCATTGATCCGAATTACTCGACCAACTTTAATTGTGAAGTGTGTAACTTCAATCAAGCCTCTGATTACAACCGCTCTTGAAACTTCTAGACCGTACCGCACTGGCAAATCGACTAGAGAATTGTAACTGGCTTGGGATTTGAAAATAAAAGCTCCGAACACTTTGGAAGAAGTAGTAAGCTTATAGAGAAGAGATATGAAAGTGAATGAGTGTGTTGAAATGATCGAAATCCTTCTCTATTTATAGTTTTTCCAAAGGCAGAATTCTGACAGAATTCGGGCAGAATTCGGACAGAACTCGATGAGAAAATCTCGTTGGGATCCGTAACTGCAGGAAGACCAAGTTCAAAAAGCAACGTTCACTAATCGAACTCTGGCCGAACTCTGGCTGAATTCGGGCCGAGTTCTGCTAGGGTTCTGTTAGGTTTTTGCAAACTGATTTTTGGGCTTTTTGAAAAGTCAGGCAGTTAGGAAGTAGTTTGGGCTTTTGTAAGTGAGCTTGTTTTCAAAATGAAAGGGTATTTTGAAAACGTTTCTTGGGTAGCCTATTTGCCAGTACGATGTAGTGTACATCGTATTCCTAGACTCAATAAATATAAAAAATATATTGATGAAATAGGAAAACCAAGAACCTTTTGATGACGTCTTTCTTCAAATATTTGAGTAGACTTGAAGACGTCTTTTTCCTTTGACGGCGGTCGTCCAAAGATAAACAGATTTGGAAATCTGAATACCTTTGACGCCGTCTTTGGCCCATCAATAATTCTAAATTACATATGTCCTGGTTTGACAAAGCTTGATCATGCTTATTGCATGTCTACAAATACATGTTAGACAAACAAAACAGTATGATGCATTATTGTAATGCCTATTGTTCGTATTACGTATTTTGGTATACGTATACGTACTTTGACTCCTATTGCATGACACCTTGCTTTGGTTTATTTTGACATTTTCAATTGATTGGTTTATTCTTGGGTTGGTTCGGCTTGGCTTAAAAATGAACCAAAGGAAAACCCCTACCTACCACCCCCATCATCATTTATTAACCCCAACCACCTTTCTCTCTCTTCATTCAATCTTTTTCATTACTGCTCTTCTTCTTCTTCTTCTTCCTCACCGAACCCCACCGTAGGCAAGTGCAACTTGCTTCTTGAGGGATCTTAATTTTTATTGTTCCATTCTCTTCTTTACATGATTATAAACCTCTTTAGAACTTGGAGTTTTTAATTTTGATGGATAGATTCTTCTAGATCTATATTTTAACTTTGAGTTCATGGAGTTTTCTTGGTTTTGATCTACTAAAACTTGTTATTTTTGAAAACTAATAGTTCCATGAGCAAGAGCACGAAATTTCGTGTGAATTTGGTTTTTGATTCACCTTATTTCGAGTTAAAATGAAGTTTTTATGGCCAAAACAAGTTTTTCTGAATTTTCATGTCGGCTGAAGAATGTGGGCTGGCGTAAAATAAGATTTTACGCAGGGAAGCTAGCGTAAAATCGAATTTTACGCAGGAAGGCTTGCGTAAAATGAAATTTTACGCTGGATTGTATCCAGAATATGAAATTTTACGCAGGGAACCCTGGAATTGCGTATTTTACGCTGGATTGTATCCAGAATGTGAAATTTTATGCTGGGAACCCTGAAATTGCGTAATTTACGCTGGATTGTATCCAGAATGTGAAATTTTACGCTGAAAACCCTAGAATTGCGTATTTTACGCTGGATATCATCCAGAATGTAATATTTTACGCAGGGAACCCTGAAATTGCGTATTTTACGCTGAATGGTGCCCAGAATGTAAAATTTTACGCTGGAACCCTCCCCTTTTACATATTTTACGCAGGATTGATTTTTTTGGCATAAAAAGTACATAGAATGACTATTTTTTTGCCAAATTAAGCTATTTTTTAGCTATAATTTCGAAAAACTTAAAACATGAAAGTTTTAGATCTCTGTCTCGCCTTTCCGAATATTTCTGGAGCACCTCAGTTTGAGTTCGTATGTGAAAGTTATGCCCCGTCTCCCTGAGTCGTATGATTCCTCCACAACTCTTGCACCCTGTTTATATTTAGTTATTGCATACACACTTATACCAGGTTAAATGTTAATTTTAAATAATGACATGATATGATAGTGACCCGTCGTGGCTTACTCTTGACAGTGTATTTGACATGATATATATCTCGAATGCGGTTACGACGGCTAGTATGTCGTGACAGAATTGAATGGTCTGGACACCGTGGGTGATTGTGTTTGTACAAAATAAACCTGTACTGTCTTGCATCATGTCTAGGATAGGGATCCCTGAGTACCACGGTCAGGAATACCTACAGTAATTGACTAAGGCTAATAAACTAGAATAATTCAGTAGACATGAAAAGATTTTCAGCTACAGGCAATCCCGTTATCTGGACGCATTAAGTGTACTTGTAGCCTACCGATGAGTAGGGCACATTTCCAGCACACAGTCACGTATTGCATTCTCCATAAATGGACATTCGACCTGGATAACCGGATGGTCTGCAGGGCTTGTGGCTATTGGGATAATCTCATTGCATCTTGCTAGTAACTAGGCCTGTGATAACCCTAGTTAGTTAAAAGTATCAAGCCGTACTCTTGATTGGCCGTGATTGATTGGATGGAGTTTATCCCAGCTTAGTCTTGTCCTGATCCTGTACAAGATTGTGACACGACATGATTACTGAGGCTTGCCTTAACAATAACGATCGGGGGTCCAGTTCTGTTCAGGCAAAGGGTTACAACCTCGGTCCTTGTTTGGTTTAAGGGTTGTAACCTGGCTCCCGGAGCAGTTCTGAGTCCTCTCTTCGTTATTGTCTTATTGCAACCCCATGCCACACTCGTCATGTTTTGCCTTACTACAACTAGATGATTAATTCTTTATACTGGCCTTAACAATAAAGATCAGGGGTCCAGTTCTGTTCAGGCGAAGGGTTACAACCCCGGTCCTTATTTGGTTTAAGGGTTGTAACCTGGTTCCCGGAGCAGTTCTGAGTCCTCTTTTCGTTTATTGTCTTGTTACCTTATCATTAGTATTTGAGACGGGTTTCTATTCAGGTGAAAGGCTGCAACCCCGGTCCTTGTTTGGTTTAAGGGTTGCAGTCCGGCTGCTTGAATGGTTTCCTCGTACTCAATTTATTATTGTTATCTCTATTATTATTATGATCAGTTCTTTTATAAGCTCTCTTTAATTATTCTATTATGATGTGCTGGTTTTAGTTCCTAAGTGAAGCCTCCTTGTGGCACTTGCTCTTTCTGGGGTCTGACCCAGCTGGTTTTGTATGACCAGATATCGGAGCAGTCCCAGAGGATCTACCTAACCTCCAGCCAGATGGTGACCACCAGGCGTAATCCTGGCAACGAGTGGGTTTCTTTTTTGTCCTCCCACTTTATTGTAAAATTATTCTTTTGAGGCGTTTAGCCGACGAGCACGTGTTAGCTCGATTGCACCTTTACTTATTGTCTGCTTACGGGCTGTAACATGATTGACATATCCTAGGGTTGATCATGTATGACTTAACTCTTGCTAGTCTTGACATTTTGTACGACTAGCTTCATGATCATCCAATATGTAATGTATGGGACACCTTGCTATTATATATTTGGTGCTCTGACATCTTGTAACTATTATTACTTGCTTGAGATTGAGACAATAGGCTTGTTCATGACCATAGGAGACTGTTGGCTTGTAGTTAAACCCTCATGTATCTAGACAGCCGTGACCGTATAGCGAGGTGGGTTGCACTTCAATATACGTAGCTGGCTATGTACGCTCCCGCTCTCCAGTATACTGGTTCTGGGGCGTTACAATTATGATACAAACATATGATGTAGAACATTTAGGACAATGCTAACATAAGGACAATGCTAAGTTTAAGTAGCAACATGATAGTGATTACATGAATATTAGTGACGTCATTATGGTAAACTTAATTGATTAGCCATATTCAAAAACATGATATAATCATTGGACTAACACCTGGAACCTATATTAATTTAATAATCTGGTTTAGAAACCATTCTAAGGATTTTAATTAATAACTCCAACTATTACTTAATGATCAATTTATTATTAACAAGGCTTACATTTTAGAAAAGTAAAGCTACAATTATTTTATACTTTTAACCACTTATAATAATTGGTAAAATGATTTTCTAATAAAACTATTATTTTTTATAAATAATGCGAGAAATACTATATTTTATTTATTAGTAAATTATAAACGATTTTTCATAAACTAAAATTCTAATTAAATTTACTTATATAAAATACCCGAAAAATACTTTTGAAAATAAATAGTGTTTTATTTACATAAACTAACCATAGTATTTTAATAGATACTTTTAAATATAAATATACCATTTTAGTAGTTACAATACTACAAGAATCATTTAGTTAGAAATACTTGATATTTTAGGAATATATTTAAAAGTAATAATTACATACCATCTTAAAACTTTTATTTTAATAAGACAAAAGCTAACTAAATATTTTTAATGATTTTATTACAAAAAGCATTTTGTATTAATAATTAATAAGAAAACATTTAATTACACGAATAATTAAATGATTTATTAAGGAAATATAACTAACATTTATTTCCTAAAATATTAACAATACTAATGAATCTAATTTTGCCTAAAATACATTAACAAAATAATCACAGTATTTTATTAATAAAATCTAATATTTATTCTGAATAATTATAAACATACACTAACGATTATAATGGTATTAAAATTATTATTATTACTAATAATCTAACTTAGGGGTATGCATCGGTCAGTGGTAGACCTATTTGGTCCCAACCGAAGTCGAACCGAAGTTAATCGGTTTGAAAATAAACAAAACCGAAACCAAACCAACCAAATGGTCGGTTCGGTTTTAAAACCGACCAACTTGGTTCGGTTTGGATCGGTTCGACTTGGTCGATTTTGATCACATAAAAAATGAGCTGTATGTTTTTTTCTTTTGTGAAACCTCAGTCAACTTCCACTTTGCAACAATAAATACAATTCAGCAGCTTCAATTCAACTTGCACTTTGCAGGTGGAGAAAAATGCCAATTATACTTAAAAAATTATATACATTCAACCAAAAGCCCATTTCATGTGCACATGAGCAATTATAAAAGAATAGGAGCCGCCAGCACTCCTCTTTGAGACTAGAGAGAGAGAGAGAGAGCTCTTTCAAGTTTAACTTGATAAATGGCTGTGATGTGAATAAATAAACCAAACCTGTATAATACAACCCAATGAACCCATACCCAGCCGGCCAACCCTAATTATTTAACAAGGATTTGGTTCGGTTCGATTTGGTTTAGACGATTTTTGGCATAACCAAACCGTGAACCGAACCGAACTGGTCGGTTTTGAAAAAATTGAAGCAGAACTAAACCAACCGAACTATGGGTTCAATTTAAAACCAATCGGTTCGGTTTGGCTTGGTTCGATTTGGTCGGTTTGACTTAATTGTGCACAGCCCTAATCTAACTATTATGCATCACAAATCTAATTTAGGAAACTAATTATCCGGAACTGACAGAGCTTCATTCTGTCAATTTCGGTCGGGCAGAAAATTGGGTTCCTCTACCTAATTCTATTATGGAACTGAACATAACTCTGGCAGAAGGCTTACCGAAAGGTTGGAGAAGGAGAACAGAGTGGAGGCCTCGGCCTCGGGTCGTACGAAACGACGAGATACGGAAGCACGTGTCCAGGGGCACGCGAGCGGGATGGCACATGTGCACGGGGAGCACACGGGTGTGCACGTACGGGCCGACAGGGTCCGACGGAGACCGGCGGGGGCGCTGTCAGTGCTGGCGGGTACGACCGGTGGATGCAGGGTGGCACGACCAGCTGGCGGGCGCGAGGGCTGGCCGGTTGGGTGACGATCGACGGCGGTCGAACGTAACAAAAGTGCCTCAAATGAGGTGTGGAACCGTCCGGGGTGTCGCGGGAAGCGCCAGGGTGCAATCGGAATTGGAAAGGATGGAATGTGGATGGAGATAAGGTGGGTTTGTGAAGGTTTGGAACTTTTGAAGTTTCTGTGGGAGAGGCGGGTTTCTCTACGTGAAGAAAGAAGAGAGGTTACGTGGGGAGAGGTTTCCGCTGTTGAAGCGGATCACGAGGGACTGGGTAATGGGTTGAACGGTAGGCTTTAGTTAATTGGGTTTGGGTTAGCGGGTTTGGATACGGGACAGGTTAGCGGATTTCACTAATGGGTAGAGAGCTCAACCGCGGGCTTAAGTTGTGGGCTTAGCTAATAGGCTCTAACTAAAATCAATAAAACATTACAATTAAATTAATCTTTTATAAATAAATATAAATTTTTTCTCATATTTCGACTATATATATAATAATAAAATATAATAATAATAATAATAATAACTATTCTAACCATAAATATTATAAAACCCATTGTTAATTAAAATCCAAAAATATGGGTTTTACAACCTTCCCATCTTAGAAAATTTTGTCCTCGAAATTTCTACCAGTAATGAAAAGAGGGTCATACCTAGAATAGATGAGGATAGTTCTCCCTCATCTCAGACTCTCGCTCCCAAGTAGACTCGCCTGGAGAGTGGTGATGCCACGCTACTTTGACTAGCAGAATCACAGTGTTCCTCAACCTCTTCTCCATGCAGTCTATTATCTCCACTAGCTGCTCTGGCACTGTGATACTTGGTCCAATTTCCAGTTTTGAATGATCCACAATATGGCTCGGTCCGTTATATAGCACCTCAGCTGCGATATGTGGAAGACGTTATGCACGCCTTCGAGGTTAGATGGAATAGCCACTATGTATGCTACTTCTCCAACTCTGCTTAATACTTCAAATGGTCCAATATGCATGGGACTGAGCTTCCCAGCTCTGCCGAATCTGATACTGCCTATGGTAGGAGAAATCTTGACAAAGACCTTGTCTTCTGCCTCAAACTCCAATGTTCGGCGCTTACTGTCTGCCTAATATTTTTGGCGGCCCTGTGCAATCCTCAATGTTTCTCTGATCATCTTCATTTTCTCTTTAGCATCCGTAACCATCTCTGGTCCCAGCATAACTCGATCTCCTGCATCATCCTACGCTAGTAGAGTGCGACAACGACGACTATACAATGCCTCAAATGGTGTCATATGGATGTTGGCCTGGTTGCTATTGTTATATGAAAACTCGACCAGGTGTAAATGATCTTCCCAAGATCCTCCAAACTGCAAAACACATAATCTCAGCATGTCCTCAAGCGTCTGAATTGTCCTTTCAGACTGCCCGTCGGTCTGTGGGTGGTATCCGGTGCTGAACTTTAGCTGGGTACCCAAGCTTTCCTGTAGAGTCTTCCAATAGTATGAGGTAAACTGGCTATATCTGTCTGATAAGATGCTGACTGGAACTCCATGAAGCCGGCAGATATTTTGCATGTAAAGAGCTGCTAACCTCTCGGTGGATAGACCAACCTTGAAGAAAATAAAGTGGGCAGACTTGGCCAGTCTGTCTACAATTACTCAGGTTGCATCCTTCCCTCCTTGGGATTTAGGCAATCCCGTTACGAAGTCCATGGTGATATGCTCTCATTTTCACTCCGAAATGGGAAGCGGTTGTAACAATCCTGATAGCCTCTGACGGTCATTCTTTACCTGCTGGCAGATCAAGCACTTGGAGATGAATTTTGCCACGTCTTTCTTCATTCCAAGCCACCATATATGTACTCTCATGTCTTTATACATCTTGTTTGCTCCTGGATGAATGGAATGTTGCGATTGATGTGCCTCCTTCATCAGCACATCCTTCAGCTCACCAGTCGACAAGCAAAGCCTTGTGCCATGCCTCAATGCTCCATCTCCAGCTATAGAGAAACCCTCAAGTGTTTCGACTAACACTCGGTCTTTCAGCCTGCACAGTGTCTTATCCTAGAACTGAGTCTCCTTGACCTTTTTGATTAGGCTGGACTGCACTTATAATTGCATCATTGGTGAGTCCAGTCCTGGTGCAGTAGCTTCTTTTCTAAGCTTCAATATTACTGCTTCTGGTAACACAATCTCTAGTCCAAGCTTCTCCATGTCTTCTAGCAGATGCCGGTCCTTTGTTAGAAACATAGCCATCGGGTACCGACTAAGCGCATCAGCAACTACGTTAGCCTTACCCGGATGGTACTGCAAATTGACATCAAAGTCCTTCATGAGCTCCAGCCATCGCCTTTGGCACATGTTGACATCAAGGTCCTTAAGGGGACATCATCAACCCAATGTATCGGGACATAGATTCCTTTTATAATCAACAGTCCATCATACATATAATGTTGTTACCCAATTCATAGAGGTTGTTGACCGCTAATGAATTTCACTCTTTTATGAGTCAAAGTAATACACACTGCATATACATGTCTGTTATTATATCCATATTAAGAGCACAAGCATCCATAACAACAGAGGTGTTTGTTCTCTAATGTAGTCAGTACAAAAAGAACAACCTCAAATGGTCCTGTTCAATACACACAAAATATACTAGTGTAAACCTATAGTCAAGATAGACTAATACAAGATTACACTACAACCTTTCCAATGGATTGTCCAAGTCCATCTAGGTTGTGAACTATTTATATATTCTATAGGGAACTGATAATATGATCTTCTGTGTGACACCACACACTATATTATATACAATATTAAATATCAGACACTTGCATTAACACCTGCAGCAAATACAATATGCAAACATTTGTCCATATGATTCTCATTCAAAATTTAAGAAAATAAAGTTAATACAAAAGTGGTGCTTTTAGTATATAACCCTAACAAGACATACTTGAGACTTTTGTGGTCTGTGTATATCTCTATATTTTTACCGTATAGCTAGTGCTTCCAGAGCTTCAAGGCGAAGATGACCACTGCTAGCCCCAGGTCATGCGTCGGGTAGTTATCCTCATGGTTCCATAACTGTCGAGAAGCATAAGCAATTATCTTTCCATGCTGCTGTAGCACACATCCCAAACCGTTGCCGAAAGTATCGCTATAGATGGAGAATCCACCTGATCCTAAGGGTAGCGACAATATTGGTGTTAATGTCAACCTACTCTTCAGTTCCTCAAATGATGCCTGGCATGCCTCGGTCTAGATAAATTCTTCATTCTTTCTAGTTAGCTTTGTCATGGGCTCAGCAATCCTTGCAAAGTCCTTCGCAAACTTCCTGTAATACCTAGCTAAGCCCAAGAAGATTCTGATATCTGCTCTTCTGATCTCTGTAACTGAACTGGGTGTTGTCCATGACTCTACGACTAATATCTTCTTGGGATCCACTGATATGACTTCTTCTATGACAATATGGCCTAGAAAGTCCACCTTGTCTAAGAAGAACTCGTACTTGGACATCTTATCATATAGCTTCTCCTTCCTCAATGTCTCCAAGACTATCTACAAGTGCTGCTCATGTTCTTCTTTGATCTTCGAGTAGATCAGAATGTCGTCAATAAAGACTACGAAAAATTGGTCCAAGTACTCATGGAAGACTTTGTTCATGAGGTTAATGAACATTGCTGGGGAATTTGTAAGACCAAAGGGCATGACCAAGAACTCATATTGTCCATATTTGGTATTGAATGTCATCTTTGGAATGTCTTCTTTCCTCACTTTGACTTGGTGATATCCAGACCTGAGATCAATCTTCAAGAATACCTTCTATCACGACCCGCCTCCGAATTTTCGGATACGAGTCGGACAC
The DNA here is from genome assembly GCA_029216955.1 of Iris pallida. Taxonomy (NCBI): domain Eukaryota; kingdom Viridiplantae; phylum Streptophyta; class Magnoliopsida; order Asparagales; family Iridaceae; genus Iris; species Iris pallida. The sequence goes on along the minus strand of JANAVB010038020.1, from coordinate 9,393,341 downwards.
GCCCAGCCTACGTTGGAAGACACAACACAGTAAGCTGTACAATCTAAGGAAAACTCTAAGATACAAGGTATATAAAAAACACAGCTGCTATACACGTTCCCAGAACAGATCTCCACAATCTACCAAGTCAATCCAATATCATCCGGAGACAAATCCGGTAACCAGAATAAAGTTATACAATCTTGAATACTTAATACAATGTACATGATACAAACTCTAAATAAAACCAGAAAATTATCTAATCTAGAGCACTGCAACTCTAAGTCCATCTTGAAACACAACTCCACCATCTTCGGGCTCTGGCCCAAGGTGGTACAATATCATCAAGCACACCTGCAACGTATCTTGTCAGGAAAAGAGCAAAGCATAACCCCGAAAAGAAGCCCTAAATAAAGTAAACTGAAATGCTGCACAATGAACTATGATATAAGCACAGGAACATGAAACTGTAGTACATGAATAACAATGAAACTATAGTACCAGATCCTAAACAATGAACTAGACTATCACTGTAATATACATTTGAAATAACTATCAGAGTATGTGACCGGCTGGGGTAGTACCGGATACAAGAGCACATGAATAATGGTACGGCATAGAGTCCCACATGCATGATGTGAGACCTAAGCTATTAGTCAATGCCTAGCTAATATAGGATTGGTCACATATCTGTAGTATTTTTCCACCCCAATGTACAAGTAAAGAACACTGAACATTGAACGATGAACAATGAATGATGAACGAGGAACAATGAACAATGAACAATCGTGTGTACAACGTGTCAATATGAAAACATGACGCAAGACAGAAATACATAGTAAAGGGTTCGAGTCGGTGTACTTGCCTTGCTCCAGGATGATCGGGAATAGGAATGTAATAAATCTCTATATCCACCTAGCATTGGTACAAGTTGGTTAGACTCTACAATAAAGACATTTAGCTAGATATTTGCTAACTAGATAATTAGCTATTCCTAATACCAACTAATTTATAGGTACACACTAGCTAAGGATATTATTAACTATATAAAAATAGTTTTCTTAGCCAACTACTAGTAAGATGATTTTATAAAATAATATTAATTAGATTATAAAATACAAACTAAAATTATATAATTATTTCTTGAAATATTTCTAGTAGCAAAATAATACTAGCAATTTATTTATAAATTATACCAACATTTTTTTAGAGTAAAACCAATGTTAATATATTCAAAATTATTTTCCAGTATACAAATTGTAAACACTAATAACATATAATCTAAAATCCAGAAAATCCAAAGTAAACCATCACTCAATTAAGCCTACAGACCCCAAGCCTACCAATTGGCTCAACACAAATTTGTTACTGCTGATATTTTAAAACCAAGAGTAATACGCATGGCCTACATCTCTCTCTCTCTCTCTCATCTCATTATTCTCACTTAACCGACCTAAAATCCAATCCGGCCCATATTAATCAAACAAAACCCAATCTTTTGACCTAACCCTCTCTTCACAGCAGCTCCCATGGCCTCTTTTTTCTTGAGACCCTAACCTAATGATTTCTCTTCATTAATTCTCCTTCAGTTCTCAACAGCCAAAAGAAAAACCATTCATCTCTCCACCTTCACCACATAACACAGCCTCTTCAAAGAAAACCCAAATTTCCTCTATTCACTCCATAACTCCATCAGCACATACTCCCTCCCAAAGCCTAATGAAAAGAGAACAAGAGGAAAAAGAATGTGAGCAGAGGTTAGAGAAGGAGGCGGATCAGAGCTTACCATGAGATTCGATTGGCGGTGCCAAAGCTCGGCGAGGAAATGATGGGGTCTGATCACATGTCGTGCCATACGCAACTCGAAGACAAGGCGGTGGATGGAGGAGCTGCTCTCAGCAGGTGGTGGCAGGTGAATGGATGAGTTCACTGGAGATGCCGACGGTGGTGAACGGAGAGAGCGGTGTAAACGGATACGACGAGTGGATCTGGCCGACTAGGGTTCACTGGAGACACGGCGGCGGTGTCGAACGCCAGATCCGGTCGACAGCCGAGCTTACGACGGTCAGGTGAGTGACTCGTCGTCCCCTGATGCTCTCTCATTTGTGGATCTATTTTGATGGTTCGAGGTGGGGCAGTGTGTCGACTCCAGTCGGAGGTGCACCTGACTCTCGGAATGAATGCTCTGTTCGGAAGGACGACACTGGAACTGAGGCCGGTGCAAGGATTGAAGCGTCGACGCTCTTCGGTGGTGATTCGATCGGAGAAGATCCGGTGAGGAACTCTGGTGGCGGATGGCGGTGGTGCTCTGCCGGGAGTCGGCCAAGAACAGTATGGTGAATAGTGACAGTGATGGAAAATATCAGTGTGTCAAAAATTGTACATTGGGAGCTGTGCTAAATGTTATTTATAATAAAATATTTGAGTGGCATTGCTATAAATAGTGATAGATGTGGGTGCATAAATTTAAACTTGTAACAGATTTTCTAACAAACTAACGGAATTAGTTAGTCTAACTAATTAATAACTAACTAAATATTATGGAACTGGTTTGGAAACTGTTCCTAAATTCTTTCCTTTAGTAAGCAATTTAGTAAACAATTGATTATTAAAAGAATAGCAGTATTAGTAGAACAAAATAAAATTTAATTAACAACTAAAAAATTTAACAGAATCATTTTTTAAAATAATAATCATGATGCTTAATTCTTCCCTCTTTATGGCTAAAAACCAACAGTAGTATCATTGTCATCAAAATTCATAAATAAGTAATCAATCAAGATAGAAATTAATTACTAATATTGGTATTAAACTTAATTAATCATTTAAAACAAGTATCATTTAATCTTAAGTGATAGAATCAAACTACAATTAAAGTCAACCAAAACTATCAAAATCAAGAATTTAATAAAACAAATTTATTTTCCAAAGCCAAAAATATAGAAAAGAAATATGATACTTTTATTTTATTTATTTTTTAAAATAAAATATTCAGGAAATGATTCAATATATATAAAGAATGGATTTAGGAAGTTACAAATCTATCCCCCTTACAAAAATTTTGTCCTCGAAATTTCAATAATGCGACAAGCACGATCAAAATATGAAAGCTTGAACATAGGATCTGAATTAATATAACTAATAAAATTATGATTTTCAAAAAAATGATCAAGTTAAAAATCCAAGCATGATAAATTCTAAACATGAGAAAATCAAAATTTACATATGGTACCATATGACAGTCTTAAAATTATGACCTAAATCTAATAAAATCGTTTTGCATAACTAGCATGGCTATGACTAAAATTTGAAAACACGATTAAAAATGATCAAAATTATTTATGCTTGATATAATCACAACTATTAAAGTCATAAGTGTTAAAGTACAATAACTAGACTAAGAATAAAGTAAAGAATTTTGAAAATTTAGGCTTGACTAGAAATCATATTTAGCAAAATCAAATTCTAACATGATCAAAATTTCGAATGATTTAGGACAAAACCATTCAGGAATCAAAATCATATAAGTACGATCATAAATTCTAGGAAATCAAGAGAAATTTCTATAGGAAATCTAGGGTAACAAAATAATTTCTGAAAATTGGATCAGCTGCTACGACATTCAAATAAAGCCAAGAATTAAAACAAATCAAGATAATTTCTAGTAAGGCCGTCAATGACGATAAAGATCAAGCATGGTATATAACACAGATTTAATCTCAATAGTATCCGAAAACTATACATATTCGAAATCACTTTACCTAGAATTCCTACCTCGCCAGTGTAGTGTACATCTGACTGCAGTGAACCTTTGGCTCAATGACTCAAATAGTAATAAATTACCGAATATTTTTATCAACTTTATCCATTTTATCGGAACAACTCAAAAGATCAAAAAATTTATGATTTAGGATATAGCCTCAATAATATCCGAGAACCTATGAATACCTGGAATTACTTTGACTTAGAGCTCATGCCTCGTCAGTGCGCAACTGACTGCAGTGAACCCACGGTCTCCATAATCCAAATAAATGACTGTAGTGCGCATCTGCCATGTCATAGTAGGTCATCGAATACTCTGTCAACTCTATCCATAGGATTTTTAAAAGAGTTTAGGAAATTTCAAACGAATTGTAAACCCTAATCATGATGGAAGGTGAAGTTATCTGTTCTTAGAAAACAAGTAGTTACTGAAAAACAAACAGCGGGACAAGGAGATTACAAAAACGAATCTTGATTAAGAGACAAAACCATAGAATAGGAAACAAGGAAGGCTTAGGAAAATTTAGGTGCTAAAAGAAAATTTAAAGAAGAATCATAATACCCAAATACTTTTACTAGCAAAATATAAATGATAAGCTTAAAAGCCTAAGTGCAGGAAATCGATAACCTTGGTGTTGCGTGTTTGAACCATCATAAAAAATAGAAAATTGGATAGATAGGGCCTCAACTACAAAATAATAAACAATCTTAGTAAAACTATAACCCTAGCCACTTCCCACGGATCCTATGTTGTGATAAGTTTTCCTTAGTTTCGCTGGTCCCCCAATAGCACTTTATAGCCTAAGTGCCATTAGGACAGACCTGCATGGGCCACCAGTAAAAATATGTCACGACTCGCCCCCGAATATTCGGATACGAGTCGGATACGCCCAGCCTACGATGGAAGACACAACGAAGTAAGCTGTACAATCTAATGAAAACTCTAAAATATAAGGTACATAAAACAACACAGTTGCTATACACATTCCCATAACAGATCTCCATAATCTACCAAGTCAATCCAATATCATCTGGAGACAAATCCGGTAACCAGAATAAAGTTATACAATCCTGAATACTTAATACAATGTACATGATACAAACTCTAAATAAAACCAGAAAATGATCTAATCTAGAGCACTGCAACTCTAAGTCCATCCTGAAACACAATTCCACCACCTTGGGCTGCTCCGCTCAATTGATCGAAGAGGTCATATATCCTAGGTAGTGGATACTTGTTCTTGATGGTGATGTTGTTCAGTGCCCGGTAATCTATGCACATCCATACCGTTCCATCCTTCCGGGGCACAAATAACACTGGTGCCCTCCAGGATTGAAGCTCCACTTCTAAAGAATCCCTGTGCCTTGAGCTCGTTGATATGATCCTTCACCTCCTTGGCCTCCTTGGGGTTGACTCTGTAGCATCGTTGTGAGATGGGGGAAGAGCCAGGTACTAGGTCAATCATGAACTCCACGTCATGGTCAGCGGGTAATCTTGGAAGATTATCAAGTAAGGCATCTAAAAATTCTTCTTTAAGGGGATAATGGGGTCCGGTATCTTCTGTGATGGAGGTGTAGGAGACACAACCCATGCTTTCTGGTGCTCGAACCTCAAACTTGGGTCCTCCAGATGGACTAAAGATGCACAACCTCAGTGACAGTCTATCAGGGCGTGCTGCTTGCTCAGCCAGTCTATTCCTAAGACAACATCGTAGTTAGGGAGAGGCATTACTAGGAGGGGTGTTAGGAAGGTATGACCGGTGATAGTGATGGGGCAGAAGTAAGCCTCCGTGATGGGGATTGGTCCATCTCCGGTTATTACTTTACAAATCATCTTACTACATCCTACATCTACGTGATATACAGCAATAAAGTTCGATGATATGAAACTGTGTGAAACCCAGAATCAAATAAAGCTAATACCGAGTACGGATATAATAAATAACACCAACGATGACATCTTCTTCAGTCTCTGGCTCAGATTCGGGCTCCTCAACGGCCAAGGCAAAAGCTTGCCCGACTCTCTGCTGGTCGTAGTGCTACTGCTAGGTGGGTAATGGACCTCTCTGCTGTCCATTTCCAGTCCTGTTGAATGCAGTTAGATAGTCCTTCACTTGATGGGTGGCAGATCCATAAGCAAAACGATGTCCCAACTTCTTTCTGCAAATGTCTGCCATGTGACTGGGCCTCTTACAATAGGCGCAGTTACTTGTCTTCTGCTGATGGTACTAGGGCGACTTGTTGGATGTTGCTGGCTGTTGTTGCTACTGAGGGTCAGAGAGCCTATTGTTGTTGTTATTGGGCCTCTTGTTGTTGTCCTGGTAGTTACTGCTGGATCCTGGGTGCTCCCTCTTGGGTCGGGCAGGTGCATTGGCCTCAACATCTTGAGCTATCTTCATTATTTTGTCATAGGTCTTTGCCCAATTAGCGGCAACCAGAGTGCGGATCTCCTCACGCAATCCGTGCCGGAACTTCTTGGCACGCTTTACTGGGTCTTCTACCAGGCGGGGTGCAAATCTATCGAACCGGTTGAACTCAGCTGCATACTCTTCGATGGTGCGATCTTCTTGCTTCAGATCATGAAATTGCCTCCCTATGACCTCTAGGGCGGCTTCCGAAAAAAACTTTCGTTTAATCTGCTTCTTGAAGGAACGTCAGGAGCTTCCTTCAGTCTGGAATCTGGGCTCATTTATGTACCAAATGCTGGCCAGGTCCCTGAGCTGTAGAGGTACATCCTCTACCATAAGGTCGACAGGGAGTCGAGCGACGCTGAGGAGTCGCTCCATATCATCCAGCCACTCATCTGCGTAGATGAGGCTCTCTGTTCTGTTGAAAGGGTGCGGGTCCAACTTCTTAAAGTTCTCAATGTTCTCGACCTTTTCTTGGACAATAGGCAGCTAGTCACACTTTCATTTCTCCAATAAAACATAAACCTTAACAAATTATTCTTATTTTACCTTGGCAGGCCTCTGATCTGATTATGATGAGTCTAATGCTGCCATTGCCATATTATGGGCATTCTCCATGCCCTCTCTCATAATCGCGGTCTGCTCGTGATTAGCTTCAGCTTGGGCCCTCTGGGCCTTAAGAACTCCTCGTAGTAGGCCTACAAGCTCGGCGGGGTCTCCTGGCACAGGTGGAGAAGCGGGAGGATTCACATCAGCAGGTGGTGGTGTGGTCCTCGAAGGAATCGGGGATGCTGCATGCACTGTGAAAGTATACGTAGTACGGGGAGTTCGTGCAGCATAAGGGCGATTTTGTGAGCTACAATGGAAAATAATCAGATTGGGTCTGGGTAGGGGTGTTCTCAGAGGATGAAACCTCTTTGATGGCAGGCCTAGAGCGGGTCGCCTTTCCTTTCGCCATTCTCTGGAAGGTTTAGGTACAAACATAAGCACGTTAACCTACGAAACTATAAGCAAGCAAAAATAGATAACATAAAAAGATAAATTCGGTCCTATATTGTGACGGGTTAGAAATAGTCTAAGTGTTCTAATTGTTTCAAGAGTCTGTTTTCCTAAAGTCATACTTAGTCCAAAGTCAGATTGCAGAACTATATATTTGTCTAGACTAAGTAGACTAGACCAACTTTTACAGAACCTGACCTGTATGGGCTACCACTGAAAATATGTCACGACCCGATCCCAAGATATTGGGTCCGGTCGGATCATGCTCAGCCTGCACCGTTGTGAGACGACGATATTAAGCTGTATCAATCAGTAGTACACCAACACAACTGTTTGCCATTGATTGTAAAAGTACAGAACAGTTTTATGGGAGGACTGAACTTAGACTCACAATACAAACTCGCTTGTACAAAGAAAGCCTAGGGACGAAAACCTAGGTACAACAATCTAAGTACAATTGTTTATTTTAGATTCTGGGGGTGACGATAGAGGCTCGGGAAGGCGACGGCAGTCCTGCCTTACTCCTTGGACGATCGGTATGCAGCCTTGGCTCCTGTGAAGAGATGGTTGGCGTTGATGAAGAAATGCTCTTCCTGCTTTCCTCGTGTTGCTCTTCTGACTTCTCTCTTTCTTTGTGTATTTTTTCTCTGATTATTAGGGGGAAGCTCTCTTTGTCTATCTCCTTCTGATCGTGTATATCTTACAAGGGAATGGCACCTTGCTATTTATAATAGTGGGGGCATCATTAGGGTTTGGATGATTACCCATTCTTAAAGTAGCGACGGCCTGACGTATAATCAATCGGGACCATTAATTTTGGGCGTGAAGGATCTGGGCCATAAATGGGGATAGTATTGAATCATATGAATGATTAATGCTGATTGCTTTAAATCTTCATGATTGGTTGTGTCAAGCTCAGATTTCTCACTACATGTCCCATTGGCTTGATCATGAATGATATGACCTGATCTCATTAATTATGAGGATAACGTTAAATATAGTCATTGGGATCTGGTAAATCTCTGATTGATCCGCATCCCATAATCATCCTTACTACCAGCTGTCAAGTCGTGGGAGCCATTGAATCTCTGCCACGTGTCTTAATGGTGGACCCTGTCAGAACCGCATGATATCCATGAACCGCATGAGACAGCGTCTCAGTGAGCCGCATAGGTATAGTACTTGCGAGCCGCATGGGATAGTTTCTCGGTGAGCCGCATAGGTATAATACTTACGAGCCGCATGGGATGGCTTCTTGGTGAGCCGTAGGAAGGTGATTCTCACCAGCCGCATGAAGCTGTTCTTCACTGGAGCTGCATGGAAGTAGCCACGTGTCAATCTCGGATCGTGTCAGAGATTTTCTCCTATTCCCAAAGAGTCTGTCATTATGACAGGACCATTATGACACTTCATGTCAGAGCCGTCAGCTGTCAAATCATGGCAGAGCATTGAATAGGGCCATTACTCGATGGCCAGCTGTGTGAAAGGGTCCCATGGGGATACGTGGTGTTGATCGAACCGCATATCTCTGTTGGTCATATGTGAGCCGCATGTACTTCTGAACCGCATGCGGCTAGGGGGCTCTTTGAACTGCATAGGACTGTCCCTATGTAAGCCGCATGGACTCTCCTGCCCCGAGCTGCATGTGACTAAGAGTCTCTCTGAACCGCATGGGACTGCTCCTGTATGAGCCGCATGGGGTTCTCCTGTTCCGAGCCGCATAGATCATCATTATGATATTTTCCATGCTTCTACAAGACCCCCTTCAAAGTTTTCAATTTATAAAATTGAAATACTTTGAATAAGAAGCATGGCCTTTGCTGACCGCATAGATGATTCAGCCGCATAGATTTATCTGGCCGCATGAACTGTTAGGCCGTATAAACTTTTTGCCACGTGTCCCAACCACGTGTGCAAATCTTCTGCATTAAATGCCCTTGATTCGCCGCCTCTTGTGGAAGGATCCCAAGGGTCAGTTTTGTTTTGACCGAAGCGTTTTTCCTTTATTCTTTTAGGCGGCACGTGGATCGAGGCGTTTGTTTGATTTTTCAAGCCTCATTCGCCTATAAATAGGAGTAATTTTATTCTTTGAGGGTTTCTTTACCTTCTCTCTTTTGCTCGAACTCCTTGTTGCCGACTTCCTCTTCGTTTTCTCCCATCAATGATCGGCAATGGCTCCCAAGAAGACTGTCGCTGCTACGGGCAAGAAGGCCGCATCATCTTCTGCGGCAGCGAAGGGCAAGAAGGGCGCGTCTTCATCGACTGCGGTGACGAACGTGGCGGCTCCTCCGACGGCTGACGTACCAGTTTTTCACCCCGACGTTCACCCGCCTATTGCTGGTAGGACCATCAACATGAACTGTCATGGCTACGCCGCATATCTTATGCGCGAGCCTATATTTCTAAGTATGCTGCGTGTCCGACTCATGTTCGGGCCGCATGGGATATGACCCAGGCCTGAGCCGCATGAAAGTTGTTGTTTGCAGCCGCATAACTACTTCATCATCAGGGCCGCATAAGCTTATCTGGACTTGGACCGCATGAGCTCTTTCAAACTGAGCCGCATAAGCTTATTTCGAGCCGAACCGCATAAGCTTATTCGAACTGAACCGCATGTGCTCTTTTAAACTGAGCCGCATGAGGCTATGCTTAAGCCGCATAAGCATCAAGTAATTTGCGTTTCGGCTATCTTTTTGACTTGTCTCTTTTGTCTTTCTTCAGTAAATCTGCCAGTAAATCCTGCGGGGGAACTTATAGTAGGCTCAAATCAGTTCGCCTTGGGCGTACGTCTTGACGACTTAATTAAGCATGTGTTGAATCAATTCCCTGCTGATGAGCCTTCGGAGAGGTTGAACGCCATCGAGAATCAGACCCTCCATTACCTCCGTTCCGTGATGAATACTGGGAAGCTGGATGGATTATACCTGAAGCCTTTATTCCTCTTTGGAGATGCTTTAATCATAAAGAATCCCCGAGTATTAGAGATTTTCGAGAACTGGGATTTTTCTTTGGATGGGGTGGCGATCCATATTCCTCTCATGGAACGTCATTATCCTCTGTCGTGGTTCAATATGGTGTTGCTGGACAGGAAGATGGTGTGTAACTTAACTCCTACCCAATCAGGGATGTTGATGGGCAACATCCATTATAACCCGAACATGCGGTCAGCGTACGCGGGTAAGGATTCCGTCCTCCGGTACATGATGGGTCTAGCCCCGGGCTCTTTCATAAATGTATACGGTCCCAACTTCACACTCACTCAAGCTGATACCTTCCTGAATCGGCTCGCTCGTAAGAAATCTTATCCCGTTGGCAGACTGGCATTGCTGAACTGGATAAACCCCACCTCTTCGTGGGCCCAGTTTACCACTTGGGTTTTGCAGACCTATGGAACATTCCTGCGGGAGGTGGGACTTTATCATACCATTCGGGGCACTTGTCACGGGCTTTCTATCAATAAACCATTGTTCACGGCGCTCTTGGAGATGTATAATCGGCGAACGGGTATGTTCTTTGTGCCCGGAGGAGAGTTGGGGCTTGCTCTCCATGAGATGTATACTGTCTCCAAACTTCCGTGGGGGAACGAGCCTTTTGAGGTGTATACCCCGTCGAATGAGGAGTTCGAGGACTTGAACCGGCGATTCCTAGGTTTTGTTGCGGTGTATCAGGAGTTGCTGTGCCATCATAGTGCTTGTCACCAGATGGCTATAAAAAAGGAGGATAGCTCAGAAGGGACCGCTCCCCACACTACATCCTGGGTCAATTATCTTTTTAAAGTTGATCCTTCTGGCGGGGTTACTCCTCGAACCCCTCGAACCCAGGGAGAGATAAAGGACCTGATGTCGGGCGTCAAGAAGTCGCGGTCCAAGAGCGACCTATTCGGGAGTCAATCTGACTCTCTCAGCTATTTTTACTATGGCACCAGGCCGATGTCAGATAAGGCACTTCTGGCTGGATTTTTAATGATATGGCTACGGAACTGCGTAGTCTCGGGGGGAGCAGGTTCAATCGAGAGGATCGGTCGCCACTTCATTCTCCCTGCCGTTAAACTGGTATTTGGAGTTAGACTGGCCCGTCTTCCTGCTATGGTGTGTAGCATACACCATGGTCTTCGAACATTCTCGTCCAAGGTTATTGCGTGCAAGAAGACGCTGGATTTTGAGCGCGTAGAACTGCCTTTCCACTATTTGATGGGGTGGTTGGCGATGCACTACAAGTCTTTGATGGGACCTGGAATAGCGGAAGATGCTACAGATGAAGACGCTTTTCTTTTCAAATGCCATCGCCGGTCTTGGGAATACAACACTATGCCAGCTTGTCGGAGGGTGCTGGCGAGGGTGGATGGGTGTGACTTTTTTGTGTCTGTTCCTCATTTTTCTGATGAGGAAGTGAGGAAGGTATACCTTGATGGTACCGGACCTTCTCACTTTCTGTCTCCAAATATGCTCACCTGGTTGCGCAACATCCGCCCCGCGCATCTGGTTTATCACAACCACGATAATGTGTACTTGGAGCCTTACCTACCTAGTAGGTTTTTCCATCAATTTGGTTATAGCCAGTTATTCCTTGATTGTCCCAACCCTTGTTTGGGCTTTGAAGGTAGCGTTCTTGATGGTGTCAGGGCGTAGAATTATTATGACGCTTATCATACTCGGGCCAGCTTCTCGGTCCCCGATGCTAAGGCGCCGAGGGAAATTTTGTACGTGGCTACTTTGTATCATGTTATGGCGAACAAGCCTCCTGTTAATTTCGATCCGAGTACCAGTTTCATCGTGGGTACCGGTTTAGAGGAGAAGCCCAAGGGGGCTAAGGCTAGAAAGCAACTAGCGCTCCAGACTCCCCTCCCTGAATCAGAACCTTCTGAGTCGACTGAGGAGGAGGATGATCATGATAGCGAAGACTCCCTTTCTGGTGGGGTTGAAGAAGTAACGGATCAACCGCTTCCCACACCCGATGAACTGGCGGAAGATCCGTTGCTTACTACACAAGAGGAAGTAGTGAGGGAAGAACAGCCTCCAGCTGTGTCTGGTCCCTCACGTAAACGAGTCAGACGCGAGTCTTCTGACAGCAGAGCGACCTTTTCCGTGAAGAGAGCTGCCGTTAGGTCTCGTGGATTACTTATTACCGAGAGGGGTGAAGGTACAGACGCTGTTCCGGAGGTAAAACTAAGTCGGAGCCATCTCTTTGTTGTAGTTTTCTTTTCTCTTGGAGATATGACTTAATCACTTTTCTTTGTAGGCGTCTGATGAACCGGCCTCTCCTGAACCGTCTACTGCCCCTGGAGTTGATCCGGCCCTTGCTGTTTTGATTAGCGACATGTGTGCCGCGATCCTTTCTGCGGGGGCTCTCTCAGCGGCGGCTGGAAGCTCCCAGGTTATTGAGGCCTCGGCCCGGGGTGATGAAGGTTTCCTCGGGCCCGTCTCCGAGATCGCTGAACTTCAGCAAGGCGACGCCGATCTCGTTGCATCCCTTTCCGAGGGTGCAGGGGCAGAGGAGCCTATTATACCTGACTCGGAGACTGTTGGTGAAGAGGCTACGGTGGCTGTAGGCGGACCTCAGCCTCCACACTCCTCCACTGGTAAGATAAGCCAAATATTGACTAGTGAGGGGGCTTATTTGCTCTATCAACATATCCTCCGAGTCAAATCGATTCATGGTTGCCTTGGCCCTACAGGTCCTGACCCTTTACTTCCCACCGCGGATGTTCTTGGGGAAGGCTCGGCCTGCCGTGATCTGGGAGAAAGGAGCGTTCCCTCTCCTTCGCCGTCTCATGTCGAGGGGCCTTCCGCCAACCCCGGGCAGATGGGAATGGAGCTGGCGATGGTTTCCACCTCGTCCTCTGCTGATCATATGGCTCCGGAGATTGACCTCTCGACCCTGCCGAGCATTCAAGTTCTGCGGGCCGCTGAAGATGAGTTGGCCGCTGTTCATGCGTCCTTCCGTACGGAGTTTGTTTCTCTTGTGGCAGGAGCGGCAGATTCTGTTGCGTCTTCTTCAGCGTTGCCGGCCACACTCCCGTTGATACCGGCTTCCTCGGAGGCTCTGGACGAGGTGACGCAGGATGTGGTCGACAACTTTTATCGCCATTTAAAGAGGGGCGTAGATGCTGCTGTAGAACGGGGGACCCCTTTTACTCTGTCTCTGCGGTGCGCTCGTGGTCAGGTTGCAACTTTGAAGTCTCTTCCTGGCGGGGTGGGGTTGGCTGCACTCCTGGAGCCTAAATTGGCAGAGGCTGATCAGCTTGTGACCCAATTGCTGGCGATATGGCAGGCGGGCTTGCCTGCTGCGATTGAGCGAGAGCGGGGCTTCCTCATTGCTGCTCGGGATAGGATCAAGCTCGCTCGAGATACTGCCGGGCCCGTTGTACAGGGAGACCTTGACAAGTTCTCCGCTTCGTATGACAGGCTGGGTCGTCGGAGTCAGGCTTGTCATGCTCGGGAAGAGACTGCTTCTTGTGGAATTGCTGACACGAAGGAGTGGATTCTCGTACTCCAGAAGGATTTGATCTTCTTAGAGTCAGAGCTGAAGGCTGCTCAGACGGAACAGGAGTCAATCGTTCGGGAGGCCGAGAAGGTTTCCCGATCTTCTGTTAACCTGGAGTGGGCCTTTAAGAGATTCGAGGATAACTGGCAAGCCCATGCTCAACTGGAGGGCGAGGCGGTGCTGACCCAAGAGGCGGAGCGTCGAGCTACCCAGAGGTTTGAGCGGTCGGTTGCCTTGCTGACGGACCGTCTCCGAACGTTATGTGCCCCGGAGCAGTGATCAGCTTTCTGTTTTCTTTTGCTTCTCTTTTTTTTTTCTTTTTGTAAGGGATGTGATCCCAAATGATGTAGCACTTTGAATTTTGAATAAATGAGCATGTTTCAACTCATCTTCTCTTTCCTGTACTTGTGGCGTTTGTGAAATTGGACTTGCTGGGGGATTATTTGTGGACCTGTTACCCTAGGCGTACCTTGGTTTTAGGTACGGATAATAAGTTTGGTCAGGATATCCGGAACAGCCATGGCAAAATGGTCATGGGTGCTCTCGGTATTGGGAAAAAGAATGCCGTAGAGCAGCTGGGCTCCCGGGGCATGGTGAGATGGTGGATTTATGCTAAGAAGCTTAGCAAGGGATATTTGTGGACCTATTATCCTTGGCGTACCCCGGTTCAGGATACGGATAATGGGATGAAAGGAAACCAACATATTTGCTCAGAGGTTATGAGAACATGGCAAACATGAGGGTTTTACCGTGGAATCTTCCTGCTCAGAGGTAATGAGAACATGGCAGGGGAGACTTCACGGAAGATATTCGTGGTCAATAGCGGACATTTGTGGTCAACGGAGGACATTTGTGGTCAACAGAGGATATTTGTGGTCAACAGAGGACATTTGTGGTCAACAGAGGACATTTGTGGACCTATTATCCTTGTCGTACTCCGGTTGTGGGTACAGATAATAGGTTGAAAGGGGACCGACATACTTGCTCAGAGGTAATGTGGACATGGCAAGCATGAAGGTTTCTTCGACGGAGCCTTCCCACTCAGAGGTAATGAGGACATGGCAGGAGTGGGCTCAATGAAGAGGGGGTACATAGAACGACTCAGAGGTAGGAGAACGTGGAAGTTCTATGCGAGGGGGCAGTTTGTTTTTTGGTGGAAGTGAAAATGACTCAGAGGTAATGAGGACATGGCCGTTTCGAAAATTTGTGGATCGATTACCCTTTTTGTGTACTGGGAGCGCGGGTAGTGGATCATGAGGGAGGATCTCTTCCAGGAAGAAAGTTCAGAGGTATAATCATACGTGACTTACTATCTGAAAGAGTGACCGAAATATGAGTTCAGAGGCACCAGCGGGTACATGACTCGGTAATTTAGAATATTAAGAAAGTGTGAGTGCAGTGGCACCAGCGGGTACATGACTCGATAATCTGAAATGTTGTGGACGTGAGTTCAGCAGTACCAGCGGGTACATGACTCGATAATCTGAAATATTGTGGATGTGAGTTCAGCGGTACCAGCGGGTACATGACTCGATACTCTGAAATATTGTGGATGTGAGTTCAGCGGTACCAGCGGGTACATGACTCGAAGATCTTGGAGAGAATGTCGTTTAGACATAATATTTCTTCAGAAACTTGTCGTTGACGGGCAACATGAGCAAGTCTCCATTTTGTTTCGGGATTTAACCCTGGCATGTCTTCATGCTCCAGGCGAACACATCAATGTATTCTCTGACAAGTTCTAGTAGCGACTCCCGCTCTTCGTCTGCTAGGCTTTTACTGATGAAGATTGGTTTTGGAGAAGATTCGCTGCCGAGGTCAACTTGTATAACCTCATCTTCAGTAGAAGGTTCTCTCAGTTCAAACCGTTTTTTCCCATTGTGCGTCCAATTACTGGGCCCACGGCTCTAGCTCGAGGATTTTGGGGATGTCTTCGTCTTCTTCGTAAGCGTCGGCGAATGCCATATTGACTGTCATGACTTGTCTGAACACATCTCCGATGCTGGTATCCGAGTCTGAAGTTGGTGACCCGGTTGAATGTGACTGCCAGTCGCATTCTTCATCTGAACTCTCAGGGGTTGTAGTAGGCGTTACATACCCCAACCCGTATCGAGTTTTGCTATAGTAGTCTCGTGGTTTGCCCGCCGGGACTGGTGGCTTCAAAGGTAATCGTCGCCCAGTGCCGTAGTTCAAACCTGGCGTCGTCTCCAGATCATACCCTTGTTTCTGCATAAGATATTTGGATTGGGGGCTATAGAGATACAGAGGCAGTCTCCCGGCATCTGACCCGAGGTCGGCTTCCTCTATGGTGAGGGGATCGGGTTGTTCGTCCGGCCGAAGATGATCGGATGATCCCCTCCCTCGATTATTCGGTAAGCGTCTTCTACTGGAGTAAGCTGGATCGCGGTGTACGCATTTGTCACTTGTATGTGTAGGTGAGTGCCTATACCGTGTTCCATAGCATACATTGTACATAGCTTATTGAGCTCGGTGTAGTTCAAAGATAACCCTTTATTGATGAAGTAAGGTATCTTTTCTAGGAGGATTGCATCATCTGTGGAGGGAACATGAGTGTGGACGGCCACGTACTTGGCTAACTCTGGTTCCTCTTCGGCTACCCCCTGTGTGAATGAAGACTGAGAGGATGTCCTGGGAAGCTTGATTGTTAGTGGTTCAGTTGATGGAATAGAGCGTGGAGTTGTTGGCAGACTAGCGACCCCCAGTTTGGCACTTGATGTGGAGCGAGGAGTGGCTGGTTCGCTAGAAGTGTCAGACCTTGCATCGGGGTGACGTCCCTTCTTGGGAAGGCGTATCGTCAGTGGCCTATCGGAGGGATTGAGCTTCTCCGTTTGGGGTTGATCGACTCTCGACAGTCTGACTGTCAGTGTCCCCGTTGTGGGTCTCGGCACTTGGCCAGACCTTGGCAGCCGAATTATCATCTGCTCTTCCTGCGCCGAGAGGCTGATCGCGTCCTTCCGCAGAGTGGCAGTAAGGGGTGCGAACTTACCCGGTTTACGAGCTTGGAGGTGAATCGTCAGAGGTCCTTCTGATTCCGTGGCCGTTTCAGTACCAGCTTGTTCATTTCCTTCATCAAGGTCCCTCTTCGACTTTTCGTATAGGCAGAAATCTGAGTAGTAAGATTCAACCCCTTTGAAGGGATCGATGTCAGCGAATTCCGTCTTCACAAAGCCGTGTTTGTCGATATATTTGAAGCACTGGTATAGCGTGGAAGGTACGATCATGTAATCGTGTATCCATGGGCGCCCCAAGAGGATGTTGTAAGAAGTGTCTGCATCTATGACGTAGCAGGTGACTTCGGATTGAAGGTCACCAATTTGACACTTCAGACGAATCTTCCCAATAGGGTAGCTCCTGCCCGAATTGAAACCGCTGATGGCGGTGCTCGTAGGCGTCAGGCGATACATTGGGATGCAGAGATGATGTAGCAGACCCTTCGGGATGATGCTTATGGAAGAGCCAGGATCTATGTGCATCCGATCCACCTTCACGTCGTCGATGTATCCCGTGTAGTATAGCGGGCGATCATGTAGGTTGGTTTTGATGAGCATGTTCTGCGGAGTGAAGACGATGTTGGGCATTGCTCCCATGCGGGCACTGTCTTGGAGATCCACGGGTGAGTCCTCCCCGGTGAGGTTGGATTGAGCCAGATAGACATCGGCATTTTGGAGTGCTTCGCTTAATGCAATACGAACGTTCTTGGAGAGCCTTAGGAGTTCGTACAGTGACAACTTGGTCGGTGTGTTAGCCAATTGTGCTAAGATGTCAAAGTTGTAGGGCCTCTCTAGCCCTTGGCTGCCTCTTTTCGGCAGGATTTGTCGAAGCGAGTCTCCCTCGGCCTAGGCTTATCGGTCGTCGAAGGCTGAGCCGGTCCAGGAGCATCAGTTGTAGTGGGTTGATGATTTTCGGCTGGATTGTCAACCACAGGTTGGGATTGTGCTCCGGACCGCGTGACGACGGCTGTAGCTTTCTCGTTGTCTGTCGAAATTGTATGGCAGGTCCTGACTTTTCTACTTTTTTTTATTGGTGGAAGAGGGTGTGGGCCGAGTCACTTCTGACACCAAGTCTGGATGGATCCACATGACCTTCCCTCATGATGTGGTGAGGGGCACTAGACCGACAGCCTGATCTCGGGAAGGTGGAAGATTGGTAATCTCCATTGTCGCTAGAGGGACGGGGACCACCCCATCTTGAGTCTCCGTCGGCAGGAAGCTGCCGAATTGTACGGACACCATATTGGCCGCCACGGTTACCTCTTCGAAATCGATGGCCAGAGCGTTCGAATCGATGAGGTTCTGGATGTACCGTTTCAGCTGGTAGCAATCGTGTGTAGCATGATGAACATAGCGATGATAATGGCAGTACTTTGGATTCTCCATCTCTACCGGCCGCGATTCCCGTCTTGGTGGAGCAAGCTGAATTCTGTCCCCTTGTATGAGCATGTCCAAGATGGGCTTGACGTGACTGTCTTCGAAGGAGTAAGTGATTTGCGGCCATTGTTTGTCTGCGGGCTTCGGCTCAGGTTTTTGTGCTGTATCGGCCACCATAGCCTGCTTTTCCTTGCTGTCCCGATTGTTGGAGGGGCTACCCCCATTATCGTTGTTGGGACGCTTGTCCTTGTTTTCTCCTTCCGAGATATGCAATCCCAGTTGGCGAGCCTTCTTCAGTCGTTCTTCGGCGCTTGTGGCGCTGATGATGAACGTCTTCCCATCTTTGAATTGACTTTCGCCCATCCAGAGACTGATCGTTGGAAGCAGTCTCTTTTTGCAAATTTCAATTAAAGAGGAATCTGGATTTCCGGAGGGCAGCTTCATGGCGGTTTGGCGGAACCGCTCAATATAGTTCCTTGTCAACTCCTTCTCCCCTTGGACGACGTCCATGAGGGTGGACATGGTAACGTCCTGCCCTACTTCGTAGAATCTCTCCAAGAACAGGCGCTTGAAGCCGGCGAAGGCGTGGATGTAGTTGTCCGGCAGATTGCGATACCAGTCGAAGGCGACTCCTTCCAATGCCCCAATGAATAATCGCGTGAGGATAGCATCATCATGGGACAGATGGTCGGTGGTGACCTCGAAGTAAGTGATGTACCGACTTGCTGAGGTCTTGCCATCGTATGGGTTGATATTGAACGACTTATATTTTGGTAGGAATGGCACATCCCTCCATTCGGCAGGGTATGGTTGCCGCATTCTGAGGTCTGGAGCATTTTCTCGGGCATAGAACATGGCTCAAAGCTCCTGGACCTCTCTTCTTACCTCTCGGGCCTCATCTGTTGCTGTAGGGGCTACTATTTCGGAAGGATTATTGCCCGGGTTTGGTGCTGCTGAGTTCGAGTCCGCATTGACCGCGAGATCCGTGCTCGTTTGGCCAGGCGTTCCTCCTTGCAGAGTTGGAAGAGCGGCTTTGATTTCATCTACAGACTTGACCAAGGCCTGCAGTATAGCCTCCAAAGTGTCGATGCATTGGCGATCGCTGGAACCACCTTGGTTGCTGTCCGTCATGAACACCGTCCTTACATGAGGAGTGATGGAAGGAATGGTGGAGGATGTGCCCTCTGAGTCGTATCCATGCATCGAGAAGTCATCGGGGTAGGTGGGAATGTTCTCTTCGGGCTCGGACTCGGAGGGAACGGTATCCCCAGCCTCGGAGCTTGCTTCGTCTTGAGAGCCATGGATGTCCTCGGGGACATCAGCGTCTGTTGTACCTGATGGAAGAGTTATTTTCCCGGGCTCGGCTCCTTGAAACATCAAATTGTTGTGCATGTTCGGAGGAGTGCTACCTCCAGTTCCTATGACCCCCAGCGATGTGGATGATGAATTTTCTACTGCAGCAGATTTTGTCTTTGAACGGGTGTGTTGGAATACTCCGGTGGAGGACAACCGTTTAGACGACAGTTTCTTAGCTGTAGTGGTTGAGGTCTTCGGTGTGGAAATGCTTGCCTTCTTTCCTCTCCCCTCGGTGGGGACTTTCTGAGTGGAATTGCAGGAGACAACAGGAGGCACCTCGTCTTCTGAGCTCGGACGCTGTAGTCTTTGGAAGACTGACGGCCGATCTTTCGTCACTGTCGCGTTGTTGCAACAGCAGTTGACGATAATTTGACTGCAGTAATGTCCAAGCAAGGACTCTTTGCACGCCGAGGCTCCTTCTCTTTCCTTGCGCTTGTGGAGGATTGCCTCACGCAGGTCAGAGGAACCACTTTGTCCTTTTGCCGTCGGGGGCTGGACTCGAGCGGTTCTATACAACTTCCCATCAGAGGCCCGTGTGATAATCAATGGGATGCCCCGATAGTTAGAGGTTGGGACAGCTGACTGGGCTTGGTGAGCCCGCGCTGCCCTAGACTTCCTCCTTTTAGCACTTGCGGGTGCGTAATAGGAGGAGTCCAAGTTGAATACCACAGAGTCTGGCTTATCATCCAGAGAACCATCAGGGTCAGGACCGCATGAGAGACGGTCGAAGACTGATCGAGAGAAGCGTGGAACGGACGCTATGCGGCTAGAATTGGGTACCGTGCAGGCTGTCTGCATGCGGTTGTCTTCTGCCGTTGGATGAGTTGGTCTTATGCGGCTAGGAGTCACGACCGTGCAGGCTGGCCGCATGCGGTTGGCAATTGTGGCCGCATGGGTTTTCTGCAAGCGATTGACTTTCTTAGCCGTATGAGTTTCATCCATGTGGTTGGCAACTGTAGCCGCATAAGCTATGCGGCTGACAGATGTGGCCGCATGAATTTTCTTTATGAGGCCGGCGGATGTAGCCGCATGAGCTTTCTCCCTACGGCTAATACCCTTATGCGGCTCGGATCGCATAGAGTTCCTCTTTGCCCCTGCAAGTCCAGCATCATAGTGTTTTCTTCTGCCGGACTTGGGGACAGCAGAGTCGTCTATGATCTGAAGTGGGGCCGCGGGAGAGTCTTCTCTGCCGTTTTGAGCAACAGAGGGTATTTCTGCAAGAGCTTCAGTAGGAACGAAGGATCGGGGCCTCCACTCCTTGTGGGCCTTCTTTGTGCGGGCTCGTTTCTGGACCGGGCCAGTGCTCTTGTCGGAGAGCATTTCTTCGAACGCCTGTTGGTCGAACCGGGCGACCATCTTCTGTTGCGTGGAGCCAAGCTTGGCTGCATCCGATTGCGTCACCAACTCCTCAGCCGTGGAGAAGTTTGTCCCCAGCAGAGTCGCTATCGTGTTTGCCATTGATTGTAAAAGTACAGAACAGTTTTATGGGAGGACTGAACTTAGACTCACAATACAAACTCGCTTGTACAAAGAAAGCCTAGGGACGAAAACCTAGGTACAGCAATCTAAGTACAATTGTTTATTTTAGATTCTGGGGGTGACGATAGAGGCTCGGGAAGGCGACGGCAGCCCTGCCTTACTCCTTGGACGATCGGTATGCAGCCTTGGCTCCTGTGAAGAGATGGTTGGCGTTGATGAAGAAATGCTCTTCCTGCTCTCCTCGTGTTGCTCTTCTGACTTCTCTCTTTCTTTGTGTATTTTTTCTCTGATTATTAGGGGGAAGCTCTTTTTGTCTATCTCCTTCTGATCGTGTATATCTTACAAGTGAATGGCACCTTGCTATTTATAATAGTAGGGGCATCATTAGGGTTTGGATGATTACCCATTCTCAAAGTGGCGGCGGCCTGACGTATAATCAATCGGGACCATTAATTTTGGGCATGAAGGATCTGGGCCATAAATGGGGATAGTATTGAATCCTGTGAATGATTAATGCTGATTGCTTTAAATCTTCATGATTGGTTGTGTCAAGCTTGGATTTCTCACCATGTGTCCCATTGGCTTGATCATGAATGATATGACCTGATCTCATTAATTATGAGGATAACGTTAAATATGGTCATTGGGATCTGGTAAATCTCTGATTGATCTGCATTCCATAATCATCCTTGCTACCAGCTGTCAAGTCGTGGGGGCCATTGAATCTCTGCCACGTGTCTTAATGGTGGACCTTGTCAGAACTGCATGATATCCATGAACCGCATGAGACAGCGTCTTAGTGAGCCGCATAGGTATAGTACTTGCGAGCCGCATGGGATAGTTTCTCGGTGAGCCGCATAGGTATAATATTTGCGAGCCGTATGGGATGGCTTCTTGGTGAGCCGCAGGAAGGTGATTCTCACCAGCCGCATGAAGCTGTTCTTCACTAGAGCCGCATGGGAGTAGCCACGTGTCAATCTCGGATCGTGTCAGAGATTTTCTCCTATTCCCAAAGAGTCTGTCATTATGACAGGACCATTATGACACTTCATGTCAGAGCCGTCAGCTGTCAAATTATGGCAGAGCATTGAATAGGGCCATTACTCGATGGCTAGCTGTGTGAAGGGGTCCCATGGGGACACGTGGTGTTGATCGAGCCGCATATCTCTGTTGGTCATATGTGAGCCGCATGTACTTCTGAACCGCATGCGGCTAGGGGGCTCTTTGAACCGCATAGGACTGTCCCTATGTAAGCCACATGGACTCTCCTGCCCCGAGCCGTATGAGACTAAGAGTCTCTCTGAACCGCATGGGACTGCTCCTGTATGAGCCGCATGGGGTTCTCCTGTTCCGAGCCGTATAGATCATCATTCTGATATTTTCCATGCTTCTACAACAACATTCTAAATTGTGGAAATAAAACTTTATTTAAAACATTAAAATTGGAAACCAATGTCTAACTGAAACAAAACACACAAGCAGAAGAGTGTTAAGTTATTACAATTTGTTTTTATTACAACTTCGAAATAAAAGAAAACTAAACAACTAAGTACAGCTAAAACTCCTGGGATCCTTGATCCGGTTCAACTACCTCCTCGGAACCCAAGTCAGGCTCATAATAAGAACTAAAGGCAAGCCCCTCGTCGTCGCAGATACCTAAAATATTGGTCTCCAGTTAGGAGGGGAGCAAGAACATATATATCTATTCCAGCATTTTTTAATGAATAATTTAAGAGACAAGAAGTAATTGTGTAACATAATTTATTTTCTAAATAATAATAAAGAAGCAGTGAAGCAATAAATCTCTGAAAATAAATATGATGCAATTTATAACTAGCAATAGTGTTTTGAGCATGTAACATCCTGTTGCCGGCTGGGGAAGGAAGCAATATGTGTTCTAGTGAACAGCCCAAGTGAGGTGGGACTTCAGCTATCTACAATGAGGTAATAAGGGGGCTTTGATCACAGGTGCTAACACTACACCCCAATCCCAAGTTAATGTGTCAATAAGTCAACCAAGCAATCAATCGGATCCAAACGGGATCCCGTGAGTCAAGTGTCGATACAATGTTTCTAATGATGCAAAGTATTTAATTATCACTAAAAATACAAGTTTGAATAATATGAAACTTGCTTGGTTTTTTCGATGCTTGTAAGGGGACCAGGAAAACGGCCTCAGACTTAGGCCCTGAAACCTATATTAATTTAATAATCTAGTTTAGAAACCATTCTAAGGGTTTTAATTAATAACGCTAACTATTACTTACTGATCAATTTATTATTAACAAGGCTTACATTTTAGAAAAGTAAAGCAACAATTATTTTATACTTTTAACCACGTATAATAATTGGTAAAACAATTTTTTAATAAAACTATTATTTTTTATAAATAATGCGAGAAATACTATATTTTATTTATTAGTAAATAATAAACAATTTTTCATAAACTAATATTCTAATTAAATTTACTTATATAAAATACCTGGAAAATACTTTTGAAAATAAATAGTGTTTTATTTACATAAACTAACCATAGTATTTTAATAGATACTTTTAAATATAAAAAATACCATTTTAGTAGTTATAATACTATGAGAATCATTTTGTTAGAAATAATTGATATTTTAGGAATATATTTAAGAGTAATAATTAAATTCCGCCTTAAAACTTTTATTTTAATAAGACAAAAGCTAACTTAATATTTTTAATGAGTTTATTACAAAAAGTATTTTGTGTTAATAATTAATGAGAAAATATTTAATTACACAAATTATTAAATAATTTATTAAGGAAATATAACTAACATTTATTTTCTAAAAATATTAACTGTACTAATGAATCTAATTCCACCTAAAATTCGTTAACGAAATAATTACAGTCTTTTATTAATAAAATCTAATATTTGTTCTGAATAATTATAAACATACACCGACGATTATAATGGTATCAAAATTATTATTATTACTAATAATCTAACTATTATGCATCATAAATCTAATTTAGGAAACTAATTATCGCGGAACTGACGGAGCTTCATTCTGTCAATTTCGGTCGAGCAGAAAGTTGGGTTTCTCTACCTAATTCTATTCTGGAACTGAACAGAACTCTGACAGAAGGCTTATCGGAAGGTTTGAGAAGGAGAACCGAGGGGAGGCCTCAGCCTCGGGTCAGACGCGAACGCATGTGAGAAGGGGCACGCGAGCGGGACGACGCGCGTGCACGGGCAGTGTGCGGGTGTGTGCACTGATGCATGCGTGGGTCGGCGGGGTCTGGTGGGAGGTCGGCGGAGGCGCTGGCGGGCGTGGCCGGCGCAGCCGGCTGGCGAGTGTATGGGCTGGCCGGTCGGTACGAGGCGGCCGGTCGGGTGACAATCGGCGGTGATCGGACGCGACGAAAGCACCTCGAATGAGGTGTCGAACTATCCGGGGCATCGCGGGGAGCCGCCGGGGTGCGATCGAAATTGGGGGGGTTGGAGTGTGGGTGGAGATAAGTTGGGTTTGTGAAGGTTTGGAGCTTATGTGCGGTTCTGAAGTTTCTGTGGGAGAGACGTGTTTCTATATATGAAGGAAGAAGAGGGGTTACATGGGGAGAGGTTTCCGCTGGTGAAGCGGATCACGAGGGACTGGGTAGTGAGTTGAACGATAGGCTTTAGTTAATTGGGTTTGGGTTAGTGGGTTTGGATTGGGGACGGGTTAGAGAATTTCACTAATGGGTAGAGGGCTTAACCATGGGCTTATGTTGTGGGCTTAGCTAATAGGCTCTAATTTAAATCAATAAAACATCGCAATTTAATTAATCTTTTATGAATAAATACAAAATATTTTTTCCCATATTTAGACTATATATAATAATAATAATAATATAATAATAATAGTAGTAATAACTATTTTATAGTTTCTAACCAAAAATATTATAAAACTCATTGTTAATTAAATCCAAAAATGTGGGTTTTACAGTAGCAAATCCCATTAGGAATCAGTGTCCATACAAGTACAAGGACAATAGTCAAAAAGAGACATGTACCAGTGTACCAGGATAACCAAGAATAACATCTCATGATGGGATCCAAGCTATACCAATCCGTGTACCTCGTGTTAGGTATCAATCATAACACTACACACTAATATCATAGAGACTATAAAGGTAATGAAAACTATCAGAGATGATCCCAGACGATGGCACATGCGGTTCCATTGAGTCATGAATACTTTAAATAGCTTAATTTGGTATATAGAAGCCCAAAATTAGAGTTCGACATGATAATCAAATCAAAAAATAGGAAACGACTATAATAGTCGCAATTTGGTTTTAAGGGAGTAAATAATAAATATATATATAATTACTTTGAAAATCATTTATAATAGTTTATATATATATATATATATATATATATATATATATATATATTTTATATATATATATATATATATATATATATATATATATATATATATATAAAACCTAGAAAAATCATTTATAATACTCCTAGATACATGTATCAAAATATTGGAAATCATCATAGTACCAAAATCCCCAATTTGTCAAACATGATTTTAGGTCAAGTGACTAAATTTTGAAATATTATCGTATATTTTTAGATAAAAGTTATTATATATATGTTACAATCACTCTTGAGACATATAGGTAGTAATATTCATGTTACAATCACTCCTGGATAATTATTTATAAATGATTTAAAAGAGAATATATAAGTATAGAACATATCCTAAATATATATTAGGCCCCAAATATTCTATAATTTATTCAATCATATATACATAGTTCAAATATATATTTTTGGAAATTATTTACTGTATATATGTTACAATCACTCTTGAGACATATAGGTAGTAATATTAATATTTATATAAATGCAACAAAATTATTAGAATTCTACAACTATAGTGATAATACATAATATATACTTTTGCGTAAAAATATCAACATACTCATGTGTACTTATGATACATATAAGAAAACTTTACGTGCAAATGGGCTCCGGCCCAACAAAACACCGATAGTTTTACGATTGAAATATATTTTATATTAGAATTTCACGATTTCAAAGATTTGGGAAGTTCATAATAGAAAGTAGAATTTTTTAAAAAAATATTCGAAAAAAATTCAATAGTTTGGTTAACGGAGGTTACACCACGGGCCAAGCACCCTCAACGTGCTATGCCAGCAGCGCACCAGAAATGTACGCTGAAAGTCATGCGCTCAGCAAATGGTAAGCTGTATAGAGTTGACTCGGGTGCTTCGGCACCAGCAATGAGTCAACTCTTGAAGTCCCCTTCCCACTTGGGCGCATCTCATGCGCATGAAACCAAGCTGGGTGGGAAAAATCTTACGACTCTGAACCCATGCGCCCACGTTGGCTGTACGCATGAAGTGGGTTCAATTCACAATACATGTTGCTCTCCCACCAACCATTTGGGCGCATTTTATGCAATGAAACTAGATCTGGGGGTGCAGCATTCATATGATTACCACGACGCTTGGCCCTGCCATGCGCCTGTGAGGGGTACGAGTGTAAAACTCTTCTCGCATGATCTGCGTAATGTGATTACTCACAGACGTAGGTTAGGAGAGACGACCTCTATGCACAATGCACCCCCCGTGGGGCACACTTCTGCTACGGTCACCATCAATTGCTGTTGTTGTAAGACAGTGGTTACACCATCAAGAAAGTCTGTATTCTAGCGACTGCTACCGACTACACCTGCCCGACATTGCCTCAAAAAAAGGGTGCCAATTGATGACGAGGAGGAACCGGTTACCTTGTGCCACATCATCTTCAGTTGTCCTACACCCGGGAGAAAAGTAAACACCACTAACCCTCCAGCTTCGGCTAGCTCATCCAAGGGCCAACTGAAAAGAAATAAGGCGGCAATTCCGTCGTCCGGAGTATTCCTGGGTACCCTGTTAAGGATGAAGGCTACATCGATGACGCAGGTTAGGGGTGATCCGACCCCGACAGTCACAACAACCCTTCATTTCAAGATGAAGGTATCTACCAAGAAGCAGACACCGATACGGATAGGGGTAGCCAATTTGAGGGGTCGAAAGAAGAAACATATATGCCGACCTTTCCACAAGAAAGTGAGGTTGAAAGTGAGGCGTCGACCAGTCCATCCACTTCAACCCACGTCATGCCTATTTACATGACAAGGGGTGGAGAGGAAGAAGCTTCGGCTTCTGATCTCATGCTCCGCATGAATACTCTGGAAGAGGGTCTTAAAACCCTTGCCGCCACCTTGCAGTCCTTAAATCAGGTCATATTCAAGATTTGGAGTACCCTGACATCCCAACCATTGACAGGGGCCCTATATCTGCCAGTCCCGATCCAGGAGCTAACGGAGAATCGAATGAACCGCCTCAGTGGGTATCGTCAGGGATGGTCCATCACACTCTGTCCTGAGTATCAGCTCCCTCAGGAGCTAAACATCGTACCTTGCCTCAATCTCCTGCTCCTAACTCTACTGAAGAATTTTTAGATGGTGAGGGACTTGTGTGACCGTTTCGAGGCAAGAAACAAACAGGAGGAACGCCAGAAGCTCGGGATCTGGCAACCCTATCCTCCCGAATGGAACAATATGGTTTATCCTCCTAAGTATAAACCACAGTCACTGATACCATTTTATGGGAAGGAGTCCCCCCGTCAATATCTGATCTTCTTCCACTCCATGATGGGGCACCTACCAAAAGAGGTTGCCCTACTCATAAGCCTATTTATCGGGGTGCTGAGAGAGGTAGCCTACGACTGGTACTGTAGCCTCCCCGATAATTTTATCTCTTCCTTCGAGGATCTGAAGTGTCTTTTTCTTTCTCGATTTTATGATGGTGGAAAGGACATGACCATGTCTTCCCTTATGGAGATAACCCAGAAGGACAAGAAGACGGTTTGAGCCTTCATCGAGCGCTTCCGACATGCATGTCTGAGGTTACCTTCTGGTATCCCTGAGTCTGTATTAATGGACTCTTGCCAAAAGAATATGACGTCGGCTATCAAACTCTGGGTCGACTCCACCCAATATGCGGACAGGACCGCATTCATTATTGGCACAGAAGTTGCTGAGACGAAAGCTTGTGATGCCCGTCTTCTAGGTATTAGCTTCCCTCCCTTTGAAGACAAGGAAAAGTGTACCGTCAACAAAAACAACAATGGACGTAAGACAAAAGAGAAGCAGGTACTGACTATAAATACCCCGAAGGGTGCATCGGACCCTGTTCAGAAGCCATCGGCCGTGCCAAGGCAGAAGGAGGTCTACTCCTTCAATGATAATGACACCTTACAGCTCTTCAAGATACTGAAGCAAGGTGACAAGATTTAATTACCTGATCCAAAGCGACCTGACGAGGTGGACTGGGTAGGCGACCCGAGGTATTGTCATTACCATCGGTTCGTCGGTCACCTGACTCAAGACTATTACATCTTGAAAAACTATATACAATGCATGATCAATGCGAACGTACTCTCGCTTGACTATGAGGAAAAGACAGTCTCGACGAACATGGTGTCTCTCCAGTTCGACACCCTGCCACCAACTGAAGCTCAAGACGGCGTCGTCCCCATCCCTAAGATGACAATGGAAGCAATCAACCTTCCACCAACTCGTGACAATATGAGTGGGCTAGTACCACTCACGATATCCCGAGGAGAGATCATGTGGGATCATCCAGATCTACCTCCGGAATTGACTCAACCGGGGGTACGTCCTACCTCCAAACCCAAAGGAAAGAAAACCAAATCTAGCCGAATGGTCACTTCCTCCTATGAGAAAGCCCTTTCTGTACATACGCGTTCACAACAAAATGATCAGCAAGAGAAGGCTTCGACCGAAGTGACGCCTCTTGCCATCACTACGACTGCCCTAGGTGAAGGTTCATCCCAACCTCCAGCAACCAACAAACAGAAGCAGGAAGAGGCTCATTTCGACAGACCTTTGCGAAAAGAGGGTGCTTCAGGGTTGACCAAACCCCACAACTTCGACATACTGGCACAGCTTGCCATTACTCCAGCCCGACTATTACTATTTGAACTTCTTCGATTATCAAAAGATATTCGGGAGGATCTATGTGAAGCACTGAAGGATGTTGAGTCCTTCATCAGTCAGGTTAATCCGCCTCAAGAAGAACCAACAGTATGTCCGTATTGTCATAATGTAGGGGAAATCATCCCCAACATCACATTCACTCAACAAGATATGCTACTCAAGAACAATCGGCATAATAGACCACTGTATTACACAGGATATATTGGTGCCATCAAGGTAGATCGGATCCAGATCGACCCTGGGTCTTCCCTTAGAATTATCCTTCAGACTCTACTGCAAACACTGGGGATCCCGATGCATCGCCTGACTGCATCCTACACCACAATTAGCGGCTTCAACGCTAGCAAGAGCGAGCCTCTGGAAAAATCCGGCTGAAATATCATATCAGTGATCTCCAGACGGAGGTGACCTATTACATCATTGACGTGGACATCAATTATAACATCCTATTGGGACGACCATAGATACATGAATACATGGTGGTGTCGTCAACCCTCCACCAATGTATGAATATGTGTCTACCAACGACATAGTCAGGATGGAGTTCATTGCTGTCGATCCCTTCAGAGGGATCGAGGCATTCTTTACTAATTTTGATCTGTATAATCCAATCCACTTAGAGAACGAGGGTAACGACGTCGTTGATGCAGCAGAGGCCAAAATAGAGGCCGAAGCCGAAGCTAAAATGGCAACTGAAGCCTCTCTGAAGGTGCGACTCAAGGAAAAACCTCCCCAGGCATCGGCTCCTCTCGTAGCCAAGTTATGCGGGAAGGCGTCTGCCTCCTGGTT
>JANAVB010038020.1:9286141-9361141 GCA_029216955.1 Iris pallida | reverse complement strand
GTGACGTGGCCGCAACCCATGAGCATCGAAAGATGCTTATGGATGTTGTCAATATATGGGATTCGATGGAACTCGATTTCGTTGTGCGTACGCGATGAAATCAGGGCGTATCAGTCGAGATACCCGTATTGGCCCTTTCGCAAACTAGCCCCTAACTTCGTGCAGGTTCGTCATCTCAAGACGAAACTTATGGCAATAGGACTGTATCATTTTTTTGGTCCTGTATCCCAACTTTGGTTCGATTCTGAGAAGGTCGACCGGAACGCAATTTTGATAGGCCCACGACCCGATCCAATGGGCGAATTTGTGCACGGCCTACCAGAATCCAACTTTAGATATATGGTTGGATTATATTGTCAAACTGGACCTGTAGACATATACTTTGTTGACTTTAGAGACCATAGGTTCTGGCATATTTTTCGGTGCAAAGTGGGTCCAACGGCGGACATCGTTTTAACCCAAAATTATAATTTTACCCTCGTGTCCAGAATTGGACTTTTGGGTCGGCATTCTTAGACATTTCTTTTATACCAAACGTAATGGTGATGTCTGTTTCAGCATCCGGAGACTTTTGTGCGAGTTTGACTTTTGTGTGGCATGGTAAGTGGTTGGTATTATCGGTTTCACCAGCAAAGGACCCCAGGCGAGTACATTTATTATTTGTTTCCAGTATTGTTAATCACTATAGTTCATTGTTAGTTATATAATTTTTGATTCTCATGCTCGTTCCACTGATACCACATCATGCATTCTCTTTCATACCTTGTCATGCTTCTTAATTGTCGTGTTAGGAAGGGAAAGTACCAAGTAGATATATGATCAAACCAGTAGACAGTGTTTATTTTATCTTGCTATTAGATAGTGTTTATTTTATTGCTATTTAGACAGTGAGAATGCAAATCCTATGTAGACCGTGTGGTGTAGTGTCCCGGATGATCACTCATCGAAAGGAGTACTTCAACACACTTAGATAACTATGTTTCCTCGTTTCACCCTTTATATGTTCCATATACTTTCCTGTCTCTTGTTAACTATACTACCATGTTATAGTAGATTCCTTCATCATGTAATTTATGTCCAACCTCTGTTGTATAGTCGTTATAATATATTTGGAACTGCACTCAATGAATTGTACTCGTTCTATTCCTGACTGGAAACCAGCATTTTTCAGGTTAGTTGAGATAACTCTTAGCATTCTGGAGGCATGGGTATGTTGAGGTTAACCTAGAAGATTAGTTAGATAGATTAGTGGTTTTATTTTCTTCTGTGAGATATTGTACTTGGATTAAATGTAAACATAGAAATATTATAAAATAATTTAGATGTTGTGAAAGAGAAATAATAATTGTTCTACGAGCATTTTGTTTCATTATGGCCTGGACAACGTTCTACCACCGACACTGCAACGTAGGCTGGCTTGGACACGCACTCGTATCCCGAAAGGCGGGTGCGGATCGTGACAAGTTTTTTGTGGTGGTCCATGCAGGTCAGTTTTTGCAAATATGCAAACTCGTGGTAGTACCTAAGTTAGTCGTACTACTGCAAGCCTGTAACTAGAAAATACTCATTCACAATTTGGATTGAATTGATTTAGGAGGATAACAAGGAATAGGAGTCCCTTATCCAATATTGACTATCGGGTAGCTAAGGTTGTTATATAGGCCATAGGTAGGAATTCATTAAATTCTAAACCCTATTAATAACTTGATAATTTTTATAGAGGGATATACCATTGTATTTTAATACGATGGTAGAATATAAGGTGGGTAGACATTCACTTGGTAAATTAGGCCTTCCTAGGACTCAATCCCTAACCTTAATTCCCAAATCTAATTCCTCATCCTTAATCCTAATCCCCAAATCTAATCCCTAATTCCTAACCTCAATTTCCAAATCTAATTTATAATCCCTAACCCTAATTCCAAATCTAATTTCTAACTGTTAACTCTAAATCCCCTTTCCCAGATTTCAGAAATTTATTTATTTATTTATTTACCTTATTTTATTTATCGTGGTTGAAGGTAATTTTTCATCGATACCTTGTTTTATGATTATTTCTTTTATCGAAACTTCTTTTAAATTAAATACTATGAGAGCATTTTAGGATCTTTAGAGTTTCAAGACTTTTCTTCCTCTTTTCATCCATTTGATCATTATTTCCTTATCATAAATTCTTACTACCTTTCACCAATCTACCACGTCCATATATCCTAGTAGCCCTTAAATTCGAGGACGAATTTATTTTTAAGGTGGGTAGATTTGTAACCCCTCTTCTCAAAATTTTGAAATATTTTTTATTTATAAATATTTTTCTAAAATAATTATTATTATAGAAGGCCTTAGTCATGGTTAAGATTTGGAGTACAAGATGGCAAAGAATTGTGGCACGAATATGGTAGTCGTGTGCTTTGACTAGTATTTTAACTATGCTAGGGAAGGCCAAGCCATAGCAATGTCCCAACTAGAAAAACCAGGATAAGTTGTGACTTGACCACTATAAATGACTTAATTATTTATATTTAAGATTATTGACTTTTTAGGAGACCCGGTTGTGTTAAACTATTTAAATTTGACCCCGAACAAAACCCAAACTGATGTAGTCGTATAGTACGTCCAAAGCCGTCTATGTAGATATATAATTTTCGGATATATATATATATATATATATATATATATATATATATATATATATATATATATATATATATATATATATTTCCTGTCTTCAATAAACTTTTCTTTGTGGCAAATATATATATATATATATATATATAAAAATATAATATATATATATATATATATATATATATATATATATATATATATATATAACTGATAAGAACAGATACTACACTTGATCTTAGCCAAAACAGATACTACACTTGATCTTAGCCAAAAGGCCGAGTCATAATAAGTGGGTCGATATGATGCTGAGGATAGTGAATAATGTGTGGTATGCCCCTCTTATTAATGGTGAATCGACAGAGTACTTTCAAGCATTTCGTGGCCTGAGACAAGGAGATCCACTTTCACCTACATTATTCATCATAGCTGCCGAGGTTTTATCGAGAAGTTTGAATCGCTTACCAACTGAAGATGGCTTCTCTCCTTTCTTCACTCCTCGAGGATGTCCTCCTATCACACACTTAGCCTATGCAAATGATGTTATCGTCTTTATAGCAGGGGATTTGCGCTCACTGGGGATGATCAATGATGTTTTAACCAGGTATGAACTTATGTCTGGTCAGAAGATCAATAAAACAAAGTCCTCAATCTATCTTTCTAAGAAGGAATGTCCAGAGAAGGGAGAGGAATTGGCTAGTTGATTTGGTTTTAACGTTGGTATGCCTCCGTTTAGGTACTTGGGCTGTTCTCTCATGGCTGGTCGGCGAAATGGAGGGATGTATGAAGATCTTCTTGACAAAATTCGGCAAAAGCTGGAAGGGTGGCAAAACAAAACGCTATCACCAGGAGGTAAATTAGTCTTGATCAAGAATGTTCTTGCTTCAATTCCAGTATATACACTGGCAGCGTATGATCCACATGTTGCAGTATTGCATAGACTTGAGTCTATGTTCTCCTCCTTCTTTTGGGGTTATCATGAGGGTGTAGCGAAACGGACATGGCTCGGATAGGGATGCATTGCTCGTACAGAGGAAGAAGGAGGCTTGGGTGTTCGTCGATTGGAGGATGTAATGGCAGCAATGACCATTAAACTATGGTGGAAGTTCACAACACAAAATAGTCTTTGGACAAAGTTCTTTAAAATGAAATATTGCTCTCATAATTCTGAACGTGCTGTCCAGCTTACTTCTAATGCAACACATGTGTGGAGGAGACTTGTACTTGGGCGCAGTCTGGCTACTCCTCACATTGTTCAGATAGATAGGGATTAGAGTTGGGGACATGCTCGATCAGGTATTTTTTCTGTAGCCTCAGCTTGGGATGTGGCTCGTACACATATGCCAAAATTACCATACTTCAAACATATATGGAATACATGTATTCCCACTAAATGGTCCATATTATGTTGGCGAATGTTGTATAATAAGCTTCCTACTGATGATAACATTATTCGGCTCGGGTATAACATCGTGTCAAAGTGTCATTGTTGCACTGAACCTTCATCAGAAAAATTGGCTCATATTCTTCATAAGGGTGACTTAGCTATTGCAGTATGGACATCAGTTCAGCAATTATATGGCATTCATCATAGAGGCAGCAGTTTATTGCATAGGCTTCGATCATGGTGGAGGAGGAGGAAAAAAACACATAAAGGAGATTGTGGTGGCAGCGGTGATATGGATGCTATGGAAAAATCACAACAAATGGCGATATGAGCAGTATTCTTATACAGCTGACAAGTTGATAGGTGAAGTCCATAGACAAATTGCAAAGGCAACTATCAAATGTAAACATTAGGTTATGCAAGTTTTGTAACCTGAGTTGGTACTCACCCTTTCATGAATAAAATTTAGTATTTCTCTCTCTCTCTCTCTCTATATATATATATATATATATATATATATTATTGATAATAGTATGTGAATATTCCATGTGGGTACATAGATATTTTTATGATAATATTTAAGTCATTTTCAAGGTTTTAGTATAATTTGAAAGTATAACTAAATTACTTTGAACTTCTTATATGTATAAATATATATAACAAAGAAAGAAAAAAAAAGAAAAAAAAAGGAAAGAGTATTGTTCCTTGCGAAATAGTACCCTCCCAAAGCCAAGCAAAACCCGACCCTGTGATATATATATAGTTATGAGAGAGGGAGAGAAGAGATCGAACAAAACCCAAACCCGGGCCCATCGAGCGCCACCCCCTCATGCATACCAGCGACCCCTGGCCTCCGTGTGCCACCTAGGGCACCGTCGGTCACCGGCAGACGCGCGGCCGCGTGCACAATCGATAGGCAGCGACAGCAGCGGCAGTTACATCATCGCGACTTCCTGCTTCGATTTCTCTGCTCATGGTTGATCGTTCTTCGATCCGACTTCTCAGGTATGACCACCAAATATACGGCTTCAAACCCCAACAATTAGGTTTTGATGTAGTCGCCCGACCTGTCCAAGAAATTGATCCAAAGTTGAGCAAAAACTGTTCGAAAACAAAACATAAACATTAGGCAAATACCATAATTTGGAAGACCGATTTTGAACCAAACAATAGGAATTTCAGAAATCCATCTGAAGGAAGTTATAGAAAACATATACCAGATTAAAACCAATCTTGTAGATCCTGATTTTATTAAGTATGCACAAAGTTATTCGAATTCAAAATTCAATAAAAAAAAACCTATTTTCAAAAATTATAATTTTAGAAAATTCTCCCAATACGGCGTGCGTCCCGACAAACAGGATGAAGTGGTCGCAACCCATGAACATCGAAAGATGCATATTGATGTTGTCGACTTATGGGATTTGACAGAAATCGATTTCATTGCGCATACGCGACGGAATCGAGGCAGATCGGTCGAGATACCTGTATCGGCCCTTTTGCAAACTAGCCTCTAACTTCATGCACGTTCATCATCTCGAGACAAAACTTGCGCCAACAGGACTGTTTTATTTTTTGGTCCTGTATGCCAAGTTTGGTTCGATTCTGAGATGGTCGACCGGAACGCTATTTTTGCGGGTCCACGATCCGATCCAACGGGCAAATTTGTGTACAGCCCACCGAAATCAAACTTTAGATATACGGTCGGGTTCGTATTGTCAAACTGAACCCGTAGAAATATACTTTGTTGACTTTATTGTTGACTTTAGAGACAATAGGCTCAGGTACGCTTTTCGGAGCAAAGCGGGTTCAACGGTGGATATTGTTTTGACCCAAAATTTTGATTTTTCTTCTGTGTCCAGGATTGGAGGCATTCTTAGACATTTCTTTTATACCAAACATATTGTTGATGTCTATTTCAACATCTGGAGACTGTTGCACGAGTTTGACTTTTGTGTGGTATGCTGAGTGGTGGGTATTATTGGTTTCACCAGCAAAGGACCTCAGGCGAGTACATTTATTGCTTGTTTCTAGTATTGTTAATCACTATAGTTTATTATTAGTTATATCATATTTTATTCTCACACTCGTTACACGGATACTACATCATGCATTCTCTTTCATACCTTGCCATGTTTCTTAATTATCGTGTCGGGAATGGAAAGTACCAAGTAGATGTGTGATCAGATAAGTAGACAATATTTATTTTATCTTGCTACTTAGTGTTTATTTTATTGCTATTTAGACAGTGAGGATGCAAATCCTATTTAGACCGTGTGGTGTAGTGTCCCGGACGATCAGACATGGAAAGGAGTACTTCAACACACTTAGATACCTATGTTTCCTCGTATCACCCATTATATGTTCCATATACTTTTCTGTCTCTTGTTCACTGTACTACCTATTATAATGATTCTTTTGTCATATATTTTATGGCTAACCTCTGTTGTGTAGTTGTTATCATATATTTTAAATTGCACTCAATGAATTGTACTCGTTTTATTCCTAACTGGAAACCAACATTTTTTAGGTTAGTCGCAACAACTCTTAGCATTCGGGAGGCATGCGTATGTGTTTACAAAAACAATTTTTTTTCGAGAAAACTATGTTACAAACTAAGAAAGAAAGTACAAGAGTATAATTTTGATTCTTGGGAAGTACAACTGTAGGAATCTGATCAGAAGACGATCACTTTATCTCTTGGAATATGCAATGTCGGAGAAGAAAAGCTCTTAAACGTACTGTAGCAACTTTGTTAGAAGATTATGATCATTAGTCCTGCTGAAGGAATGATTTTGAACTCTATTTATAGAGTTGTGAGATAACCGTTAAGTAGTTATCCTGATTGGCGCATGGTCCTGATTAGCGCACCATCACCCATATGCACAAGCGATTGGCTTAACTGCATGTGATACGTAGAATTTTATGAGAGAGATGCACTTGGTCGTGGGTAGTGTCGCGTAAATGTTTATCAAAATTAGTGGCACGTATGGCACATCATCTTTAACAACTTCTGGATGATAATTGATCAATTGGCGCATGCTGGTGAATGGTGCAGCGCTATCGATAAAGAAGCACTAAGTATTTTTTAACTAGGAAGAATTTATTGTTTTGCGCAAACTCAACATGGCGTACAGTAAACGACAAACTTCATAATGACGACTCTGATAATTCTTCTCGAGCGCTGTAAGCTCAGGATTCGAAGAGATATTCTTCGACTGACAAACTGAAAGTCATGATAACGGCTATTTGGCTTCTCAAAGAAGATCGCCACGTAGCTGCAAGCACCATGTGATGCTCGACGCCAAATGATGTGGTGTGCCATCTGATCTCAAGCTCCATTTGATTTATATATTTTGGCGCTATCTGTGAATGGCGCATTGAAATATTTGATATAATTTGAGCTTCTACAAGTCCCCCTTCAAAATTTTTAAATTTCAAAATTTGAAATACTTTGAATAAGAAGCGGCCTTACGCGTTTGGCGTGCTACAGAATCCTAACCAACCCGCATTTCTTGCCCGATTTGTGCGACCATTACGCTTAACATTTGGGCTATAAATAGCTCAAAGATGGAAGAGAGAACGTTTTCTCAAAAACTTTTTTGCTCGAACTTTTTTGTCTTCTTCTCCCTCTTAACTCTCGAAGCTTTTCACCCGTTCTAATGGCGCCCAGCAGATCTACCGTCGAGAAGGGGAAGAAGACGGCCGGAGCCACGTCGTGCATGCCGCTGTTGATGGTGCCGTAGCACGTGGCGTCGTCGGCGAGAGGCGAGAAAGCCAACCCCGTCCTTGAAGGTAAAAAAATCGATCGGGGAAGATGAACAGTATGCTTGCACTTTTTGCGCGCGATCCAATCTCAGCCAACGTTGACTGCCTCTTTCTTAGTTTTGGTCAACGCTTGAGCTATTTTCAAAATATGCCACCTCTTTCAGAGTGTTGGCCTAAATCATGAATAGCGCATTCACAGTGCACCATGTGCCATGTATCATGATGAGCGTATTGTCATGCTGCGCAATTGAAATCAGACATGATGCATGCATAAATCATTAACTGTTCTATGACATGCGCAAATTGTGAACTGAATTGAGAACTATCATAATTGTCTGCGCCATCTAAGGACTGTCCTTGTGTACTATGCGCCATTCATGATTGGTGAAGAGTTAAATAATCACATAAAAAAATTCTTAATTGACTTTATAAGAATAATCTTTCATGATTCTAACTTTTTGTTTTCTTTTACAGTTGATCTGAGGGAAGACTCCTATGCTGAAGTACTGGCCTCAGCCTTTCTGGTGTCAGAATACTAAGAGGATCTTTTTCATGTCAATTTTTTGCAGTATGACGGGCCAACTTCTAGACGAACTCTTTTGGAAAACCAAGAAGACTGAACTCTGTTGTGCCTGTTGAACGGCACCTTATTTTCGATTGCGGATAAGACTCCTCACAAGAAGCCAGCTTTTCTTTTTGGAGAAGCCATAGATGCAGACTCTCAACGAAACTCAAAGAAAGATTTTCGAGCTTTCATAAGGGGAAACGCATTTGTGTATCACCCTAAAATGACAAGGAATTTGTCCCTGTCTCAGTATGCTCATGCCAGTTATCCGAGGAAGATGTCATGGGACCTGACTCCCTTCCAACAAGCTAAGGTTGGAAAGATATGTCGTAAGTTTGGGGACCACAGGAGAGATATATTCTTCTGTGCTTCCGAGGAGTACAGTACGTACTTGAGGGGTCTGAAGCCAAGTTGTGCACCATCTGATGATTCGGCTTTGATACTACCCGTTAAACAACATTATGGTCGACGGCTTATATTTGGGTGGGAACGGAACTTCCTTCTACTCTGCAGGATAAGGTTATGTGATCTCTAGTTTATGCAAACCTTCCTTTGGCTTGAAAGATTCAAACTGATTCCATAGAAGCTTGACTGCCTCCAAAGGGTCTCTTGATATTAGAGCAGCGGTAGACTGGTTTGATGGATTGGGAGGCCAAACTGCGTGATAAGTATCACCCCCAGTATCGGAATAACTCAGAGTAACCTGAGTTGACACAGTAGCAATGAGAGGGGATTGTACCCCCAGACCAATGTTGGTAGGTTAAGAGACTGCTACGTGTTCTTGGATTAGAATTGGACTCACAACCAGCGAAACAACATGTTGTATCATAATCACTGTGTGCATGCTCGTAACCATGTCAGCCATGGCTTTTAGGTTGGCCTCCAGAGCAACAATTCTTTGCTCTTGGCTAGCCGAACTGGAAGCATCTTGCTTTTCGTTGGTGATGTAGACTGATACTTCTCTAGATACTGAGGATGAGCTGGTGGAAAAGATAGTCTGATCAGAATCTTCGCTATCGGTATCGAAGTCCGATAAATTGACACCCTAATGTTAGGAGTGAGAAGATTCCTTTGACCAAGGACACATCGGTTTCTTGATCGTGTGTTCTGGTAAACACCTTGATCGGAATTGTAACGACCATAGTTCGTATTACGTATTTTGGTATACGTGTACATATATTGTATGTCTCATTACATGATTGCTTGGTTCGGTTCAGCTTGCTGGTTCGACTTGGCTTGATTCTTTATGTGGACCAACCCCCACCTACCCCCATTCCCTTCCTTTAATAGCCGTCCAACACTCTCTTTCTTCATTACTTCTTCTCTATTACTTCTTTTTCCTCACCATTACTCTCATCACCTACCAGAGAGAGGTTTAGGCAAGTGTAACTTGCTTCATGGAGGAACTTAATTTTATTGTTCCATTTTCTTCTCCATAAGATTCTAAGCCACTTTAGTACTTAGCATTTTCAATTTCCAGTGCTCATTCCATGTAGATCTAAGTTTCTAGCATTTTGATCTTCTTGGTTTTGATCTACTAAAATGGCATATTTTTGAAAACTAAGAGTTTCTTATAGTAGGCATTCTGATTTTTATGCAATTTTGGTTTTGGGATGGCCGGATTTCACCAAGTCTTGGCCGAGATGGAGTCCCTCGAGTTCCTGAGCTTTTACGCATGATTGTATTGGCCATAGGGAGAAGACGGAGTTTTATGCACACGTTCTAATGTATTAGCGTAGTGTTTAGCCTTTACGCCCACGTTTTACGTGTCAGCGTGTTATCTCAGCCTTTTACGCCCACGGATTTGCGTGCCAACGTACTCCATTTTACGCTGAGTTCCTACAAATTTTATGCTCGGGGCTCTTCCGCTCGTGTAAAATAGTGCTCGCATAAAATCTCTGGCTCGAGCAGACTCTCGTGAGCATAAATTTTTGCCTGAGTGTTTCCTCGCGTAGAGCTCACTCGCGTAGAGTTTCACTAGCGTAGAGTTTCGTTCGGGAGTTTGCGTGCGTAGAATTCTACGTGCGTAAAATCTTACGCGCATATAATCTCGCTTGCGTAAATCCCGGCTAGCGTAAAACACCACCCACGTGCACCCTTGCTCGCGCTAGCGTAGAGCCGCTCTACGCGTGAGGCCCTTGGCCTAGCATAGAGGCTCACTCGCGTAGAGCTTTGAGCCCTTGTGCATTCGATTGTCTTTCTAAAAGCCTTGCACTTTTTATGACTTGACAAGCACGGATTGAGTGATGTGACCGGATCAATAATGATACATGGCATGGCGTGGAGTAAACATGACATGACATGACAGGATATGACAAGCAAGCATGATGGGAACTATTGAAAGACTGTTGTGTCGGCTTACATGACATGACTATAATAAATAGTTTGGACACCGTGGACGATTGTATTTGTACAATGAATCAGTATTGTCTTGTATCATGTCTAGGACAGGGACCCTTAAATACCACGGTCAGGGGTACCTACTAAAATTGACTAAGGATAATAACTAGAATAAATCAGTAGTCATGAAGAAAATTCCCCGCTACAGGTAATCCCGTTATCTGGGCGCTCGAGTGGACTTGTAGCCTGCCGATGAGTAGGGCACATTTCCAGCACACTGTCAAGTGTTGCCCCTATCTGGGATGGATATTCGACATGGATAACCTGGATGGTCTGCAAGGCTTGTGGCTGTTGGAATAATCTTATTGCATCTTGCTAGTAACTAGGCCTGTGATAACCCTAGTTAGTTAAAGTATCAAGCCGTACTCATTGCTTGGCCGTGATTGATTGGATGGAGTCCAGCCCAGTCTAGTTTGTTCTGATCCTGTACAAGATTGTAACATGATCTGGTTTTTTGTGTATTACTTATCGATAAATGATGAGAAACCAAGTTCCGTTCAGATGAAGAGTTACAACCCCGGTCCTTGTTTCGTTTAAGGGTTATAACTTGGCTATCTGAATTGTTCCATGGTTATCTTATCATATATCATCCTTGTTATTTATGCTTGCCTTAACAATAATGATCAGAGGGCCAGTTCTGTTCAGGTGAAGGGTTACAACCCCGGTCCTTGTTTGGTTTAAGGGTTGTAACCTGGCTCCCGGAGCAGTTCTGTGTCCTCTCCTCGTTTATTGTCCTACTGCACCCTATGTCATGCTCATCATATTTTACAAGATTGTGATATGACATGATTACCTATGCTTGCCTTAACAATAAAGATCAGGGGCAAGGTTCTGTTCAGGCGAAGGGTTACAACTCCGGTCCTTGTTTGGTTTAAGGGTTGTAACCTGGTTCCAAGAGCAGTTCTTTATCCTCTCTTCGTTTATTGTCTTATTTTACCCTATATCAAGCTCATCATGTTTTACTTTACCAGCAGTATTTGAGACGGGTTTCTATTCAGGTGAAGGGTTGTAACCCCGATCCTTGTTTGGTTTAAGGGTTACGACCTGGCTACTTGAATGGTTTTTGCGTACTCAATTTATTATTGTTGACCCTGTTATTTATCAGTATCTTTATAATTACCTTTATTATTCATTTATGATATGCTGGTTTTAGTTCCTAAGTGAAACCTCCTTTGTGGTACTTGCTCTTTCTGGGGTCTGATCCAGCTGGTTTTGTATGGCCAGATATCGGAGCAGCTCCAGAGGATCTACCTACCTTCCAGCCAGATGGTGACCACCAAGCGTAACCCTGGCAACAAGTGGGTTTATTTTTGGCTCTCCCACTCTATTGTAAAATTATTCTTTTGAGGCGTTTAGCCGACGAGCACGTGTTAGCTCGTATTGTACCTTTATTTACTGTCTGCCTACGGGCTGTAACATGATTGACAAATCCTAGGGTTGATCATGTATGACTAAAATTCTTGCTAGTCTTGACATTTTGTGCGACTAGCTTCATGATCATCCAAATATGTAATATATGGGACGCCTTACTATTATATATTTGGTGCTCTGACATCTTGTAACTATTATTACTTGCTTGAGATTGAGACAATAGGCTTGTTCATGACCATATGAGACTGATGGCTTGTAGTTAAACCCTCATGTATGTAGACAGCCGTGACCGTATAGCGAGGTGGATTACACTTCAATATACGTAGCTGGCTATGTTCGCCCCCGCTCTCCAGTATTCTGGTTCTGGGGCGTTACATGGTTTAAGTGGTGGCCTATGCAGGTCTTATAAATCAAGATATGTGAGGTTTTACCGAATAAATGTCTCAATCAGTACTCGCCCTTGATCTCTGTTCATATCCTCTAAATCCCTGAATTTTTGACCTGATCACATGCTTGTATCTTTGATCTGTCCTGGTCCTTCCTTATTGTTCCCTACGTCGTCTTCTTCAGAGGCATTATTCCTGGACCTGTCGACCAGAAAGGCAGAGCACTACCTGTGGACCAGCAGCAATCTGGAGATCAAGCCCAGCATTCAGGAGTAGCCTCCAGAGTCATGCCTACTGGGGATCGAGAGCCACCAGTTCAGCCCGTCCAATCTGCAGAGCCTGATGATGGCACTTTGGTGGGTCTCATCATGACATTGTTAGCTTCCCAAGACCATCGAGGAGATGCCTTGTACTAGGCAGTGGCAGATGCTCTGACCAAAGGAGGTCATCAGGGTAACAGTGCGGCCAACAGCTTCAAGCGCTTAAACCCTCCATTCTTCGATGGTAGCGAAGATGATATTACCGCAAACGCGTGGCTTCAGGACACAGAAGTGATTCTAGAAGCGGCAAAAATGCCCGAGAACGAGAAGGTAGCCGTGGGATTCCTGCAGTTATTGGATCTTGCCCACAGCTGGTGGACTGCACAGGCCGATGGATTAGTGGCGCCCATTACCTGGGCATTATTCAGAGAGAGATTCCAGACCAAGTATTTCGATGATGTAGCTTGATATGATCTACAAACGAGGTTCACCAATCTGAAGCAGATGGGCAGGACGGTCGATGGATATGCGGCCAAATTTTTAAGACTTAGTCGGTTTGCTCCCACCTTGGTAGCGACCGAGTTCGATAGAGCCCAGCGGTTCCAGCAGGGGCTCCATCTAGAGATTCTATTAGTAGTGGAGCAGTTTGAGCATCAGACTTTGAATGCAGTGTTGAGAGCAGCCAGGAGGCACGAGTATACCTCCCATAGGATCGTGGATAGGATCGGGGGTCGGAAGCGATCCCATGGCCAAAGGAATCAGTCTTCAACACCAGCCCCGGCAGCTAGGGCTTTGACCATTGGAGCTCCGAGGTGGGCGGCCTCAGTGACGTCAGTTCAGCATTCAACCCCGACGTACCCTCAGCAGCAGAAGCAGAAGCAGTCTTCCGTAATGGGTTGCACTGATTGTGGAAAGCCAAGACATGTGGTATCCGAGTGTCGCAGAGCACAGGGATTGTGCTTGGTTTGTGGTGTCCCGGACCACAGGGTTAGAAACTGCCCGAACAGTGGAAGTTTGTCTTCATCAGCCTTCGCTAGTCCTTCAGTTAGAGGACCAGCTCCAGACCAGCAGCAGCAGCAATACTCGTTCCGGAGACCATTGCCGACGCAGGCCCAGAGATTCCAGCAGCAGAGACCGCAGCAGCATGCCCAAGCCCAAGCCCTGATCCAGAGCAGGTAGAGAAGTTTTTAGCAGAGGAGACCCGCATCCAGAGGATATGGTCAAGTACTGGCTTTGACCATGGGAGAAGAAGGATTAGCACCATGTGAGGTGGTGGCAGGTACTATTCTCGTCAACACCTTTCCAGCTTCAGTATTATTTGACTCTGGTGCCTCGTATTTATTTATGTCTGCACGATTCGCGACACGGATAGGACTGGAGCCTGAGTCATTATCAGTAAGGCTTAATATACTTACTGGTAACGGACTTATGGGGGTAGATAAGGTATTTTTCTCGTGTCGGGTCGTAGTTAGCGGTAGAGAATTCTCCGCTAGATTGATAGAGTTCCTGATGGCCGATTATGATGTGGTCTTAGGGATGGATTGGTTGAGAGACCAGTATGCTAGGATAGACTGCCATATTGGCAGGGTTGTTTTTAGCATTCCCGGCGAACCAGAGTTTTTCTTTTCCCGAGGCGAACTTGAACCTTCTCCTCCTGTGTTACGGATGGCAGTAGCAGCAGTACAGTTACCCCGGATAGTCGAAGAGTTTCCAGATGATTTCCCAGAAGAGCTTCCAGGGATGCCGCCAGAGCGAGAGATCGAGTTCACCATAGACTTGATCCCCGGGACAG
The DNA here is from genome assembly GCA_029216955.1 of Iris pallida. Classification (NCBI taxonomy): domain Eukaryota; kingdom Viridiplantae; phylum Streptophyta; class Magnoliopsida; order Asparagales; family Iridaceae; genus Iris; species Iris pallida. The sequence continues at coordinate 9,346,590 of JANAVB010038020.1, read as the reverse complement.
CCCCAGTGTCGGAGAGAGTCTACAGGATGGCGCCGTCAGAGTTAGAGATATTGTACAAGATGATTGAAGAACTTAGAACCAAGGAATTCATTCATGCTAGTGGATCGCCTTGGAGATCCTCGATGCTTCTTGTGAAAAAGAAGGATGGTACATCCAGATTATTTATAGATTATCGTACATTGAACTCAGTGACAATCAAGAACAGATACCCTCTCCCGAGGATAGATGACTTATTTGATCAACTCAAGGGGGCAGCAGTATTCTCGAAGATTGACTTATGGTCAGGATACCATCAGATCATAGTTAGAGAGCAGGACATCCTGAAGACAGCTTTCAGATCTAGATATAGGCATTGGGAGTTCCTTGTTATGCCATTTGGAACAACCAATACGCCGACCATATTCATGGACCTCATAAATCTTGTCTTCATGCCTTATTTGGATCAGTTCGTGATTGTGTTCATAGACGACATCCTGATCTACATCAAGAGTGATGCGGAGCATGAGCAGCATATCAGAGTTGTCCTCCATACTCTCAAAGAGCACCAGTTGTATGCCAAGTTCAATAAATGCGAGTTCTGGCTAGATCGTATTTCATACTTGGGTCATATCATCACCAAAGGAGGAGTAGAAATGGATTCCCAGAAGATCGTGGCTACTGAGACATGGCCAGTACCTAGCACAGTTGCAGAACTTTACAATTTTCTTGGCTTGGCCGGCTACTATCGGCAATTTGTTTCAGACTTTGCTCGGATTTCAGCACTATTGACCCAGTTGACCCACAAGGATGTGCAGTTTGCTTAGACAGCAGAATGTTAAGATTCTTTTGAGAAGTTGAAGCGAGGCTTGATGACGGCACCCATTCTCACGCTTCCAGATGGAACCAGGGGACTCTCAGTGTATTGTGATGCTTTAGGCAGAGGTTTGGAATGTGTTTTGATACAGCATGGGAAGGTAATAGCATAAGCGTCATGCCAACTTCGTGATCATGAGAGGAATTACCCAACCCATGACTTGGAGCTGGCAGCAGTAGTGTTTGTACTTAAATTGTGGAGGCACTACTTGTATGGAGATCGGGTGGAAATTTTTACCGACCACAAGAGCCTGAAGTATGTATTCACTAAGAAGGATCTTAACATGTGTCAGAGGGAGATAGCCCAATTTGTCTCTCACTGTTTAGTTTGCCAACAAGTTAAAGCTGAACATCAGAGACCAGCTGGACTTCTTTAGCCCTTGCCAATTCCAGAATGGAAATGGGAGCATATAACCATGGATTTTGTGACTGGATTGCCTAGGTCCCCAGTCGGTAGAGATGCTATCTGGGTCATTGTAGACAGGCTCACGAAGGTGGCTCACTTTCTCCCATTCAGAGTTGGTCAGTCAACGGCTTAGCTAGCAGAGATGTATCTCAGGAAGATAGTCAGGTTGCATAGACTACCAGTCAGTATCACCTCGGACAGAGATTTCAGATTTATGTCACACTTTTGGCGTAGCCTGTAGGAGAGTTTGGAAACTCACCTCCAGTTCAGCTCAGCTTATCATCCGCAGATGGATGGTCAATCAGAGCGTACTATATGAACCATGGAAGATATGTTCAGATCTTGTACACTTGACTTCGGTAGCTCGTAGGAGGATCACCTGCACCTGGTGGAGTTCTCGTACAACAACAGTTTCCAGGCCAGTATCCAGATGGCACCATTCGAGGTACTGTATGGTAGGAAGTACAGATCTACATTAGCATGGAACGATATTGGAGAGACATAGATGCTAGGTTCGAAAATGATTGCTCAGACAGTTAAGGTGGTCAAGAGAGTCAGAGTTCATCTTCGAGTTGCGCAAGATCGCCAGCGTCATTGGGCCGATTCTCATCGGCGTCCCCTTGAATTCTCGGTCGACGACCATGTATTCCTGAGGATTTTGCCTAACCGTGGCGTCATTCATTTCTGCGTATAGGGAAAGCTTAATCCTAGGTATATAGGACCGTTCGACATTCTGGAGCGAGTAGGTGATGTATCTTATCGCCTCGCTCTTCCGTCGTTGCTACGTGAGGTGCATGACGTGTTCCATGTATCCCAATTGCGACGGTATATCCCGGATCCGAGCCACATCCTAGATCATTTGAAATTGGTTGTTGGTACCAACCTTTCGTATGAAGAGAGGCCCGTGTCTATATTGGACCGGAGAGAGAAGATAATCAAGAACAAGACGATTAGTTTAGTCCGTGTTGCTTGGGGTCATCACTCTTTGGGTGAGTCAACGTGGGAGCGTGAGGATGATATCCGATCGCGATATTCCGACATATTTGACTTGTAAGGTATAAGTCTTTCTTATGCCTTATGCTCTCAGTTCCTAGCTTGAATGATTGCTTGATTGATTGCCATGTTATAGCTTGCATGTCATTAGTATAGCTTGTCCTTGCCGCTCTAGCCTCTTAATTAAATTCCGAGGATGAAATTCTTTTAAGGTGGGTAGAGTTGTAATGACCATAGTTCGTATTACGTATTTTGGTATACGTGTACGTATATTGCATGTCTCATTACATGATTACTTGGTTCGGTTCAGCTTGCTGGTTCGGCTTGGCTTGATTCTTCATGTGGACCAACCCCCACATACCTCCATTCCCTTCCTTTAATAGCCGTCCAACACTCTTTCTCTTTATTACTTCTTCTCCATTACATCTTCTTCTTCACCATTACTTTCCTCACCTACCAGAGAGAGGTTTAGGCAAGTGCAACTTGCTTCATGGAGGAAGTCAATTTTATTATTTCATTTTTTTTCTCCACAAGATTCTAAGCCACTTTAGTACTTAGCATTTTCAATTTCCAGGGCTCATTCGATGTAGATCTAAGTTTCTAGCATTTTGATCTTCTTGGTTTTGATCTACTAAAATGGCTTGTTTTCAAAAACTAAGAGTTTCTTGTAGTAGGCATTCTGATTTTACGCAAGTTTGGTTTTGGGATGGCCGAATTTTACCAAGTCTTGGCCGAGATGGAGTCCCTCGAGTTCCCGAGCTTTTACGCATGATTGTATTGGCCATGGGGAAAAGACGGAGTTTTACGCTCATGTTCTAACGTGTTAGCGTAGTGTTTAGCCTTTACACCCACGTTTTACGTGTCAGCGTGTTATCACAGCCTTTTACGTCCACGTATTTGCGTGCTAGCGTACTCCATTTTACGCTGAGTTCCTACGAATTTTATGCTCGGGGCTCTCCCGCTCGCGTAAAATCGTGCTCGCGTAAAACCTCTGGCTCGAGCAGACTCTCGCGAGCGTAAAGTTTTGCCCGAGTGTTTTTTCGCGTACAGCTCGCTCGCGTAGAGTTTTACTAGCGTAGAGTTTCGCTCGGGAGTTTGCGTGCGTAGAATTCTACGCGCGTAAAATCTTACGCACGTGTAATCTCGCTTGCGTAAAGCCCGACTAGTGTAAAACACCACCCATGTGCACCCTTGCTCATGCTAGCGTAGAGCCACTCTACGCGTGAGGCCCTTGGACTAGCGTAGAGGCTCACTCGTGTAGAGCTTTGAGCCCTTGTGCATCCGATTGTCTTTCTAAAGGCCTTACACTTTTCATGACTTGACAAGCACGGATTGAGTGATGTGACCGGATCAATAATGATACATGGCATGGCGTGGAGTAAACATGACATGACATGACAGGATATGACAAATAAGCATGATGGGAACTATTAAAAGACTGTTGTGTCGGCTTGCATGACATGACTATAATAAAATGGTTTGGACACCGTGGACGATTGTGTTTGTACAATGAATTAGTATTGTCTTGCTTCATGTCTAGGACGGGGACCCCTGAATACCACGGTCAGGGGTACCTACTGAAAATTGACTAAGGCTAATAACTAGAATAAATCAGTAGTCATGAAGAGAATTAACCGCTACAGGCAATCCCGTTATCTGGACGCTCGAGTGGACTTGTAGCCTGCCGATGAGTATGGCACATTTCCAGCACACTGTCAAGTGGTGCCCCTATCAGGGATGGATATTCGACCTGGATAACCTGGATGGTCTGCAGGGTTTGTGGCTGTTGGAATAATCTTATTGCATCTTGCTAGAAACTAGGCCTGTGATAACCCTAGTTAGTTAAAGTATCAAGCCGTACTCATTGCTTGGCCGTGATTGATTGGATGGAGTCTAGCCCAGTCTAGTTTATCCTGATCCTGTATAAGATTGTAACATGACCTGGTTCCTTGTGCTTTACTTATCGATAAATGATGAAAAACTAAGTTCCGTTCAGATGAAGAGTTACAACCCCGGTCCTTGTTTGATTTAAGGGTTGTAACTTGGCTATCTGAATAGTTCCATGGTTATCTTATCATATATCGTCCTGATTATTTATGCTTGCCTTAACAATAATGATCAGGGGGCCAGTTTTGTTCAGGCGAAGGGTTACAACCCCGGTCCTTGTTTGGTTTAAGGGTTGTAACCTGGCTCCCGGAGCAGTTCTGTGTCATCTCCTCGTTTATTGTCCTATTGCACCCCATGTCATGCTCGTCATGTTTTACAAGATTGTGACATGACATAATTACCTATGCTTGCCTTAACAATAAAGATCAGGGGTAAGGTTCTGTTCAGACGAAGGGTTACAACCCCGGTCCTTATTTGGTTTAAGGGTTGTAACCTGGCTCCCGAAGCAGTTCTTTATCCTCTCTTCGTTTATTATCTTATTTCATCCTATATCAAGCTCATCATGTTTTACTTTACCAGTAGTATTTGAGACGGGTTTCTATTCAGGTGAAGGGTTGCAACCCAGTCCTTGTTTGGTTTAAGGGTTGCGACCTGGCTACTTGAATGGTTTCTTCATACTCAATTTATTATTGTTGTCCCTGTTATTTATCAATATCTTTATAATTACCTTTATTATTTATTTATGATATGCTGGTTTTAGTTCCTAAATGAAGCCTCCTTTGTGGCACTTGCTCTTTCTGGGGTCTGACCCAGCTGGTTTTGTATGGCCAGATATCGGAGCAGCTCCAGAGGATCTACCTACCTTCCAGCCAGATGGTGACCACCAGGCGTAACCCTGGCAACGAGTAGGTTTATTTTTGGCTCTCCTACTCTATTGTAAAATTATTCTTTTGAGGCGTTTAGCCGGCGAGCACGTGTTAGCTCATATTGTACCTTTATTTACTGTCTGCCTACGGGCTGTAACATGATTGACAAATCCTAGGGTTGATCATGTATGACTAAAACTCTTGCTAGTCTTGACATTTTGTACGACTAGCTTCATGATCATCCAAATATTTTATGTGTAGGACGCCTTACTATTATATATTTGGTGCTCTGACATCTTGTAACTATTATTACTTGCTTGAGATTGAGACAATAGGCTTGTTCATGACCATAGAAGACTGATGGCTTGTAGTTAAACCCTCATGTATCTAGAAAGCCGTGACCGTATAGCGAGGTGGGTTGCACTTCAATATACATAGCTAGCTATGTTCGCCCCTGCTCTCCAGTATTCTGGTTCTGGGGCGTTACAGGAATCACGGAGTTGATCAAGGTATTGTTGACTGGGAGTGCGGGATGAGTTACGTCTTGGACGTTTTCTACCCAGTACTACGAGAAGTCATGTTAACTTAGACAAATAGCAATTCGAATTCATCCATCATGATCAATTCGGGGGCTCGAGTGTAATTCAACAGTAAAAAGTAGATCGTTTGGCTGATTGACATCAGCACTTGATTGCTATCTCATGGTGTTGATTATATTGACGTTTCTGATATAGAATTATAGTTGCATGAGATAGGCCTACAGTCTTCTGCTTTTATACATGAATTTTACGGAGAACAGTGTAACCCGGTTTCCAGAATAAATAGAACTTAATATTTTGCTAATATTTTGTTATTTTAAATATTAATTTTTGATCTATTTTATGAAAATATTAAAATTTTCTAATAATATTACTGTGGTTTATGAAGAGAGAAGGTTCTAGCCTAACTAATCACATTGTTTGGTTATTTAACTAAATTTCTCTCTAATAACTCTACCTAAGGTTTTCATGGAATATTTACTCTTGTAATTTTTAGTTAGTCTTTATTTTTTATTCAAAATCTTTTTCTACAAACTGATTCTGCTTAGTTGCCAAAGGGAAGAGCTGTCCTCAAATTTCTTTTACTTTCAAAAATTCTTCCCAATCTTTTCTTCTTCTTCAAGGCTGCTAACCACCTCAACTGCTTATATAAGAGCATATTCCTTTCTTTTCATTCTTCCTCTATAAATTTGAAGGAGCAGAAGCTTACTCCCTTCCTCTCTTCTTCCTTCCTCTCCAAGCTGAGCACCTCAAATTCTAACCCTAATTTCGAAGAACAGCAGCCATGGCGAGGATCCTCTTCATAGCAACGTACGACGGCTGAGATCTCGTCTCTGATCGATGGCGGTACGATTCTCCCTGGCGATCGACGATCTTTCTTCTTCACGGTGACTCTTCCTTATCGGCGCACAACAGTTTCCGGCGACGAGACTTCGTCTTCCTGATATTATACATCGCTGGGAAGCATCGACGATAACTCATCTTCATTTCTGACAAAGTCTCAGAGACGACGATGCGAGAGAGACTGATGATAAATTCTTGGTAAGTGTCCATTGATCTTCTTTCCTTCACTTCTTTCATTTTCAATTGATCGATTCTTGATCGATATGAATTTTCAGATGGAACAAATCGATGTTCTTTTTGAACGAGCAGCAGCGATCATCTTCGAAACCTTGGTGAGCTTCGATCTTCTTCGATAGCAGCGTCAACACTGTTTTGGCACTCAAGAGCTCAAGATCAACCCAAATTCTTGACTCTGGTAAGTACCAGTCCAAATCGAACTAATTTTCTTTATGATCTGAGTAATTGGGGGATCTGATCTTGGATTTCTGGATCTAGCAAATCAATTTGATCCTTCAATAATTCAAACATAACTCTATAATTTTTTTGTTTCTTTCTGCCCATCAATTGTTCATTTAAATGTCCAGATTGGGTGTCGTGTCGTGTTCAGAGGTGAGAAGGACTGTATCGGATACAATCTGTCGTCGCATACATCACTCAGTTGGGATCGTGCTTCTTCCAGGTATCGACCTACCTCTCCTGATGATTAGATCATGTCATTACAATTTTGAATAGGTGAACTACTGTTGTATAAGGTTAATCGAATGTATAAGTCTGTGGGGGTTCGTATCCAGCTTAAGTCAGTAATCAGTGTTGTTCGTATCCAGTGTAGGTGTCATGTCCGGGGAATTAAAGAGTAGCTGTGGTCAGGATGCGGAGTCGTTCGTGTCCAATCATTTCCTCGTGTCCGAGGGAGACTGGAAAGCCTGTATCTATCGGATAGGACTGCATGTGCTCAACTTGGCAGGACAGTTGATTCAAATGTCCTTTGAACTTTTGTTTTTTTATTGTTCTACTGAACGATAGTCTTGAGTGATTTGGCTAAACTTTTTGTCTTGAATTACTGGGCTTGAGTGGTGTAGGGTTGAAAGGTTGTGGGTCCTTTATGTAGCTTTGATGAGTTTTAATTTCTCTGTGTGGTTCTGATGAGAAGTCGAGAGCAGGCATTGGGCTGGAATGGGATAATTCGAATACTGTAGCTCTATATGTGAGTATTTGCTAGACTTTGGTTTTGGTTTGCTGTAAGAAGAATTTTGAGTTCCGTGTATGGTTGGGTTATGCTAGAGCTAAGTGCTGGGTTGGGTTGCATAAGCTATGAACAATGTTGGTATATTAGCTAAAGGCTTTGAGTTGTGTATGTGGCCAGACTATGGCATAAACAAACTAAAATTGCTAACTAGAAATAGGGCTTTTATGGACTGCATGTTTTATTTTGAGTTCAATATTGATTGGGGATTTTAGCCTAAACTATGTGATGGTTTGGGCCTGCCAAGGAAGCGTGGTAGTAAAGGGAAACTTTGGGTTTTGGACCTATATTGAAGGTTGGGCCTAGCCAGCCCAATATGTTATAGAAGCCTTGTTGTGACCTTAGTCTAAACTAATTTAATTAGTGTAGACTTGATTAGCAGTTGTTCCATATCATTAACTTTATTTAACTGCTTGTAGTAAAGTTTGCTGAATAACAATTTGGTATCTTCCTAGTTAAATTGATTATCTAATAATATTTTACTAGTGAGTCTGTTATGAAGGTTAAGTATTAGAAATAGAGTAATAAATATTTGGTAATAGATTCTAGATATAATTAGATGTTGAGAAAATAGGAATTTTAGAATATATTCTGAGTAATATTGTGTCTTTTGACACAAAGCTAGCTTTGACTTGGATTTGATCACCTACAACCAAAAATCAGGCAAGTACAGCGACTCAAACTCTTTTACACTGTATTTCTGTCCTGCTTTATGTTCTTATATTGACACATTGTACACACAATTGTTCATCGTTCATCGTTCATTCTTCATCGTTCATTGTTCATCATTCTTTACTTGTACATTGGGGTGGGAAAATACTACAGATATGTGACCAATCCTAAATTAGCTAGGCATTGTTCAATATCTTAGGTCTCACATCGTGCACGTGGGACTCTAAGCCATACCATTATTCATGTGCTCTTGTACCCTGTACTACCCCAGCCGGTCACATATTCTGATACTTATTTCAAATGCATATTAAATTGATGGTCTAGTTCATTGTTCTGGATCTGGTACTATAATTTCATAATTGTTCATGTACAACAGTTTCATGTTCCAGTGCTTGTATCATAGTTCATTGTGCAGCACTTCAGTTTACTTTGTTTAGTGCTTCTTGTCGGGGTTGTACTTTGCTCTCTTCCTGACAGGATACGTTGTAGGTATACTTGAGGATATTGCACCTCTTATGGATTAGAGCTTGAGGCCTTAGTGGGCAGGACGGGCATAGGCTTTGCAGAGATTTAGACTAGTTCATTTCCTAGTTTTGTTTAGAGATTTTACCTTGTATATTAGCTTTGAGATTCTAGAGTTGTATATTTTATTCATGTTATCGGATTTGTCTCTAGATGATATTGTATTAACTTAGTGGATTGTGGTGATCTGTTCTGGAATGTTTATAGTAGGTGTAATGTTTTATTTATCTGGTGACTTGGACTTTTCCCTAGAATTGTATAGCTTATTGTGTTGTGTTTTCTAACGTAGGCTGGGCGTGTCCGACTCGTATCCGAATATTCGGAAGCAGGTCGTGACAAACAGTTACATCGATAGGATCGAAAGAAGAAGAAGAAGGCACATGCAAGTTCCCTGAATATATTAGGAATATGGTTTATATTCTTAAAATTTTGTGTCCCCTGAGTGTACAAAGAAGTACTGAGTTCGTTGGCATAATTGAAAAGATTCTTGATTTTAGATGTCTTCACAGAATGCCGACTGCGGCTGACGCAGACTGTTTTAGACTTGTTTGGCATGCCATATGACTTGATGAAAGGAATTCTGCTCTACGTTTGTTAAGATATGTGTACATATCAGTGTCATATGCTACTTGTTTGTTAATCTGGGATACCATTAATTTTTCCTATTTTGATCTTGATATGTGCAGGATAGGAAGATTCTGACTTTGACCTGATCAGCGTTGGACAGTTTGAAGTAAAGTGGGTAGTATGCCCTGTTGCTCTGCGCATATTGTCCCAGCGTGTTTGGCAAGGCGCGAATGGACAGCAGGAAATGAACTTTGAGTAGAGCCTACTTTCTTGGCCTTGATTTGATCGTCTCTGCCAAGGGAAGTAGAGTTTCTACTCAGAAGTGTTTTGGCATCGATTGGCACAGAAGCGCAATCAGATAGATATTCCACTAAGTGCAGGACTGGGGAAGAATAGGGAATGACCACAGGTCATTTTCCCTTGTTCTACGTAAAGGCAGTAATAGGCACATTCTCCACCAAGTTTGGAACTGGGGAGGAGTAAAGAATAGCCGCAGGGCGCTTTCCTTTGCTTTGTGCAACAACAGTGATTGATGCACCGTGCTCCAAGTTTAAAACTGGAGAAGAATGAGGGATTACCATATGGCACTTTCTTTTGTTTTGTGCAGGAACAGTGATTGGTGCGCTTTCCTCCAAATTTAGAACTGAAGAAGAGTGAGGGATGGCCATTTGGAACTTTTCCTTATTTTGTGCAGGAACAGTGATTGGTGCGCCTATGGAATTTTGAGTCCAGATGGCCCGAATCTTCCTATCTTTGGAGACAGAAGCAGATGCGCGCTTGGCAGCAGTGCGCTTAGCACCCCCAGCGCCAATCATTGCTTCGTAGGCTGTTTGGTCGACTTGGACGACCAAAGTCTTCTGTATCGTGCCGATGGACGCAATATCGTATTGAGTTGTCACTTTCTCGTCAGAGAAAAAAGTCGTCCCCAGTAGAGTCGCCATTTAGTTTGCAAAAACAAAAGTTTTTCAAGAAAACTATGTTACAAACTAAGAAAGAAAGTACAAGAGTAAAATTTTGATTCTGGGGAAGTACAACTGCAGAAATCTGATCAGAAGACGATCACTTTATCCCTTGGACTATGCGATGTCGGAGAAGAAAAGCTCCTGAACGTGCTGCAGCAACTTTGTCAAAAGATTATGATCATTAGTCCTATTGAAGGAATGATTCTGAACTCTATTTATAGAGTTTTGAGACAATCGTTAAGTAGTTATCCTGATTGGCGCATGGCGTTGATTGGCGCACCATCACCCATATGCGCAAGCGGTTGGCTTAACTGCATGTGACGCGTGGCATTCTATGAGAGAGATGCGCTTGGTCGTAGGCAGTATTGCATGCACGTTCATCGAGATTAGTGGTATGCGTGCCATGTCATCTTTAACTACTTCTGGATGATAACAATTTGTGCATGCTGATGAATGGCGCAGCGCCATATATGAAGAAGCACTAAGTATTTCGTAACTAGGAAGAGTTGATTGTTTTGCGCCAACTCTGCATGGCACACGGTAAACGACAAACTTCATAATGACGACTCTGACAATTCTCCTCGAGTATTGTGCGCTCAAGATTCGAAGAGATATTCTTCGACTGACGTGCTGTCAGTCATGATGACAGCCGTTTGGATTCTCAAGGAAGATCACCACGTGGCTGCAAGCGCCATGTGATGATCGGCGCCATCTGATCTCAAGCGCCATTTGATATATATATTCTGGTGCTATCTGTGAATGGCGTATTGCAATGTTTGATATATTTTTAGCTCCTACAGTATGCTGAGGTCAACCTAGAAGATTAGTTAGATAGATTAGTGGTTTTATTTTCTTCTATAAGACATTGTACTTGGATTAAATGTAAACTTAGAAATATTGTAAAATAATTTAGATGTTGTGAATGAGAAATAATAATTGTTCTATGAGCATTTTGTTTCATTGTGGCCTGGACAGCGTTCTACCACCGATACTGCGGCGTAGGCTGGCTTGGACACACACTCGTATCCCTAAAGGCGGGTGCGAGTCATGACATAAACCTCCCCAATCGTCGTCTCTCCTCGTAGTCAGGCTACAGGGGAAGGCTCCAACATCTCTTCCAGCACATGTTCAGGAGCCAATACGGGTCAGACTCCCGAGGAATTCTCCAGAGACACCGTCTGCCAAGACGTCAAGTCCTCTAGTGGCTAAAATTTGGCCTAAAGCCCCTGAATCTCCCAAAGCTACTCCGGTGCTCACCTATGAGGAGTTAGGAGATTACATATCTGCTAATGTTGACGCCCCATCTCTTGACAATATAATTTCCTGGGATAAGATCCCGTATATTATTAATAAAAGGCTGTCTTTGAATTACTCTAGTCTTCTACATTGGAATGCCATGTATTCTTTAGATAATGCCTTTAGTCGTTGTAAACACAAATAACAACTGTTAATCATGTAAATCGAGTCGTCCCGTACCGAGGGGTCTGTACATAGTTCCGCCTGGAACCATGATGAGAAACTTATCATCTTCGACAAAGTTCGAGCGTCATCAAGACCTCCCGCCAGTCGAACCAGAGCCTGATACTGATAGGATGCAAGTATATCGGTACACCGATCAAGTAAAGTACCGTATCCAAAAGATGGGGTATGACTTGAAAAAATGGCAAGGGCCTAAACTATGGCAAAGGCTGACGTCTTTCCTTACGACTCCTGGTTCTAAAAGCGAAGCCACAATATTATTATTATCGCACTCGATGGGGGGTCGGCTATGTCACGCCACCCACAACCCCATAGAGTTCAGAAGAAGAAAGGATGGCACATTCTTACTCATCTGAAGCTTCAACTTGGGACTCCGATACCAGCATCGGCCCAATCTTCAAAAAATTGTTGTCAGTCAATATGACATCCGTATATCCTCTAGAAGAAGAAGATGGCGATTAGATGATAGGGTTCTTCGAAGAAGAACCTTGGGCTCAACGCTTAGGAGCACAATGGGAATCTCGCTTTGAGCTACGAGAACCCCCTACCGAAGATGAAGGTGAGCAGACCGACTTAGGGGATGAATCCTCGTCCAAACCCATCTTTATCAGCAAAAGCTTGACAGGAGAAGATCGAGAATCCTTGGTTCAACTTTTCAAGGAAAACATTGACGTCTTCGCCTGGAGCTATGAAGACATGCCAGGTTTAGACCCGCAAGTCACGATGCATAAGCTTAATATCTCGAGCCTTACAACCCGCAAGTCGCGATGTACAACTTTTCAAGGAGTGGGAGTAGTCTTGATCTCTCCAAACAAGCTAGTCATCCAGCATGCCTATTCCCTCACAGAGCCGTGCTCTAACAATATGGCAGAGTAAAATGCCCTCATCATGGGAATCCAGTTAGCAAGACAATTGGGAGTTGAACACCTCGAGTCTTACAGCGATTCGAAATTTGTTGTCAACGAGGTCCGGGGATAATACGAAGTCCGCCATAAGGACCTGGTCCCCTATCACAAAGCAGCCTTGGACATCATCCAACCTTTACTTAGTTTTTTATAGAATACGTACCTCGGCTACAAAATCTGGAAGCTGACGCTCTGGTTGGCCTCGCTGCCTCCTTGGTGGCACCTCTCGGAACTCAATACTTTGTTACCGTGATTGGCCGGGATCTGGTGTGTCCCAAAAATAACCTGTGCATGTGTCTTAACCATGCCATGCCTGTAGATGTCGGTGTCGACATCAGAGACTAGCAATTTCCATTCATAAATTTTATGGCCTACGGGATCCTTCTAGATGATCCGAAGGAAGCCGTGTCTGTCAAAAGGCGCTCTCTCCGATTCTACTATAACACAGCTACCAAAATCATGTATCGTCGTTCTTACGACGGGCTTGTCCTTAGATGTTTATCAAACGAGGAGGCAGCCGAAGCTCTTCGAGAGGCTCATGGCGGCACCTGTAGAGCTCATCAAACCGGCCCTAAGCTACGTGACCGACTCTGACGTATGGGCTATTACTGGCCTACTATGATGGCAGATGCTATTGAGTACGCAAAAAAGTGTCGTGTTTGCTAGCTGCATGGTGACTTTATCCATCAACCTTCAGAGTTTCTATACCATACGGTCGCCTCCTGGCCATTTGAAGCCTGGGGTATGGATATAGTTGGACCTATCACCCCTTCGTCATCCAGAGGACATCGCTTCATCTTAGCAATCACTGACTACTTCTCTAAGTGGGCGGAAGTAGTACCATTGACGGAGGTAAAGAGCTCGAAGGTGATCAGCTTCATCAAACATCATGTCATTTACCATTTTTTGGTACCCCGAAGAATCATCTACGACACGGTCCGCAATTCATAATCCATGCGTTTCGTATATTTTGTGACAAGAATTGCATCTAGAACGTGGCGTCGACCGTTTACAATTAGGCAGCAAACGGGCTGGCTGAAGATTTCATCAAAAGAATTATCAAAGTCCTCAAGAAAGTCATGTCAACCAATAAATGCGACTGGGATGAGAAGCTAGGAAAATGTCTTGGGGCCTACCGTACAAAGGTACGGACTCCGACGGGCAACACACCGTTCTTCCTGGTCTACAGGAGCGAAGCAGTACTACCTCTTGAAATCCAGATCCCCTCTCTACGAGTGGCCATTATGAACCAGTTAATGGAGGAAGATAGTTAATGGAGAAAGACAATTAATATTGGCGATTACAAGAGTTTGAGGTATTGGACGTAAAATGCCTCATGGCTCAACAGCGCATCGAGCTCTATCAGGCTCGCATTTTACAGACTTTTAACAAGAAGATCAAACAAAGGACTTTCCAAGTAGGTGACCTTGTCTTATCAGTCAGAAGGCCAATGGTGATGACTCATAAGACAACAGGGAAGTTCGAACCCAAATGGGAAGGTCCTTTCATCATTTAGACGGTGTACTCTAACGGTGCCTACCGACTCGCTAAACCTAACGGAGACTTGTTCATGATGCCAATCAACGACAAGTTCCTAAATAATTATTACGCTTGAGGCTCCTTAACTTGTACTTCCATCTCCCAGTAAGGAAAATCTATGAATTTTATCGTTAAATTTATACCCTTTATCATGATATGTCTCTGGAACCCAGCCGTGCCAGGACATTCTCTTATTAATCCCCAGTAGAAAATATCCATGACCATGTTACCGCTTAGTTGTTTCCTACATCCTCACAAACATCAATCTTTGTTCTCAGTAAAAAGAAGCTAAAACCAGTGTTTACCACGTCCACATTACCTCTGAGTAAACACCCCATTTAACAACCCTCATGTCGTTATACCCTACCTATAGACATCCATGTTTATATCACCTCTGAGTTGCTCTTTACATCCCCACAGAGTCTCTTTTTACCACGTCCATATCACCTCTGAGTAAAAAAACTATACTGCTTGCCCCATGTTTACCATGTCCATATTATCTCTGAGTAAACATGTCGGTTCCTTCTTTCAACTTATCATATGTACCTAAAAATAAGGTGCGCCAAAGATGCTAAGTCCACAAAAAACCACAAGTTCATGACAAATGAGCCAACAAAAGTTCTTTATTTCTTTTTCATCAAAAGAAGAAAAAGGACTACATTACAAAAAGAAATGAACTACATCTCAAACGAAAGAGCATCGAAATACAAGCAAGAAACATTTGAGACAAGAAAAGAAAATTTATTCACTTCCTCGAGAATGGCAACTACAAGGAAGTCGATGAAACCCCAGATTTAGAGAGAATGGTTATGCTGTAGCAGATACCACTCTCTCAACCAACGCGCATATAAAGGCTCCAACTGATTGAGGTCCTCTACAGGAGCCGGGTAACTGGAGCTCCCGGTGCTACTACCTTCCGATGCAGGTTCATCCTTAACATCGACTTTGATTTTTGGAATTATTTCCTTCTTAATGGTCATCAATTCCTTCTTGACAAAAGGAGGCAACATTTTCTCTTTAACGACGACCTCAGTTTTTGGTATCACCATAGACACTGCAGAAAGACAAAGAAAAGCCATGTTACGTTATAAAAAAGTCGAAAGATATACACAGTTTTAGCATTGACGCATACAAACTGTCGCGCATCAAAGTTTTGGCGCATCATCAGGACAAGAAGTCCTTGCACATTGACTAAGTTCCACCGCAGTACATCCCTAGGACCAAAGTCCATGCGCATTTGGTAGGAAAGCTTCGACGCATCATCAGGACCAAAGTCCATGCACGTCAGCACAAAAAGGCCTAGGCGCATCTTCAGGGTTTGGCTCGTACAGCCATACCCATGCAGTTCATTGGAGTGTTTTGGCACATGTTCCAAGAAGGTTCCCCACCCATCTGCCTAAAATCGAGCAACAAAGTGTCTGCGTGTTTTTTGATAAACTCCCAAGCAGCAGACCACCCATCAACAACTTCCAGGCGCACGTCGACGTGCGTAGTATCGACGACTTAGGATTCCTCGGCGTCGGCCTTAACAGGCTTCTTACCTTTGCCTCTGCCTCGGCCAACAGCACCACAAGGAGTCTTGGAGGCCATCTCACAAAGCTAGGATTTTTAGAAAGCAAGAACTCTAAGGAAAAAGAAGAGAGATAGAAGAAGTTTCTCTCTTCCATCGAGAAGCCTATTTATAGGCTTAAGCCACATGCGTGAACCGATAAAACATAACGTCAGTGTCTCTTCGGGTCTCATAAAACTAACGGCTGCGTATCTTCCAAAAGATTATCATTAATTACTCGCAAAATAATGCATTATCTTCTTTTATTTAAATCAAGAAGAGAAGACGCCAGCATGTCCATGCACAGAGCGGCCATATGCCCAGACAGGGCATGCGCCCAATGCATCTGCTGCCCATGCATCTTTGTTCAAAGTTTTCCAAAACTTGGCAAATGTTCTAAAAACTTTGAAGGGGGTCTTGTAGAAGCATGGAATTTCAGGCTCATCGGAGGAGAAGAATTTCTATGCGCCCAAAACAATCATGCACTGAAGACTCAAAATAGATTGTTTGCATAATATTCAGAAGAGTGCAAGGATAAAAGGCACATGAAGATTAGGTTTTTATTTCACATGAAAATCTATTACATGGCTAACTCTTGTTATAATAAAATTCTACTACAAGAAGCCTAGTCTAAATTCTACAACTAGGCGCATCACGCTGGCGTCTCAGTTCAGGCGCATCAACCTCCCTGATCAGAGCGAATCGCTTTCTCGTCAACACGCGAGTGCTTCAGCTAATCAAGCAGTTATTTAGCAGAACGTGGGTTGACAATCAATCCAAAGCTGGTGTCTCTTCCTGCATAACGGAAGTCGGGGCACGATGATCCCGATCTTTGGATGCAACAGGCATCCAACGCCATCTCGTAGAAGAACACGGCCGACAATGGGCTCGAACATAAACTGTTGTGTCCATAGATCTCCCATCGTATCTCAGTCTTCTAAAGGAGTTCATCGTCAAAATCAAAGCTTTTTTGAACGAGAAGAACCACAACCCGTAGTGCTACATCTTGCCAAGGAGGAGGATCGATCGAGTTCATCTCAATGAGAAGTCTGGATGAAATAAAAATGAGCAAACCCTCTTCATACACTGCTATTTATAGGCAAGGGCAAATCAAACCCATGCGTGAAGTGGCGACTTCTCCAAAATTAGTACAATGAACTTGTATTAATGATGATGAATCTGCCACCTAAAACTCAGCTAAGTCAAAAGTCATCAATTTTTGGCCTCGAAACACTCTAAATTTGTTGACCAAAGGAGATGCGCCCAGAGACTGATGCGCTCTCCAGACAGATGTGCCCGCAGTAGATGCACCTTAAGGGGTATCTGCCTCATATACGATGCGCCTACCAAAGCTCATCATTTATCAAGCATTTAATGCTACGTGACAAAGTCAGTAGCATGCATCTTGAAGTCTGAGTAATTAACAGCTTTTGTAGAAGACGAAGAGACGCAATCATCACTCTTTGTCGATTATAGGTGTACTTTGCCACGTGGTCGACTGATCACTCGCATGCGCCTTGAACATCCATATGCCAGATTTTGTATGCACCTCTACGGCCATGTGCCCAGAATTACTTTTGGCCCCTAAAAGTCAGATGACCAGTCTCCTTATGCGCCAGATCCTAGGTGCATCCAAGAAAATCATCCTACATAAAATCCAAGATCTTTGAGCAATAGACACACGCCACGTGTCATTGACCCAATTCTGTCTACGAACGGATGCCAACCACCTAGGATCTCAGCAACAACCAAATCTCAACAACTGTCATGTGTCAGCTCCTCCGAAGCCTAACAGTGCAGTTCAAACAGATTTAGTTCCTGCTTCTCGTCACATCATCCATGTGCCCAATAAATTCAGATACGTTGTCTCCCTACGTACGAAACTTTTATGCACGTATCGCATACGTGCGCATAAGCAGATCGTTCTACTGCCTATAAATAGAAGGATAATTCTTTCATTCAATCTCTTCAATTCTTTAACTTTTGCAACCACTTCAGCATCCAAAGCACTTATAAGAGTTTTAATCCTCTTCAAGTCACTACCCGTTCTAGAGCAACTCAGACCTTCAGAAAGCTCGAGATCGTCGTCAGATCGTCAACGGAGTAAAGAATCACCTCTCCATCGCCACGGTTCCTAGATAAAAATAAAAGTATACTAGAAGGATTCCATCGAGATTCTATATTGTACTCTGTTCTGTTTGTGATTAAATATAAAGTCCATCCAATACTTTTTAATGGCAAATATACGCCTCGGAGTTTTCTCGCCTTAGCTGCTTCGCAGAGAGCATGGTCAACACTCCTGAAAGCAAATCTTGAAGATTCAAGAAAGGATTATCTTAGGAGATTCGCCTAGCCATTACCACCAGTCGAGCCACTACCTACGAGAAGATCTTGATGGTCGCACAAGTAGTAGAGAAAGAGCTAGATCATAGGTCGAAGAGAGACCGAGATACATACGGAGGAGATAGCAGCCAATCAGGACCAACAAAATGTTTTAATATTCCAGAGAAGGCTTCACCACAGCAGTATCACTTGTGTTTGCAAAAAACAAAAAGTTTATAACAAACTTAAAAAGAATCGTACAAAATAAAATAAATTTTGGAGAAGTACAACTTTAGGAATCTGATCAGAAGACGATCACTTTATCCCTTGGACTATGTGAACTTGAAGACTAGAGCCTCTGAAAAATACAGCAGCACTTTCTCAAGAACTATTGATCTCTGTGATCTCTGCCTTGATAATGATTAGAAACTCTATTTATAGAGTTCTGGAAATAACTATTTTAGCAGTTATTCTGATGTGCGCGAGGTTGAACTGTGCCACTTCAGGTTGTGCCAACTTTCATTCAGTTACTCGAACGCATACTAACTGTATTTAGACACGTGGCATCATGTGATTGAGATGCGCATGGTCGTGTACAGAGTAGTGGACACGTTTTAAGAGATTAGTGGCATGTGCGACACATCATCCTGCTTTAGAACATAAGTTGCCTCAACTTTATTAAGTTGCGCGAGCTTCAGTCAACGAGTCAAACTGCGCTTGATTGGGTTGCGCCTAGGCGCAACTCAGTGCATAGGCACGTGGCAGAATTTGATTGTGTGAGGAGAATTTATTCAGATTGCGCCCCAGGCGCAACTCACAGAGTGCGTAGAACAGCTGTCATTAAATTATCTCGAGTGCCACGCTTTGCAGAATCTGAAGAGATTTTCTTTGTTTATCGTGCTGTCAGTGCTGTCAGTTAATGATGGTAATTATTTTTCAGGCACCACGTAGACTTTGGCGCAATATGATTGGGGGCAGTCTGATATATGGTGCAACCTGATCAGTGGCGCAGTTTGATCTCTGAGCTTCATATCAGTGGTGCAACTCGATTTCTTGGGCGCAACTTGATTGCAGAGTAGTAAAAACATGGCACAACTTGATTTTTAGGCTCGATAAGACCTCCTTCAAAGTTTTTGAATTTTGAAATGTCACAAAACTTTGAAATACTTTGAATCATGATAATTACTGAGTCAAGTTGCGCCTATCTTGTACAGTCTGTTGCGATCTGTTACGATTTTTATGTGCAACTTAGGGTGACTGTTAGGATTCTGTCTTTAAGCTATAAATAACCCTTGTTTAATCGACTTTAACTCTTTACTTTCACTTTAATCTTCTGAGAGAATACTTTTGAACTTTTGCAACCCTCTTCTCCGACTATTTCCTCGATGACATGGCCCCCAAGAAGACAGCCGTCGAAAAAGGGAAGAGCGTCGCCGCCCCTTCGACTCGTGCTTCGTCGACCCGTGTGTCACAGTATGCGCCACCCTTTTTTCGACGAGAGACAGCAAACCCAGCTCTGGAAGGTAATCAAAAACGAACAAATTGGACCAATGGAGGATGAATTTGACTTGTGCCCCTCTTCTTAGAGTGTTTGGCACATCACAAACTCTGTGACACCCCTTCTTAGGGTGTGGTTGCTTTATTTGAGCACTGTTCATGATTACGAACCGTGTTGCGCATGCTGTTGCTCAACTCAGTTGTTTTGTGCAATCAAAAATATTGTGTAAGAAAGTTGTGGCACAACCTGTATGTAGCGCAACCTGAGATGTTGTGCAACTTAAGTTTCGCACAACACAGTATGTCACGTAGTACAAGTTGTCGCGCAACTCAGAATGTTGCGCAACTTAATTTTTGTGCAACCCAGGATGTTGCACAACCTAAAATGTTGTGCAACCCAGAATGTCGCGCAATTCAGGATGTCTTGTAACTTGATTGTTGCGCAACCCAGGATGTTGTGCAACCTAATTATTTTCTCTCTATAAAGTTGCATACTCTTGTTTCTTCTAACTTTTGTTCATGTATTTCTTTGTAGTTGTTCTCAGGGAAGACCCTAATGCTGAAAGATTTGCTTCAGCATTTAATGTCCCGGAGTACAAGGAGAATTTATCTCATGTTACATTCCCTCAATACGGTGGCCCTGAAGCACGAAAGAACATCCTCGTGGCCCAAGAAAACCAAACCCTGCTGAGCTTAATGAACGGGGAACCTCTGGAAAGTCTTGATAGTGTGGTCCACAAGAAACCTGTCTTCGTTTTTGGAGATGCCATCAAGAAGACTTCCCAACCCAAGACCAGGAAAGAAGAGAGAGTATTCAAAGATGAAGACAAAGTCATATATCTTACAGAAATATCGAGATCTATGGATTTATCTCAATATAAATTTGCAGGCTATCCCAGAAGAATATCATGGGATCTGACTCCAATCCAACAGGAAAGAGTCAGAAAAATCTGTTATAGCATGGGTCCGAAGTATAAGGACCTCTTTTATAGTACTTCTGAGAAATACAGCACCCATTTGAGAGGTTTGAAGCCAAGCTGTATTCCTCCCTAGGATTCCTCTTTGCTCCTTTCGGTCAGAATACCCATATTTGCGAATACATTCGCAAAAGCAGAAAGAAGATATCCAGACCGTAGCATGCGTATAACAGGTCTGGTTAACCCAGATATGAAGCGTTGGAGCAGCTTATCTATTTGGATTTTGGATCAGTTCAAGGACAGGCTCCTCGATCTAGATCTCTATAATGCCATCTGGACTACAGTATACGGCATTCGCCCGAACGCTCATATGTTCCTGGCTTTAGTAGAGAGATATAATGAAAGCACTGGGACTTTCATAACCCCCATGGAGCAATAGGATTTGCTCTCCATGAGTTAAAATATTTCTCCCTTATGAAGAGTATGTGCCCACAAATGACGAATTGGATGCTACGGCGAAGGAGAATCCTCAGATGATCGTCGTCTTCCAGGAGCTATTGTGTCACTATAAAATCTGCTCGCTTTTTTACAAAAGTTCCACTGCAGGTACTTGTTATATAACCAAGTAGATGTCGTACGTTTTCCTGGGTCATGTACGGGAGAACAAACCACTTGATAGTCAAGCCTGTGCTCCTCGTTTCTTTGAACCGTTCAGTCAAAGCGACATGTAATATTTGATAGAACAACACAACCATGGAGATATCGGACTGGATGAAGACATACATCCGTTCAAGGCTGGCGACACCCTCCAGAGTTATCTCAGACAGGGTTACAGACCCATGTCCAAAGAGGCCCAGCTAGCAGGCTTTCTTTCTTTATGGTTGCGGTGCTTCATAGTTCCAGGAGCCAGTGCAGTCGATAGATTCCATCTGGGCGTCCTGTTTGCTGCGGTACGTCTTATTTTTGGCTACAAGATGGACCTCCTATCAGCAATGACCTGTCTCTTGAACGCAGGGTTGTGTTCTTTTGTATAGACCATGCTACATGACAAGGCGACGAGACAAGATTTTCCTCGTACTGAGATGTCTTATACTTATTTATTTGGATGGATATTGCTTCACCATCCCTGTTTGATGAGCCCTAATATGAGAATTATCAGCAGAGATTTCATCAGACGCTACTCCAGCGCTCATTGGCAATACACTGCTCTTTCAGAGTGCCAATTTGCATTGAATCGTGGATTCAGTGTGTTCAACCTCCTCATGGATATGAGACTATGCCTCCACAGCTGATGGATCTGAATGCAGAATCACTCTGTCTCAGTCCAATCATCTTTTTATAGTTGCAAGCGATCCGTCCATCTCACTTGGTCTATAGATTTGAGGGAGAATGCCATTTGGAACCGTACTTGCCAAGTCGATTTGCACGGCTGTTCGGCTATGATCAGCTTTATGTGGATAACGCCACCACTTGCCTTCAGGCCAAAGGTTATCTGATCGATGGGGCTAGGGCTTGGAGATATTACAATACCCGAGGTACAAAAGCTATATTTTTTATGCCCTTCAATCTTCAGCAAGGCCCGTGTATGCTATATACATACGCAAACTTTTATACTTCAGCAAATACATTCACTGAAAGCTTCCATCCTGCACATAGCTTTGCAAGTGAGAAGAGATCCAAATTGGGGAAACACACTGCTCACTCTTTTTGGGATGCAGAGGACAGGGATCCTACAGATACACCACTGGAAGCTTCCATTTTAAAGAATTATCCAGATGAAGTTCAAGATCCTTTGGATGTATCCTTAAAAGTGCGAAAAGAGAAATCCCCTGCCAAGGGGTTGAAGAAAAAAAAAGCTAAGGAGACTACAATCCTTCTTCAACTTGATAGTAGACCTGCCTCACCAAAGGCTCCGGAGAATAAGAGAAGGACGTCCTTGGTTATAAATGAACCAACGACTACAAGAACGACTCGTTCTCAGTCAAAACAGATACTCCTCAGTTCTTCCTCCGGCGAGAAGGAAACCACTCCTTCTATTCAGAAGCAAGGAAAAGTCACAGAAGGAGGAACGTCTACCACTTTGATCGATCCGGAGGATGATCGTACCGGAGCTGCTGAAGAACCGGTTGCATCACCACACAGAGAGGTCAGGAGAAAGTTGGTAGTTGCTGAAGAGGTACCATCTCTGGAAGGTAATATCAAGATTGTGACATACCCTAATATATATTTTTCTTTTAAAGATATATATTAAATTGATTTCTTTCTTTGTAGTGACTACTTCAGCGGATGTTCGGCCATCTTCTACCACAGTAGAAGCCTCGAGATTAGAAGCTGTGATGGTACGTATTCCCGTAAATATACTTGCTGCGGCGGGGATAACGGTTCCATCTCTAACTCCTATGACTCCAGAAGCCATCTCTCCAGAGAAGGATTTGCTTCCACAAGAAGAAATAATAAATTCTCCAAAGGAGCAAGATCCTACTCATTCTGAAAAGGAGATGATTGAAGCCTTAGCCGATTGCGACTTTGGTGATGAATCTTACGATGATGATTGGAATAACACCACTAAAGAGGGACAAACTTTAGTGGATATACCATCACCTCAAGAACTCCTGGCTGATGAAGACCACTCAACTGCTGAGGACGAGGAAAATATGGTTATCGATGAAGGACATACCAGTCTCAAGATCGATGAACCCAAAATATCTGAAAATCCTGAGGTTTCTGGAGTGGTAGAAGAATTAGCAGATCAAACTCCAATGACTCTGCTACTTCAGACTGAATCAGGAGCATGAAGTAGTCAAGCCACTATGACTGGAGACACCCTATCAAAGCTTCAGCCGGACACATCAAAACTTCTTGAGTCTCCTCATGCTATGCCCAGCTCAGGTAAATTTCTAAACATGATCTATTTGTCGTAGGTCCTTCAGCATTGTATATTGCTTATACAAATGACATATGTAATTTACAGAATGACCCACATGAACCGTAGCAGGAGAAGGGAGCTCTTCCTACATCAACGCTCAAGATGAAGTGCCTCTACATGCTAAAACTATAAGGACTCCGACAGAAGTGGTAGCCACCCAGGAGCCGTAGCAACTAACAAGTTCGTGGTGGCCTCCTTCACGAAAGTCTTCTTCACATCTCTAGAGCCTCTAGTTCATCGAGTGATGGAGAGAGAAGATGTTCCTTTTAGTACAATCAGAACTCCCTTTTCATTCTTGATCGGACGTATCCGCAGCTAAGGAGACGAGGCTTAGGCTACTTTATTGGAATATATTTTGGATGAGCTGGAGGGATCTATTAAAGCTTATAAGGAGCTTAAAAGAGGGGATATCGAGCAGCTAGTAAACATAGAATATGAGGCTATGGCTCGAGAAGTAGAGACTAGTAAAGCTAATTTTGAAGCATTTTTACTGGCTTTTACTAGACAATCCTCTGAACTAGACATTTAAATTGCTGATGCAGCTTCTATTGCTGAGAGTCATAAGATTAAGGCTGCAGATAAAGAGAAGAAAGCTGCTGATCTGGAGGCAAAAATTGCCCAGCTACAGGCAGAGCTTAAGGCTATCAAGCAGAACTTAGAACAAGAAACTCAGCTACATCAAGCTGCTGTTATCCAAATAGAGGCTTTGAAGCACCAGAAGAATGAATTTGAACATCTACAGAATGAAGAACTAGCACATCAAACTGCTGCTCTGTACCCATTCGATCTCGAGTCAGGAAGGGTTGAAGCCAGGCAGCGGGTGCTAGATTCTTGTAATAAAAGAGCCCAAGTTTTGAAGAAGCGAATTGTAGAACTTATTACTTATCCTTCAGAATAGAATGAGCAAAACTTATTGTCTTTTTCATTATGATGTGTCTCTTTTTAAAATAGAAATAAAATGAGAAACTTTTTATGTGGTTCCATTACTTGTTGCATATCTTGTTATAGATATAAGAGAATAGAAAATATATTCAGAGGTACTGGACATGATATATTTCTTGATTTACAAAATAACGATATTTATTATATCTGCTCAGAGGTAATGTGAACGTGGCAGAATATAATGTTTAGAAATACTGTTATTTCAATAGACAACTTTGTCAGAGGTTATATGGATGTGACAGGTTGTTGATGTAGATAATCGGAACTCAGAGGTATGGAGGACGTAAATTCTTTTTTCTATTTTAGATGTAAGAGTTTATCATCTATGGTTTTATTTATGAGAAAGTAAATAAAAGCCAATAAATATTAAGACTGATGAATGAATGAATGAATGAATGAATGAATGAATGAATGAATGAATGAATGAATGAATGAATGAATGGACAGTCAAAAGTGAATGAATGAACAATCACATCGATTCTCGCAGAGGAGACACTGAATGAATGAACAGTCATCTCGATTCTCGAAGAGGAGATACTGAATGAATGAACTGTCACATCGATTCTCGAAGAGCAGACACTGAATGAATGAACAATCAGACTCTTTTAGGGGAAAGAAATAAATGAATGAACAGTTGGACTTCTTTTGAAAAGGAAGAGTCGCGTCGGTTCTCGAAGTCGATTATCTAGTCATTATGTCTATTAATAGAACAAAACTTCTGTAGATATCGTCAACTTCTTTTCTTTCTATACAGAATGTCTTTCGAAGACTTGCTCACTCCAAATATCGAAGGAATGACTGAGACGCCTCCTGCTGAGCCTCTGGTGCCTCATCAGAAAGAAGTGGGTGAAGGCTCGACTATTCCTGCACTAGAATAGGACCTGATTTCTAAATTAGTGGAGCCTGGAAAGACTGCTGAAGAAGAAGCCGTGAGGACAGCCGCCTGTGAATTGCTGGTGTGTTAAGACAACGAGATGTTTGAGTTGCTGGCAAATCATGTATTTAATCATGAAGGATCGGGTCGACGTCCCCGTCCTTGATATTATGTAACTCTTTCTGCTTTTGAATAAAATGAGTATTATTTACATTATTTCACTAAATGAAGAACATTTTACTTTTATACATAATATTTCTTAAGAAATTTGCCATTGATAGGCATCATAGCAACTCTGCCATCCATATCTGTTAATTGGTAGGCTCCATTTGAGAAAACTTTATTTACCACATACGAACCTTCCCATTTTGCCTTGAACTTGCTTTTACTCATATGGGTTATAGTCATAGGACGTCTGACTGTAAGAACTAGTTCGTCTTCCTGAAATGTTCGTACTTTGACTTTGCGATTGAAAGCTTTTGAGATACGGGCTTGATAAAGTTCGATATGTTGTTGAGCTAGTAGCCTTTTCTCATCGAGCGCCTCCAATTCTTGAAGTTGAAGATGATCATTGTCTTCTGTGGTAAGTTCATTAGCAATGTCAATTCTCAAGGATGGAATTTGAATTTCCAGCGGTAAGACAGCCTCGCATCCATATACCAGAGAAAAAGGTGTGCAACCTGTGGGATTACGGATTGTAGTGCGATAAGCCCATTGACATTCTCCAAGCTTCTCACTCCAATTACGTTTGTTAATAGAGACAAACTTTTTAAGGAGTTTGATGATAATCTTGTTAAATGCTTCAGCTAACTCGTTAGTTGCAGGATTATAGGTCGTAGTAGCAACATTATCGATTCTGTTGTCATCACAGAACCTAGTAAATTTCTGGCTGACAAATTGTGGTCCGTTATCATGGATGATCTGACAAGGTATGCCAAATTTGTATATCATATTATGTTTGATAAAGTTAACGACACTACTAGTCTTTACTTCAGCTAAAGGTATAGCTTCATCCAATTTAGAGAAATAATCGGTTATAGCTAAAATAAACCGATGTCCTTTAGACAAAGGGGGATTGATTGGACCAATAACGTCCATGCCCCAAGCTTCGAAGGGCCATGAGGCAGCAGTCGGATGAAGAAATTTTGATAGTTGGTGAATAAAATCTGCATGAATCTGACATGCTCGACATTTCCTTGCATAGTCAATAGCATCTGATACCATAGAGGGCCAGTAGTAACCCATACGTCGGATATGATCCTAGAATTTAGGATCGGGTTGATGTGCTCCACAAATGCCATCATGAGCTTCGCGTAATATCTATTTTGCTTCATCACCAGCAAGACATCTCAAAAGTAATCCATCAAAAGTTCATCGAAAGAGAGTTTTGGTGGTATTATTAAAATAAAATCGAAGCGATCGTCGACGAATACTTATAGCTTCTTTAGGATCTTCAGATAAAATATCATGTACTGCAAAGTCGATAAAAGGTGCTCTCTAGTCTTCGCTAATGACATTGACTTCAGTTGAATTACTGAATTCAATGTTATGGTTATTTTTAATACAGAATAGTTCTCTATTGGAGATAACAACCATTTGTTATCTTTTGACCGGAATTGCTAAGACCGCAGCCAGGTTAGCTAAGCCATCAGCTTCTGTATTGCATGCTCGACGTACATGTTCGATGAAGAACCCTTTGAACGAAAAGCTATTCTGATTGCCGTTTCGTGGTATGGTACCAGATCTTGATGTCGAACTTCGTATGTGCCTCTAACC
The DNA here is from genome assembly GCA_029216955.1 of Iris pallida. Taxonomy (NCBI): domain Eukaryota; kingdom Viridiplantae; phylum Streptophyta; class Magnoliopsida; order Asparagales; family Iridaceae; genus Iris; species Iris pallida. The sequence continues at coordinate 9,319,512 of JANAVB010038020.1, read as the reverse complement.
TGATTAACAATCAGCATAGAATCACCATATACTTCAAGATACTCAATTTCCAGTTGCTTGGCTAATTGGAGTCCAATGAGCAAGGCATTGTATTCTGCTACGTTGTTGGAGCATGACTCATCTAAAGAATAAGCCCTCTGAATAGCTAGTCCATCTGGTTAAACAAGAACAATTCCCACTCCAGCGACAAGGGTTCCTCCAGGTCCAATTCTAGATGCTCCGTCGAAGAATAAACGCCAAGTAAGAAATTCTTCTGAGACCATATTTGATTCCAATGTCTCGTTTAGAATTTTGTCATAGAGCATAGATGTCTCAGGGATAGGATGAGCTGCTAAGAAATCAGCGAGTGCTTGGCCTTTCATAGACTTTTGTAGAACATACACCATGTCATATTGTGCTAATAATATAGCCCATGTAGCAAGCCTAGAATTGAGTGTACTAGGCTTCTTCATTAAGACCCGAAGAGGATTGACTCGAGAAATAACATGAATAGTTTGGCCGATAATATAATATCTTGTCTTTTGAACAACAAATAATAAAGTTAAGCATTCCTTCTCTACCGGACTATAACGATGTTTCGCTCCAATTATCGTCCAACTAAGGTAATAGATGGCTTGTCCATGACCTTCTTTGTTCTTTTGAGCCAGCAAAGCTCCCAATGAATGGTCCATTGTCCGGACATACATCAAGAAGGGTATTCCTGAGATCGGTGGTACGAGGACGGGTGGACTCATCAAATACCGCTTTATGTCATCAAATGCTCGTTGACATTCTTCTGTCCAAATAAAAGACACACCTTTCTTCATTAACTGAGTAAATGGTCTACAACGTCCAGATAAATTCGAAATAAACCTCCTGATGTAAGCAAGTCGACCCTGGAATCCTCGTAGCTCTTTTTAGTTGCGTGGAGGACGTATCTCTTGAATGGCTTTGATCTTCTCGGGATCAACATGTATACCTTTAGAGGTAATAAAAAATCCGAGAAATTTGCTACTAGAGACTCCCAAGAAAGACTTGGTGGGATTCATTTTGAGTTGATGCTGGTACATTAGATTGAAGATAGTTCTTAAATCTTGGATGTGATCTTCCTTTAGATGACTTTTGACAGCAATATCGTCAACATAGCATTCGGCGGTCTTTTGCAAATGATCTCGAAAGATAGTACTCATTGCCTGCTGGTAAGTTGCACCCGCGCTCTTAAGACCGAAAGGCATGACTGTATAGCAATATACTCCACGAGGGGTACGGAATAAAGTATGTTTTTCATCTTCAGGATTCATCTGGATTTGATTGTATCCAAAAACACCCATCCATAAAAGGGATTCGTTCGAATCCACAAGTATTGTCGATCATGACATGAGTAATTGGGAGAGAGAATTCATCTTTAGGGCAAGCATCATTGAGATCTCGAAAGTCTATGCACACCCGAACTTTCTCGATCTTCTTTAAAACTGGTACGACGTTGGCAACCCAGTCAGGATGTTGTTCTTCTCTGATAAAACCGCAAGCGATAAGCTTTTTGACTTCATCATCTATCGCATCCATTATTTCAGGCTTGAACCACCGTTGCTGTTGTTTGACTGGTTTAGCATTAGGCATTATTTTAAGTTTATGTGTCGCAACCTGGGGATCTAAATCCGGCATATCTTCATAACTCCAGGCGAAGATATCGATATATTCACGAATAAGGTGAATTAGTTCTTGTTTATCATCTTCTGGAAGATTTTTGCTAATAAAGATCGGTCGTGGTATACCTTTCTCTCCAACATCGATTTGAATTAGTTGATCCTCAGTAGATGGTTCTCGTTGTTCAAAACAGAGTTCCTACTGATTGTCCATCTTTTGTGTCTAGGGATCTTCTTCAAGAGCTTCTTCAATATCATCCTCATCATCGTCTGAGAACACAGCAGACACCATATTAGAAGATACTGTCACCCGATGGACACGACCAATACTGGTATCAGAATCACATGAGATAGAATCAGATGAGTTAGATCATTTTTCGTCATCAAATTCGAAAGCTTCTGGAGTCGAAAGTGGTGAAGTATAACCTAATCCTCGCTTTGTTTTGCTATAATATTGTTGTAATTTTCTTTTTGGAACAGAAATACGAATAGGAGTTCGCTTTCCTTTACCGCTATTGAGACCAGTTTTGAAATCATAGCCCATTTTACAGATGATTGCCTTAGATTTTGGACTATAGCGACGTAGTTGTAGTCTTCCTGTATCAACCTTATTATCGTTGTCGGGCATAATTTTTTGTTCTTCTCTTTATTAAAAAGAATAGGAGTTTCGTCTTTCTTTTGAGACGGTACTAGGAAGAATGATTCTTGTATTGATTCCAGTAATACCACATTTTGGAGAGACGATACGACTCCTATTGTAAGTGGCTTAAAGCTGTCTAGCATATCCAAATAACATTTAGTATAATAAGAGACATCAGTATACTGCAAAGGAGATGCTTTATTGATATTTACATCATCATTTATAACAGGACCTTTAGCCTTAACAGGCTTAGTCAGATTGATAACCAGAGGAGGAGAAGAAGAACGAGAAGAAGGAATGGATTTTTTACGACGAAGGTCGGTTACAAGTGGCTCAGAAGAGGTAAGCTCCCTTTGTTCCTGACTAACACCAGGAGGCTGCTTCTTGTGAGAATGAAGGTAAATAGTCAACGTCTTGGATGACCGAGGACAGGAAGTACGCCCTTTGACAAGGATCTCCAGAGTATCATTCGGCACGCATTTCTATTCTTTATCAGTGTCCATTGCCAATACCACCTTCATGAATTCCTCTTTGTACATACGAGAGTCGTTGCAGTACGGTTCAACCCCCTTAAAAGGATTTAGGTCTACAACTTCTTTCTGTACTTCTCCATTGCCATCCACATATTTGAAACATTGGTGGAGAGTAGAAGGTACAATCTTGTATTCCTGGAGGAATGGTCTTTCCAGAAAAGTATTATATGAGCCATGATTATCAATCACATAGAAAGTCACCTTTGTACGAAGATTGCCGATTTGAAGTTTTAGGCGTATCTTCCCTAAAGGTTCACTTCTTCCTTGATTGAACCCCAAGATAGTAGTGCTAGTTGTAGAAAGGTTGTGCACTGGGATCTTCAAGGCATCCAGTAAAGTCTTCGGCATGATGCTAAGTGCAGACCCTGGGTCAATCAGAATGCGATCGACTTTCATGGTGTCCAAATATCCCGTAAAGTAAAGAGGACGATCATGATGATTGTCTTCTAACAGCATGTCATCTTGTGTAAAAGTGATATTGGGTATTTGTACAAATAAACTATGACAATGTGTACTGCTGACGGGCTTCGTTTCAGGCTTCTTAATAAAAGCAAGACAAGCATCAGCCTGCATCAAGGCTTCACTTAACATTTTTTGAGTTTCTTTAGAGGGACATAATAGTTCGAAGATTGACAATCTCACTGGAGTGTTAGCCAATTGAGCCAGTATGTCAAAATTATATGGCTTCTCAAGTCCAAGAGATGAGGACTTCTTCAATGCGTTGTCAAAGCGGACAAGTTATTTTCCCTTGTCTGCTGATGTTGATTTGGGAGGAATTGGTTCCACTACTGGCGAGGATGTAGATGGTATATTCTCAGCAGGGGAAGATGATACAGGAAGAACATTAGGAGATGTGACAGGATTCCCTTGAGTTTCGGAATACTCTCGAAGATAAGGTTTCTCAGATCTGGTACTGATTAGAATTTCTTCTTCTGCTACTGTTTCAAAGGATACCATGTTGTAGCTCTTTGATTTAGTTTTGAAATGCTTCTTTTGATTGGAAGAAGAAGGCACTTTAAAATCTGCTACTAGATCTGGATGAATCCATATGATTTCTCCTTTATCAGTGGATAACAGAACGAGACCTTCATTTTGGGGAGGTGGAAGATTCACGATCTCGAGAGTAGCCCTTGGAATGGGGACAATACCATCTTGAACTAGTTGTGGTGGGAAGTCACCAAATTACACAGAGACGACATTAGCCGTCACAGTCTTCTCATCTTGTTAGAGAGTAATTGTTCCAGAGTTGACTATTTATTGGATTTTGCCTTTGAGCACGAAGCAGGCTCGAGTTGGATGCCCTATAAATCTGTAATAAATACAATATTTAGGGTGGTCAGTCTTACCCACTTTCTCTGGCCATTTTGCCTCCGGCAGTTGAAGCTTATTGTTCTTGATCAAGCAATCGAAGATGCTCATAATATCATCTGCATCAAAAGAATACTCTTCTTTTGGATGAGGTACTTTCTGTGGTGGTACTGATGGAGTGGGTGCAATCTGAGCAAAATTAACAGCCAACGACTCTTTGCCCTTAAGATTGATGGCCAATGTTTCCTTTCCCTTACGATTGTTCTGGCGATTATTGTTGCCGGAGGTCGGATGTTTATCTTGGTTTGGATTAGCCATTTGAACTCCTAGCTATTTGAACTTTTCAGCACTGACCTCCGCCGCTTTGGCATTCACAATGAAAGAAGGCCAATCTTGAAATTGTGTCGATCCTGTCCACATGCTGATAATAGGCAACAAGTTTGATTTGCAAGTGTCTATTGTTACAGCAGATAGAGTTCCTATAGGCATTTTAATTGCCTTTTGGCAAAATCTTTCAATAAAACTCTCAGTGGTTTTATTGTATCTTTGTTTAATTTTGATAAGGGCAGACATAGTCATATCGTTGACCCCTTCATAGAATCGTTCCAAGAACATTTGCTTGAAACCAGCAAAGGAAGTTATGCATCCATCAGGCAAACTGCGGTACCAGTCGTATGCCACACCGGCTAAACAACCGACGAACACCCTGGTAAGAAGAGCATCATTTGGCCGCAACTGATCAGTCATCACTTCAAAATGATTGATGTATTGACTTGGAGAAGTTCTGCCATCAAACAGCATAGTGGTAGAAAGCTTGTATTTAGAAGAAAATTGAACCTCCTTCCATTCAGCAGAATAAAGATTGTTTTATCCCAAGTCTTTGTAGACCATCCTTCTACTTAAAGGCCTCAAACTGGGTACGTAAGAGTTTTACGGCCTCATTAGCATCCCCTAATGTCTGTGAATTGGTAGGTTGACTTGAATTGTTAGGAGGAGGAACAGCATGATAATTACCACCCCCAGCACCAGACTGACTGGGAGCGGTTTGAATTGGTACAGAAGCAACCTGGGGAGGCGGTACCCCTAGACTGACATTAACAGGTACAGAAGATGCTATGAGCTCGGGATTCGTAGCAGGATTTATAACCGGTGGCACGGCATGTTGAGCCACGATTATAGTGTACATACTTGCGACCATTTCAGCCATGGTCTTCAATTTGTCTTCCAATACAGCAATTCATTGTTCTTGACTTGCTGAACTTGAAGTGTCTTGGTCTTCTGTAATGGCATATGCTGTCACCTCTCTTGCCATTATTGACGAGATAGTTTGTTCAGAGCTTTCACTATATGCGTCAAAGTCGAACAAAGAATCCTCTTCTAGATGAGTGATGGAAAGATCTTCCTGATTAAAAGCATCCTGGTCCAAGTTCCAATCTTTCGATCTAGTATGTTAAAAGACCCCTTTACTAGATTTACGGAGTTGACCCAAGTATTGCTGACTCGGATTACGAGACGTGCCCTTTTTTGAAGTTTTTCTACCCCCAGTGTCACGGAAAGTCATATTGACAGAAGCATATAACAACTCATCTTCATCTCCCATTATTGGTTCAGTAGTTGAAGCATAGTTCAGACGATCGAAGACAGATTGTTTAGCTGATTAGCAACAACACTTGATGACCACTTCATGAAGGCAGTGGCATTCTGATGAGTAATTTAAAGGTGAGTGAGATGTCTCCGTGATTTCCCATTTTTGTGTAAGACGTTCTCGGAGATCAGTCACCACCACGGGACGAAAAGAAGTCGGAGGAACATATTCCTTAATGATATTAGGAACATGCCTCCGATTTTTAAGATGTTTAGTTCCGTGGGTGCACAGAGAGGTACTTAACTCATTAGCATAAGTGATTGGATCTTTATTTTTAAAATTGTGTTTTTGGTGTAAGTTGGCCTTTGGCGTAGGATACTTGCGTTTTACTGAGGTTGATACTGATTGACGCCTATTGAGATAGGTAAGCAAATCAGAGAATTCTGCTCCCGGTGCATCTGTTTGAGATACCAGCAATTTTCCTTGCTTGGATATTAAAATATGCAAGGTTGGAAGATCTTGAGTAGTTGCCATAGGGGTAGGCAGGATGCCTCTTTGATCAGTATTACTTCCTCTGGCAGAGATTTGAAGACCTCTGTTGAGAATAGAGGAATAGTTGTTCAAAGGAATACAATCTGAGATATTTTCCTCTGAATCATAGACTAGGAAAGATTGAGAAAAGACCAAGGGGTGTTTTTCTTTATTTTGTGAAGGGTTAGCTAAGAAGCGTTTTCCTCTCTTTTGTTGTTGAACCACATTAGGCGCAGATTGCACAAGTTGAGGAAGTGTCAAAGGACCCTTCCCTTTGTTCTGTCTAGCACTAGCACTAACACTAGAACCTTACTTCTTCAAGTTCAGAACTAGAGAAGAACAGGGAATAGCCAAAAGACTAATTCCCTTGTGTTGCGCCAGAGCAGCATGTTGTACAAACTGTGTCTGGACAACAGGGTGTTTAGGTTGTACTATAATAGAATGGGCTATAGGTTGCGCCTTGGCAGCAAGATGAGTATGTTGCGCTCGGGCAACATGGTGAATAGACTGCACCTTGGAAGCAAGCTGAGTGGACTGTGCCTTGGCAGTAAGATGAGTGGACTGCGTCTTGGCAGCAGAGTGTGTAGACTGTGCCTTAACAGCAAGCTGAGTAGACTGTGCCTTGGCAGCAGAATGAATAGACTGTGCCTTGGCAGTAGAACGAGTAGGTTGCACGCGGACAATAGAAACAGGCTGCACCTGGGCCACATAGGCGGACTGGCCTTGGCCACTGAGTGCTCAGGTTGTGCAACAGCAACTGTGGAAGACTTAGGAGTCCACATAGTTCTGTTCTTGGTGATAGCCACCGTGCGCTTGTTGTTTTTGGTGTTGATCATATTCTCGTAGGTTGTCTGGTTGACTTGAACAACCAGGGTCTTCTGCGTCTTGCCGATTGACGCAGTATCACATTGAGTTGTCACATTCTCGTCGCAGGAGAAAGTCGTCCCCAGCAGAGTCGCCATTTTGTTTACAAAAAACAAAAAGTTTATAACAAACTTGAAAAAAATCGTACAAAGTACAATGAATTCTGGGGAAGTACAACTTTAGGAATCTGATCAGAAGACGACCACTTTATCCCTTGGACTATGTAAACATGAAGACTAGAGCTTCTGGAGAATACAGCATCACTTTTGCAAGAACTTTTGATCTCTGTGATCTCTGACTTGATATTGATTAGAAACTCTATTTATAGATTTCTGGAAATAACTGTTTTAGAAGTTATTCTGATGTGCGCGAGGTTGAACTGTGCCACTTCAAGTTGCGCCAACATTCATTCAGTTACTCGAACGTGTACTAACTATATTTAGACGCGTGGCATCATGTGATTGAGATGTGCATGGTCGTGTACAGAGTAGTGGACACATTTTGAGAGATTAGTGGCATGTGTGCCACATCATCCTGCTTTAGAACATAAGTTGCCTCAACTTTATTAAGTTGCGCGAGCTTCAGTCAATGAGTCAAACTGCGCTTGATTGGGTTGCGCCTAGGTGCAACTCAGTGCATAGGCATGTGGCAGCATTTGAATGTGTGAGGAGAATTTGTTTAGATTGCGCCTAGACGTAACTCACAGAGTGCGCAGAACAGCTGTCATCAAATCATCTCGAGCGCCACGCTTTGCGGGATTCAAAGAGATTTTCTTCATTTATCGTGTTGTCAGTTGTCAGTGCTGTCAGTTAATGATGGCAATTATTTATCAGGCGCCACGTAGACTTTGGCACAATATGATTGGACGCAGTCTGATATATGGCGCAACCTGATCAGTGGCGCAGTTTGATCTCTGAGCTTCATATTAGTAGCGCAACTCGATTTCTTGGGCGCAAATTGATTGCTGAGTATTAAAAATATGGCACAACTTGATTTTTAGGCTCTTCAACTTGCAGCATCGTTCCCAGCCATAGCAGTTTCGACCTTCGAAAAGAGCTCCAGCACCGCAGCATCAAAATCAGACTCAGGCGGTTATTACATGCTCATATTATCGGAGACCAGGACATCATTTTGAGGTATGTCACAAAAGATTAGGGCAATGCTTATTGTGTGGATCGACTATGCACTAGGTGAAAGATTGTCCAACCGCATTTACTCGTTAAGGCCCCGCACCTACTCAGGGAGGATCAGGAGGACCGCAGCATCAAGGACAAGGGCAAGAGCAACCATTTGTAGTTGTGAGTCGACCTGAAGGTATAGGTAACTTAAATAGGTTCCCATAAAAGCCTTCCTTATATAGTTAGCATGCGTGTTTAGTTAATTATTCGTATGCTTGATTAGTTATCTTGGATTTCTTAATCCTTTCCATGATCTAGACTATGAACTATTTTAGATTGCCCATAGAAATCATTTAGTATGTTATGTTGATTTTTGAGGAAAAAATCTTTTTTAGGGGGATAGTATGTAGCATCTGCTCCCAGATTAGAAATTTAGGGATTTTTTTCATTTTTTTCTTTTTGATTACGATTTATTTTATGGTCATTAGGAGGTCATGCCTGAGCCTATAGGTGAGTTATGATCATCTTAAGGTCATATTGCCCCGATAGATTTTATACAAGTATTTTTTGGCTCTTTTATATTTTTCTATAATTTATAGATATTTTTAGATAATTTTTAATATTTATTTTGGGAAGATTTATATATTTTAATGACTCATGAATTATTATAAGGTCATTTGGGACTATTTTCAGACAAGGTATGTTTATTTGAATTCTAGGTAGTTATAAATAATTTCTATAATTTTCTAGGATATTTCAGGGATTTTTAGGATTTCATTTGGATTTATCAGGCTCTAAAATAATTTTTAAATCATTTTTCTAAAAGAATTATCTATTCAGCAGCGGTCGGGCCCACTCGTTAGCGGCAAAGCACTGTTCAGCGGGGCCCAGCTGTCAACGGCTGCTGCTGACTGTGCCCCCCTTTCCTAATTAAGAGCCGTGGCTTCCCTTAGCCGACTCTGTTAAACCGGGTGGCCATCAGCAACCCATTCTATGAGCGGGGCCGATGGATGGCTACCAAGTGGCCTGGAGCTGCGATTCAACCGCCTCTTTAAGCGGCTCGCTTTATATATATATATATATATATATATATATATATATATATATATATATATATATATAGCAGATGACCTCTAGCCTAGTGGTTAAGAGAGATGCATGCGACCCGAGTGGTCAGGAGTTCGAATCCCAGTGGAAACGATTCCAGAAACAATTTACCTGGTTCCAAAAAAATTAAAAAAATAAAATTATATATATATATATATATATATATATATATATATATATATATATATTTTATATATATATATATAACCTCTTTATCAATAAAGGTAACGGTTGTTTTAAAATATATATATATATATATATATATATATATATATATATATATATATATATATATATATATATATATATATGAACTGCGGAAATCAAAAACCCTATTTCGCTTTGGCCAAATTGAGAGCTTTAATCTTTCGAGATTCTCCGAATTCCCGGAGTGATTGCGAACAGCCCCGACCTTGTTTTCGTGCGCCATTTTTTTGTTGGATTTTTTTCAAGGTTAGCTTGTAGAAAATAATTTTATTTTCTAAGCTTTGGAATCTGAATTTCTGGGGAATTATTTTACTGTTCGTTGTCCATACCTCGACACGCATCACGGTTTTCGAGATCCAGGGAGATCTCGAACTCCAATTCGCGATCTATTTGAAGTTTTGGAAAGCTCGTACGACAATATTTAAAATATAATTTTTCCAGAATTTCAGAGGTTCGTTTAATATTTTATTTATAGAAATAAATTCAGATTTGATCGGTAAATCATCAATTTGGTCACGGTTAGCCATAACGGCGATATCTTTTGAGCAAAGCATGATTTTGCGGCACAATCAATTCCGATGCACTCGTGGCACAAAAATATACCAAGATGCACTTTCAAAATCTTGACTTCATGACGTTTGACTATATAGTTAATGGCACGCCTCGATTTGCGTGCCATGGTTTCCAAAATTGAAAATATGACTTTCTATGGCCAAACTTCCTTGTTTAAGTTATATTTTAGATTTTTATTGGTTAAATTAGGTTTTTAAGTGAATTATTTCAAAATTAAATAATATTAGATAAGGAAACCCATTAGCCACTTATTTCATGATTCTAGAATTGGAATCCTATAATTGACTTATGGTTTTCGTGCACGGTTCGTGGTACGATGGTGCGATATGGATGATATCTTCTTGGTCGGCTTTCCTCTCAACCTCGACTTATCACTATGATTTGTTCAAGGGTTCAGGAAAGTACATTATTGCCTTATGTTTTGGTACATTATAATGCTTTTTTTATCGTTTTCTTGTTTGATCTTCCATTAAGACACGATGGTGATACGGTAGGCTTATTGTATCCTTCTTATTGTATCATTGATCGTTATTGATTGTTAGTGAGTCGAGAGGAAAAATACTCGGTAGGTATGTGAACAAACCCAACTATTATTATTGTGGATAGCTAAGTCATACACTGCACGTGTGAGTTAGCCGTACCCTATTATTGTGGATAGCCATCTATGATGTGTAACCCCTCTTCCCAAAATTTTTGAAAATATTTTTTATTATTTACTAGAATTAAATGGTAAATTTTGGAATTTTATAAATATTTACTTAAATAATCATTACGATAGAATGCTTTAGTCATGGTTGAGATTTGGAGTACAAGGTGACTAGAAATCATGGCACGAATAGTGTAGTCGTGTACTTTGACTAGTATTCTAGCCACGGTAGGGAAGGTAGATCCATAGGTGTGTTCTGTTAGCCCAATGATTATATCATGTTTTTGAATATGGTTAATCAATTAAGTTTACCATAATGACCTCACTAATATTCATGTAATCACTATCATGTTGCTACTTAAACTTAGCATTGTCCTTATGTTAGCATTGTCCTAAATGTTCTATATCATATTTCTATGCTTGTATCATATCGGTTTATTTGTCTAACATGTTCTTATAGACATGCTGCAAGCATGATCAAGCTTTGTCAAACCAGGACATATGCAATAGAGAATTAATGATGGGCCAAAGACGACGTCATACAAGAAGATTTCTCTGAACCGCCTAACGACCTATCCAGGGCCTCGTATCGGGGGTTCCGCTGCGAAGCCCCCGAAAGGTATTCAGATTTCCAGATCTGTTTATCTTTGGACGATTGCCGTCAAGGAAAAAGGCGTCTTCAAGTCTGCTCAAATATTTGCAGAAAGGCGTCATCAAAGGGCTCTTGGTTTTCCTATTTTATCAATATATTTTTCATATTTATTGAGTCTAGGAATACGATGTACACTGCATCGTACTGGCAAATAGGCTACCCAAGAAACGTTTTCAAAATATACTTTCATTTTGAAAACAAGCCCACTTACAAAAGCCCAAACTACTTCATAACTGTTTGACTTTTCAAAAAGTCCAAAAACTAATTTGCAAAAACTCTAACAGAACCCTAGCAGAACTCGGCCCGAATTCGGCCAGAGTTCGGTTTGTAAACGTTGCTTTTTGAACTTGGTTTTCCTGCAGTTACGGATTCCAACGAGATTTTCTCATAGAGTTCTGCCCGAATTCTGCCCGAATTCTGCCCGAATTCTGTCAGAATTCTGCCTTTGGAAAAACTATAAATAGAGAAGGATTTTGACCATTTCAACTCACTCATTCACTTTCATATCTCTTCTCTATAAGCCTACTACTTCTTCCAAAGTATTCTGAGCTATTCATTTTTAAATCCCAAGCCAGTTACAATCCTCTAGTCGATTTGCCAGTGCGGTACGGTCTAGAAGTTTCAGAGTGGTTGTAATCAGAGGCTTGATTGAAGGTACATACTTCACAATTGAAGTTGGTCGAGTACTTCGGATCAAAGCTCGCGTTGTAGAAGTTGCAAGAACTTCGGATGAAAACTTGTAGTGATTTTCCATAGTGGATTCAGCTGGAAGCTAGAGTTCTTCCGACTGGACTAGTCCTCACAAGAGAGAAACCAGTATACATCCTTGTGTTTGCGTTTGCTCTCTACTCTCTACTTTTCATTTACATATCTGTGATATATTATCTGTGATCTTGTTACTAACATTTTTAAATAGTTAATTTCCGCTGCCTACTCTATTCACCCCCCCCTCTAGAGTATTGCGCTTTACAACTCGTTCCTACAATCGGTCCTACATGTTCTAACTAGAAAAACCATGCCAAGTTGTGACTTAACTCCTATAGGCAAATTAATTATATATTAAATAAGATTATGATTTTTAGGAGACACGGTTGTGCCAATTTAGTCCGAACTGGATCTGAACCAAATCCAAGCCCATGTAGGCATGTAGTGAACCCAAAGACGGCCATGTAGACATATTTTATATGTGTACAAATATTTTTTATTTATTTTTAGGACTTGACAAATATTTTCTAAATATTTGATTATTCGTACAAAATAGGTATTATTAATATTTAAAAGGTGTTTTAGAATATTTGTACGATTTTCTAGGGCCAAATAAAGATGGGGTATGATATGTTCACCAAAACTCTTATTGGTTATTTTAGTTGGTTATTATTATTATTATTATTATTATTATTATTATTATTACTATTATTATTATTATTATTATATTAATATTATTAGTATTTTTTTATTTTGATAATTCATTATCAAATGAATTATATATGTGTGTGTGTGTGTGTGTGTGTGTGTGTGTGTGTGTGTGTGTGTGTGTGTGTGTGTGTGTGTACACAAGGAAATTATTACTAAGATTTTTGGTTATGGAATATTTATTCATATATATAGATATGAATTTTTATATGGTTATATATATATATATATATATATATATATATATATATATATATATATATATATATATATATATATATATATAATAGAAGAGAAAGGAAAATAAAATAAAATAAAATTAAAACCAAACCAAAACTAAAAGCCCAGTCAGGCCCAAGCCCAACCGAAGACATGCTCACAAAATTTTTCTCTATACATGCATATATATGCCATGCTCTTAGGCGAGCAACAAAGAAAAGAAAGGAAAGCCCAGCCTGGCCAAGTCGAGCAAACACGAACCCTCTCACAACGTGTACAGCCATATATAGATCGAGAGAAAGGAAGGAAGGAAAAACATCAAAAACCTAACACCAAACCCTAAACGAACCCCATGGTGCACCACAGCTACCCTGGGCGACCACCCCACGACCATGCACCGCCGTGCGAGTCGTCAGACGGCAGAAGAACCGCACGCACGCGTGAAACAGAGCACGGTAACAGCAGCAACGGTGCGACTTCGTCGCGGGATTCCTTCGCACATGCTCGACCATTCCTCGAGCCGTTTCTTTTAGTATGAATCTAATATATACCCCTTCAATTCCATTGGATAATTTTCAATGAAACTGGTTATGAATCGATTTAGAAATTGACCCATAGTCGACACAAAAATCTAACTTTAAACAGAGACAAAACAGTCCCCACATCTTATGTTGGAAGGGAAATTTAGAAAAGAAATAACATATATTTGTGAAATCTATTTGAATAGGGTTTTAGACTACATAACCAGGATTGCAACCCTTCTTTTAGTTTTAATTTTTGATAAATAGACAGAAAGACAAAACAATTTGAAAATCGAGAAAAACCATGAAAAACAGTTTAGAAAACTTAGAAATTTGTCGATACGGAATCCGTCCCGACAATCCGGGTGACTTAGTCACAAATTAATTGCATCGAAAGGTGCGTATGGACTTCGTGCACGTGTGGGCTTTGATGGAATTCGAATTGGTTGCGTATGCGTGACAAATTTGATACGTATCCATCGAAATTCACCGTATTGGCCTCTTTACAAATTAGTAAATTACTTTGTGCATGTTCGTCATCTCGAGAAAAAAACTTGCGCCAACAGGACCGTGTCATTTTTTTGATCCTATATGCCAAGTTTGGTCCGATTCTGAGAAGGTCGACCAGACTATTATTTTGGCGGGCCCGCGACCCGATCCAACGAGCAAATTTGTGCACGGCCCGTCGAAATCCAAATTTAGATATACGGTTGTGTTCGTATCAAAAAACGGACCCGTAGACATATAGTTTGATGAATTTAGAGACCGTAGATGATGGCACGCTTTTTGGTGTAAAACGGATCCAACGGCGGACATCTTTTGACCCGAAATTGTCGTTTTGCCCCTATGTCTAGAATTGGACTTATGATAGGCTATCCTAGCTAATTTGACTAATTTGAACATATTGATAATATATGTTTCATTCCTGGGAGACTGTTGTGAGAGTTGACTTTTATGGCTCGTCGATTGACTGGATATTGTTGGTCCTACGTGCTACCACCAGGCAAGTATACCTTGCCTTTCTCTACAGTTTATTTTCATGCTGATAGTCCTTCTCTTTTATATGTTATCATCTAGCTTCTCTGGTTGATTTTGGTTTATATGCTTTTCTTTATACCATTTATATTAGTTTATTTGTCTTGTCCGTATATCATCATCGTTCATGACTTGTTATTGTAGTTATACCGGATTTTTTCTCATATGTACCTTGACTGAGTCGTATCGTATCGTAGGACGAATAAGTCATAACTAAACTGCTATACCTTATTTTCGATTTCCCAACCTGCGAGTCCACACTAGGGGCGAGGGTTGATTTCTTGAAGCTAACCTGCGAGTCCACACTAGGGACGAGGGTTAGTAGTTGTCCACACCTGCGAGTCCATATTAGGGACGAGGGTGATTCTTGAAGCTAACCTGTGAGTCCACACTAGGGGCGAGGGTTAGTAGTTGTTTCAAACCTGCGAGTCCATACTAGGGGTGAGGGTTTGAGTATCCGATTGATTTTTTGTCATGTGTTCATGTTTCCTTTTTATCAGTTCATTTATGTGTAGTTGTTCCCGTATCCATGTTCATAGTCACCTGTCATGTTCTGTCTTTCCTATTTATTTCTTATGTATGATAAACTGTTAGATAGGCATATTTTTATGTATCTTGCTAGTCCCCTGAGGACCTAATGATCTCTTTAGGTAGTTGATTGCACGAGTTAGTTAGTTGATCATGATAAAAGTTGATACATTTGCAGGATCCAGGTATTACTAGTGATATTACTTTACCATCCGCTCGTGTTTTATATTCCTTATCATAATATATTCTGCTTGTTAGCTTAGTTTTATGGACTCATGTTATTTCTTGGAGTCTAATCGAACATATGTGCTAGTGGGCTGCAGACTATGATCCATAATGTCCATTTCTGTTTTATATTCCTCTTATGGATTGAGATATAGTTTTGCCTTGCAATGATTATACACATTACTATAGTCTAGACAGCTTACACGTATTCGAGTTAGACTGGAGTCCGCTTGATACGTTGGCTTACGCACGCACTCGCATCCCAAAAAGCGGGTGCGGGTCGTGACAAGATGTGCCGTATTAGCCCAGTCGTTCATGTATCAAAAGGTATTTCACACACACAAGGTTGTTTCCATTGTTCTTGATCGTAGTTCAATTCTTTATCTTCATGCTTCTTTACTATTAGCTTACTCGTTCATGATTATTGCTTTCCATGTCTAGTTCATATTTTGCTAGTTCTTTATATGCTCTTTACCGTTAGGGTTTGTTATTGTTTCTAGCTTATTTTGTGCTAACAACATTAAATGCAATATGGTTGTACTTTGCTTCCTTCCTAAATGGGTCGTTGATATAGGTGAGGATGACGAGTATCTATACACTTCTTATTATAGACCATCAAAGCGTAGTGCTGACGATGCTGGTATCAAGACTCAGGAGCCATGATCAATCTCTGGAGGGATCTGGATTTACCTTTTATTATACTTTAGTTTTTTTCATAGTTGGATCGGATTTGTTCTCGGATAGACCATATTATTATTCTGGATTTTAGTCTCTTTGTTATTGGATTTGGATATTATTTTTATTATCTATCATACTCTTATTTCCTTGGTTTGTGTTATTGCTGAGTATGATTTGTATCTGTGATCACTTGTATCTGTGGAGGATTTTATTAGGTGTACTATATAGCGGTCTACCATCGATATCATGGCGTAGGCTAGGCCTGGACACGCACTTGTACTCGGTTATCCGGGAGAAGATCGTAACAAGTTTTTATGGTGGCCCATGCGGGCCATTTTTTGCAACGACTGTGAACTCGTGGTAGTACTTAAGTTAGACGTACTACTGCGAGCCTTCGAATAGGATTAGATTTTAATGACCTCCTCCATATACCTTGATATGTTATTGATCTCCACAATTGACTTCAACTATTCCTTGATTTGCATCCTGCTTGAATCTTCCCATCGTTTAATAGTTTTCTTTTATTGCAGCTAATGGATTCTCAGGACAACAACACTGCTCCCATGGACACCCCACCAGCTACAGGCAAAACTTCTACCGATGGGACCCCACCATCACATGGAGACCAACTTACTCATCAGGGCAACCTGTCACAACCATACTGTAACGCCCCAGTCCCAAATACTTGAGACTAGATACGTATCATGCCAGCTGTATACATACGAGTAAATATATGGCTCGTATGTATACATAAGCTGTAAAATATAGAAAGCCAAGATACTAAATCTCATCCACAAAGATAAATAATAATATAAAAGCAACTTTGAGTTTGTCATATACACAATAGTTGGGCGGAGACAAAGTCCACTACCAACCAAGTTAAATATGGAAAAAAATATACAAGGAAAGAATTTAGCAAGTGTGAGCAAGTGACGAATCCAAGAGCATTCATCACAAAGGAAGGAATGGCCTTAGCTAAAGCACCTGCAAGAATCACGAAATACACACCTGGCGAGATAACCAGGTCCTCAGAGGGACGTAACAAGACACATAATATCATACCAATAAACTGAATAATAAAGCTCAATAGAAAAGTATGTATGAGTAAAGGTTCCTACCTATTCTAGGTGATATGCACTTTGAGGACAACGTTCTACGCAGGGGCTGTAACGGATTCACGCAAGCAAGTAATAGAGAGTGGCGAGCAAGTAGCGCTCATCCGAGACGCTATCGACCTGGGCAGAAGGTAGTGCTCATGAGAGTCACCCTCGGCCCAAAATGTGTGTAAAAATAAAATGTAGCCCCTACGCTAATAACTGTCCCCTCCCCCCAATGATATTATACATGTGTCGACTCTACGACACTGTTTAATCCTTAATAACTGCCAAGTCTTCTACACAAATCTATTAGCAGTTATATCCTAACGTACGGTCTGTACGCGCCAATGATCATTCAGCACGCAAGTTCGTATCTATATGCGACTCATAACTCACACATAATCCGTGGCACATCATGACAGTTTATGAGATGCACTAAACCTACGGTGGTCCCTTAACTCTAAGCCAATTGCATAAAGTATAATAATTTGCATCAATACATAGTTTTGAAGAACAACATGAAAAAAAGAATGCATGATATTGAGCAAGAAATTAAATAGTAAAGGCAAGGTGTCTTGCCTGGTATGTCGCCTGGTATGGTGCAATATTCCGACAAGTCTTGATTATCCGATAGCCATGTTCGATGTGTCATGGTCCGAAGTTGCAAGGAAATAGAGAAGCACGATTAACTATGAGAAAAGAGAATAATTCGAAAAGAGTGAGCGAAGAGATGCGTGTTCCATTTTAGAAAATATCTCATAATATACTTGAAAAATAATTCTACGTAGATACTTGAAAATATTTTATATATGTAAATTGTAAAAATACATTCTTATTAGTCCAGAAAAATACAAAAATAATAAATCTTTTTAGGCAAAACACTAAGTTGTCTAAATATTTTAAATAAGTATTTTGAAAATAATAAAAACAGTCTAGGGTTAAACCCTAATTTTGTCAAATTATATTTTGGAAATATTAATTATCGAATTCATTTAATAAACCGAATAATACGCTAATAATAAAATCATAATCATAACAAAAATATTAAAATAATACTAATGATATAACAATAATAATAATAATCACATTATTAATAATCTAATAAAAAAATCCTAACAGAACTATACATCTCCTTCTTTTAATATTATAATAATAATAATAATAATAATAATAATAATAATAATAATAATAATGATAATAACAATAATAATAGTAACTGTAACAATAGTATACTAATAATACTTATAACAATAAATAATATTAATAATAACAGCCCCTTTTGCTGGTCTTAAAGAGGGGAATGTAATTGGGACTGGTGAGAGAGAAATCGAGAGAGAGGGGAGGACTTACAGGGGTTCGGCTCCGCCTGGCACGGAGGCGGAGACTCACTGGCCAACGGTGCGGCGACGATCGGCGCGGAGGAGAAGGGGATCTCGCCGGCGACGAGTGGCGCGGCGGGCTCTGGGCTTGCTGGCGCCGGAGAAAGGAGCGGCGTCGGCGCGCTTGGCTCCGGAGAGAGGAGCGGCGGCCGAGGTTTCGTGGCGGTGCTGAAATCAGAGGGGAACGGCGAAGGACGGCGTGGCGGCGACCGTGAGGGCACGACGGCAGAAATCGGAGGTCGGGCGTGGCGATGGGTCGTTGTGGTCTCCGTCAGCGGAAGGAGTTCAGGGCGTGCAAGTTTGGCAGAGCGACGACTGGATGCTGGAGTCCTCGAGCACGCCGGAGGCTCTGTGCGGCTCGGCAGAGATAGGTGAGATTTCTATCGTCCCTTTTTTCTTGCCCTGTTTGTTTGCTAATGGATAATGTATCGACGACAGGGTGGTGATGATGATGCCGTGGGGGCTGTCGGGGGTTTGCTGATAGCGACAACGGATTGGTGGTGTAATGGTGGTGGTGATGACAATGGTGAAGGTGGATCGCCGTTCGGATTGGCTGAACGGGATGATGGATGGCAGTGGTGGTAATGGCTGTGGTGATGATGTAGTCGAGGAGGGGCTTGATCGGAGATGGGAAGTCGGGGTCGGGTGATGAGAAGAGGAGAAGGTGCTGGCGTTGTACGGCCTAGCCGTAGAAAATTTAGGATCTTGATGGTGGCGGGGGTGATGATGTTTGGGCTGATACATCGCCGACGGGTGTGGCCGGGACAGAGCTTGGTTTAGGTTTAGGATTAGGGCTAGGGTTTGGATGAGTCGTGTCGGGTGGTGTCCGACACGGAAGAGGTGAATTTGTATGTGTAAAGATTGGAATAAGATTTTGGACACCGACAGATACACGAGACTTGGGTTGCACGGACATGATGCACCGCACCGTTGAATATTTGTGGAATAAATTGTTGTGGATGAATAATGAATTGGAGGAGTACCTGCCTATTTATAGGATGTGAGAATTCCCAATTGGATAAGGATTGGGAATAGTTTAAACCCAACATAGATAATTCACAAATTAGTTTAAATCAATCAAATCCAAATACAAATCCAAATCCAATTTAAATCTAATTAAAATTTTAGTTTAAAATCAATGGGATAAATCAAATTTCAAATATTTAAGCATTTAAATAAATCCATAAATTCAAAGCAAGATTTAAATCGCCACAATAAATTCAAAATATGCTTTCCAAAAATACTAATAATATTAATTTCAAAAATTACATTATTAATTAAAAATAAACTAATAATTAATTATGAGATATGTATGTATAAATAATATTTACATAAATATATTTTTCTCGTATACAATAAAAATATTATTTATTATTAGTAGTTGAAGGTCTTTAAAATAAAAAGAACAAACTTAGCAATTCTTGTATTATAGCAAAGTATTTATTATATAAATTATTTTGAACTATAAAAATTAAAAAATATTTTTCTAAAAATATGTATGCTCGTCCATATTCGTACTCGACGAGCAATTTCGAAATACGTCGTTTGCGCACAACGTACAATACGACTACGCGACGTACAAAACAAAAATTTTAAATCAGTACCAAAATCGATAAAAATATAGTAGAAATTTAGGGGTTTTATATCCTACCCAACTTACAAGAATTTCGTCCTCAAAATTAAGAATAAATAAGGGGGTGAGAAGATACGAGGGTAAGGCAACACAGATCATTGGGCGAGACAACGAAACGATAAATATGCTTTAGAAAAATCGTGATTTTTGATAACGACGAAATATTTCACGATTTTGGAATTGAACGAGGGTTGCTAGTTAAGGTAAAAGATCGTGATAGTACGATGGGAGTAGCTTAAGTGGATTTTTTGGAGACTTGGGAGATAGGGCTCTTCGGAGAAGGATGCATGGTAAATGTCTAGGTTGAGGGCACAAATAAAAGGATGATAGGAATCATTCCAATGATTAGGGATCTCGGTAGAACATATAGGGTCGAGGAATAGGATGAAAAGTTTTAAGACGAGGATATAACCATGGGTTGGTAATGGCTACTACACGTGGCCATAGGTGTTAGGGAACTAAAGGGGATGTCAAGTATGAGTGTTTGTCTTTCTAATATAGGCGAAAGACGAATAATAATGAGTTTGAAGAAGATATTATTGAATACGGATAAGTGGTTCAAAGTGACAGAAAAGATTCAAGTAGAATTGTCAAGGCAGTCGCGGATGAGACTCTAGGGCCTGGTTTAGCTATGTCTCTATCCACGTTTGAAAAATATACAAAAAGCGAACCAAGTGCACTATGGTTGATCAGACCATAATACGTTGGTTCTGATTAGACAATGTATTAGTGGGCGCCCACATTAAATATATGTCATGATCAAGCTTGATAAAGAATAAGCTTGCAAAACTAAGCTATTTTAGCATCATAGGCAGGTAAAATAATAAGTAAAGGGGTAATGATGAAAGAATCAAATAGTCCAAGATCTTATAAAATTTAAGTTCCACCCGAAATTTGGGCCTATGCAGTCGGCTTGGTTGACTAGATAAGTTAGGGTCCTCTAAGTGTTATAGTCCAAATGAACTTATCAATATGGTTCACTAGGAAAAAGGTTTGTTAGGTAGTGAGATATTCTACCCAACTTACAAGAATTAAGCTAATAGTGTCATGGGACGATAGGTCAAGCAATCAAGATATAATGCAAGGTTAAGCATGTAAGGAATTAAGTAGAACAAAATTATATATCGGGTCGAAAGAATTGAGTCGAGGTCCATGGTCGATAAATATATCGATATCATGGTAAAAGTTACTGTTAGTATTTACGACCCGAAAGTCGTACCATACAAATAGAGTATAAGGGGACGTGTTTTGGTGGGACACACTATACCTACATGAAGGTGGAGTCGTCTACGTCTTGCATGTGAAAATTGTGGGGAGGAAAAGTCTAGTGTTGCGCTCCAAATATCAAAGTCACGGTAAATGACACAAAAGAATTTAAAATAGAAAGTGGGAGTTCATGAGATAATGATTAAAAATAAATGACCAAGTTAAAGCATGAAATAATGATAATTCGATTTCTAGTAGATCAAGGTAAAATAAGTTAGGGATACAATTTCTAGAGATATGGTAGCCACTTAGATGGAGTATGAGAAAGTCATAATAAAATCTAGGTTTGTGGCAATGTTTGAGTGAGTCAAAATTGAAATATAACCACATGATTTTTAGATGACTAACAACACTTGAGCATATACAACTATCCTGACAATTAATGAGGAATACTTGTATCCCATTAGGGTGACTTGCTTGCTTCTTGGTTCTCTACTAATATATGATCAACTTTTAAATTTCTAGTTCCTCAACAGTTTCAAAATACTATCTCAAGATACTCCATCAAATATCTAACCATAACTTAAAGTTAACATTTCTTTAAATAAATTCCAAAAATCCTTCATCATATCTAATGCGGCACAACTAAATTTTCATAATAAGCCATCACCTTTTTTAAAATTTTCCAATTCTCAACGTACCTCGAGATAAACTCTTAGCCCGTTTCATCAATCGCAATTCATGTAACTCAAATTAAATCCTTTTTACCAAAATTTAAATATCCATAATCAAGGCTTTTAACTTGAAATCTAATTAACTTTTTAAATCATAGATCATATGACACAATTTAAAATTTAAATTTTCCTTCCAAAATTGCTTTCATATCCTCCAAATATTTAAACAAAATTTTTACCATCATCCCTTCGACTCAAAATTAAATAAACTTATAAATCGTACGCGTAATTTAAAACCTTAAGTTCTCTTCCTTCTAAATTTTCGTCTCTCTAGTCGTCTACAAAATCATAATTTAAATTCTTTAAATAATCTCGAGATAAACTTTATCATATTCAATCCAAACTTAAAGTTAACCGTAAATCAAGTGTCACAATATAAAAACTCAAGATATTTCTCAAATTGATTTCATATAATAAATCATATCTATTTCACAATTTCAAAATTCATAAAAATTTTGTTTCCTCGATCTAGCTATCCTCTTGTGTATACCACCTTGTAAATTTAAAATAAAATTTCATCCTTTGATGGCGGTAACATGCTACTACCCAACTTGGAATTAACTAATCCTAAAGATCATATTTCTAGGAAATATAAATGCCCTTATACTCAAATATAACCTTAATGGATATTATTTGTCAATATAATCCTTCTAGCCATAGGGTTGACCAATAAGTATATAGTAGTGTAGTCATTCTTCAAACCATGTTTAGCACGAGATGATAGGGTGTTGGTAGGAGGGGTTCAAGCAAGAGGCAAAAATCAAGGAAAGCCATGGGAGTCGGAATATGGAAATCAAAGAAAGTCAAGGAAGGTGATCAAGTATGTGGATGAGATTCCTAGATTCTAATCCTATATTGCAGGCCCGCTCGGTACAGTAAAGTAACCAAACAATTGTTCGTGACCTGCATGGGCCACCACAAAAACATGTAACGCCCCAGTCCCAAATACTTGAGACTAGATACGTATCATGCCAGCTGTATACATACGAGTAAATATACGGCTCGTATGTATACATAAGCTGTAAAATATAGAAAGCCAAGACACTAAATCTCATCCACAAAGATAAATAATAATATAAAAGCAACTTTGAGTTTGTCATGTACACAATAGTTGGGCGGAGACAAAGTCCACTACCAACCAAGTTAAATATAGAAAAAAAAATATACAAGGAAAGAATTTAGCAAGTGTGAGCAAGTGACGAATCCAAGAGCAATCATCATGAAGGAAGGAATGGCCTTAGCTAGAGCACCAGCAAGAATCACGAAACACACACCTGGCGAGATAACCAGGTCCTCAGAGGGACGTAACAAGACACATAATATCATGCCAATAAACTGAATAATAAAGCTCAACAGAAAAGTATGCATGAGTAAACGTTCCTATCCATTCTAGGTGATATGTACTTTGAGGACAACGTTCTACGCAGGGGCTGTAACGGATTCACGCAAGCAAGTAATAGAGAGTGGCCAGCAAGTAGCGCTCATCCGAGACGCTATCGACCTGGGCAGAAGATAGTGCTCATGAGAGTCACCCTCGGCCCAAAATGTATGTAAAAATAAAATATAGCCCCTACGCTAATAACTGTCCCCTCCCCCCAATGATACTATATATGTGTCGACTCCACGACACTGTTTAATCCTTAATAACTGCCAAGTCTTCTACACAAATCTATTAGCAGTTATATCCTAACGCACGGTCTGTACGCGCCAATGATCAGTCAGCACGCAAGTCCGTATCTATATGCGACTCACAACTCACACATAATCCGTGGCACATCGTGACAGTTTATGAGATGCACTAAACCTACGGTGGTCCCTTAACTCTAAGCCAATTGCATAAAGTATAATAATTTGCATCTATACATAGTTTTGAAAGAACAATATGAAGAAAAAAAGCAAGCATGATATTGAGCAAGAAATTAAACAGTAAAGGCAAGGTGTCTTGCCTGGTGTGTCGCCTGGTATGGTGCAATATTCCGACAAGTCTTGATTATCCGATAGCCATGTTCGATGTGTCATGGTCCGAAGTTGCAAGGAAATAGAGAAGCACGATTAACTATGAGAAAAGGGAATAATTCGAAGAGAGTGAGCGAAGAGACGCGTGTTCCATTTTAGAAAATATCTCATAATATACTTGAAAAATAATTCTACGTAGATACTTGAAAATATTTTATATATGTAAATTGTAAAAATACATTCTTATTAGTCCAAAAAAATACAAAAATAATAAATCTTTTTAGGCAAAACACTAAGTTGTCTAAATATTTTAAATAAGTATTTTGAAAATAATAAAAACTGTCTAGGGTTAAACCCTAATTTTGTCAAATTATATTTTAGAAATATTAATTATCGAATTCATTTAATAAACCGAATAATACGCTAATAATAATAAAATAATAATCATAACAAAAATATTAAAATAATACTAATGATATAACAATAATAATAATAATCACAGTATTAATAATCTAATAAAAAATCCTAACAGAACTATACATCTCATTCTTTTAATATAATAATAATAATAATAATAATAATAATAATAATAATAGTAACTGTAATAATAGTATACTAATAATACTTATAACAATAAATAATATTAATAATAACAGCCCCTTTTGCTGTTCTTAAAGAGGGGAAAGTAATTGGGACTGGTGAGAGAGAAATCGAGAGAGAGGGGAGGGCTTACAGGGGTTCGGCTCCGCCTGGCACGGAGGCGGAGACTCACTGGCCAACGGCGCGGCGACGATCGGCGCGGAGGAGAAGGGGATCTCGCCGGCGACGAGTGGCGCGGCGGGCTCTGGGCTTGCTGGCGCCGGGGAAAGGAGCGGCGTCGGTGCGCCTGGCTCCGGAGAGAGGAGCGGCGGCCGGGGTTTCGTGACGGTGCTGAAATCGGAGGGGAACGACGAAGGACGGCGTGGCGGCGACCGTGAGGGCACGGCGGCAGAAATCGGAGGTCGGGCGCGACGATGGGTCGCTGTGGTCTCCGTCAGCGGAAGGAGCTCAGGGCGTGCAAGTTTGGCGGAGCGACAACTGGATGCTGGAGTCCTCGAGCACGCCGGAGGCTCTGCGCGGCTCAGCAGGGATAGGTGAGATTTCTATCGTCCCTTTTTCCTTGCCCTGGTTGTTTGCTAATGGACAATGTGTCGACGACGGGGTGGTGATGATGATGCCATGGGGGCTATCGGGGGTTTGCTGATAGCGGCAGCGGATTGGTGGTGTAATGGTGGTGGTGATGACAATGGTGAAAGTGGATCGCCGTTCGGAGTGGCTGGACGGGATGATGGATGGCAGTGGTGGTAATGGCTATGGTGATGATGTGGTCGAGGAGGGGCTTGATCGGAGATGGGAAGTCGGGGTCGGGTGATAAGAAGAGGAGGAGGTGATGGCGTTGTACGGCCTAGCCGTAGGAAATTTGGGATCTTGATGGTGGCGGGGGTGATGATGTTTGGGCTGATACGTCGCCGACGGGTGTGGCCGGGACAGAGCTTGGTTTAGGTTTAGGATTAGGGCTAGGGTTTGGCTGAGTCGTGTCGGGTGGTGTCCGACACGGAAGAGGTGAATTTGTATGTGTAAAGATTGGAATAAGATTTTGGACACCGACACGATACACGAGGCTTGGGTTGCACGGACACGATGCACTGCACCGTTGAATATTTGTGGAATAAATTGTTGTGGATGAATAATGAATTGGAGGAGTACCTGCCTATTTATAGGATGTGGAAATTCTCAATTGGATAAGGATTGGGAATAGTTTAAACCCAACATAGATAATTCACAAATTAGTTTAAATCAATCAAATCCAAATACAAATCCAAATCCAATTTAAATCAAATTAAAATTTTAGTTTAAAATCAATGGGATAAATCAAATTTCAAATATTTAAGCATTTAAATAAATCCATAAATTCAAAGCAAGATTTAAATCGCCACAATAAATTCAAAATATGCTTTCCAAAAATACTAATAATATTAATTTCGAAAATTACATTATTAATTAAAAATAAACTAATAATTAATTATGAGATATGTATGCATAAATAATATTTACATAAATATATTTTTCTAGTATACAATAAAAATATTATTTATTATTAGTAGTTGAAGGTCTTTAAAATAAAAAGAACAAACTTAGCAATTCTTGTATTATAGCAAAGTATTTATTATATAAATTATTTTGAACTATAAAAATTAAAAAATATTTTTCTAAAAATATGTATGCTCGTCCATATTCGTACTCGACGAGCAATTTCGAAATACGTCGTTTGCGCACAACGTACAATACGAATACGCGACGTACAATACAAAAATTTTAAATCAGTACCAAAATCGATAAAAATATAGTAGAAATTTAGGGGTTTTACACGCACACCTCGAGGTTCCGTAGAGATGATATTCCACCACCCCCACAGTTTCCTCTACAGACTCCACCTCCAGCACATACACTGCGTCCAGCACCTGTACTGGATAATGCTCAGCTTCTTGGGATCTTCCAGCAACTCATCAATTCTCAGACGGAGCAGGCAAACATCTTTTGCGATAGTTTGAGAGAGGCTCTTCAGTCTAAAGATGCTCTCCGACCACGTCCTGTAACTTCCAAGGACTTTATGAACCTCAGATCCTTGGAATTCTATGGGACAAAAGGGATTATCTATGTTGATGAGTGGCTAGAGAACGTGGAGCTATTTCTTTAGATGGCTCGAGTTCCTGAAGACTTGAAGATAGAGTCAGCCAGCATACAGCTTTTCGACATCGCCCTGACGTGGTAAAGAGATGAGCCCCGACTTTTCGCACCAGATGTGACATGGATAGAGTTCAAGGAGTGTTCATGAAGAAGTTTTACCCCGACGTAGCTCGAGAGGCGTTAGAGAGTCAGTTCGAGAGTCTGGAGCAGGAAAACCTCACTTTCGATAAGTATACTGTAGAAGCATAGAATCTCAAGCGCATCAGAGGAGCAGAATTTCTATGCGCCCAAAACAATCATGCGCTGCAGACTCAAAATAGAATGTTTGCATATCATTTAGAAGACATCAAGGATAAAAGGCGCATGAAGATTAGGTTTTATTTTATAGACAAATGAGCCAATAAAAGTTCGTTATTTTTTTAACATCAAAAGGAGAAAAAGGACTACATTGCAAAAAGAAACGAACTACATCTCAAACGAAGGAACATCGAAATACAAGCAAAAAAAAAACATTTGAGACAAGTAAAAGAAAATGTATTCATTTTCCTGAGAATGGTGACTATAAGGAAGTCGATGAAACCCCAGATTTAGAGAGAATGGTTACGCTGGGGTAGATACCACTCCCTCAACCACCGCACATATTGTCACGACCCAATCCTAAGATACTGGGTCCAGTCGGATCATGCCCAGCCTGCACCATTGTAAGACAGCAATACTAAGCTGTATCAATCAGTAGTACACTAGCACAACATTCTAAATTACGAAAATGAAACTTTATTTAAAATATTAAAATTGGAAACCAATGTCTAACTGAAACAATACACACAAGCAGAAGAGTGTTAAGTTTTTACAATTTGTTTTTATAACAACTTCTAAATAAAAGGAAACTAAACAACCAAGTGTAGCTAAAACTCCTGGGCTCCTTGATCCGGTTCAAATACCTCCTCGGAACCCAAGTCGGGCCCGTAATAAGAACTAAAGGTAAGTTTCTCGTCTTCGCAGACACCTAAAATATAGGTCTCCAGTCAGGAGGAGAGCAAGAACATATATCCATATCCAACATTCTAAATAATAATAAATGATACAAGGGCAGTTTAAAAGCATTATTATATTTTTTAAATAATAATAAAGAATCAGTAAGGTAGTAAAATCTCAATAGCTACAATGATACAATCTACAATGATTCAATAGTTATTTCAACGTATAGCAGATCTGTCATCGACTGGTAGATTCAATGTGTATACTAACATTTTGGCCAAATGCTAGTATACGATACGCCTCAACCCCCTGTGCAATAGGGGTTAGCTCAAGAGAGGCAATATTAGTAACATGGCTTTGATCACAGTTGCTATACTACTCCCCCAATCCCCGAGTCAATGAGTCCGTCAAGCAATCAATTTGGGGTCCGAGAGGGACCCCGTGAATCAGTGTCGATACAATATATACAGTCCTATTGATGCAGTATATTCAATTATTAATTAAAACACGAACATGAATAGTATGAAACTTGCCTCGGTATTTTCGGTGCTGTAGGTGACGACAGAGAAAAATCAGGCTAAGTCCCGGAACTGAATCCTACATTAGCTAAATATGACTTAGTTACCAATCTACGGTTGCTACAATTCTAATAACTTATTAATGGCATAATAATCGTCTCGACTCTAAATCATCGATAATTACAAATAAGAATTTTTAATTATAAAGTATTTTAAAGAACTCTAAATATATAAAAAATACGATTTTAGTGATAAAATAGTAAAACTTATTATTTCTTTAAGTGAGATTATCATTAATCTAATTAATAACAAATTTGTGACAATTTAGTAGATATTTTTGACTATGAAGATAATTTATGTAAAATATACTTTTAATACTTTTAGCATAATAAACGTAATTAGCTACTACTAAATAAAACGATCTTTTAAATAAATAATTATTTATTTAGTAACGTGAAAATTACTAGTTTAACTAAATAAATAAATAAATAGGTTTTTATTTTATGTGTAGAACTTATACAAATATTCCTTTTGGTAATGAAATCTATTTTGGTAATTAAATAACGTTTATCTACGTAAAACCATAACATATTTAATAAGTCCATAACAACGTGATTTTCTACGATAATCGTTTATTAAAATCGCTTAATTATCCATTATACGATAATCATTAAATCTAATAAATTACTAATTAATCTAACAATTAATACAATGGCATAATTATTACTAACAATAATCTACCGTTAAAAATTAATTAATTATTTAATCCTATTAACAATCATACCGTCAAAATAGGAAGCTAGCTATCCCGAAAAATACATTTGAAATTAAATTATATTTTATTTGCATAAACTAACCATAGTATTTTAATATATACTTTTAAATATAAAAATACCATTTTAGTAGTTATAATACTACGAGAATAATTTAGTTAGAAATACTTGATATTTTAGGAATATATTTAAGAGTAATAATTAAATAACGTCTTAAAACTTTATTTTAATAAGACGAAAGCTAACTAATTTTTTTTTAACGAGGTTATTACAAAAATATTTTGTATTAATAATTAATAAAAAAACATTTAATTACGTGAATAATTAAATGATTTATTAAGGAAATAAAACTAACATTTATTTACTAAAAAAATATTAACTGTACTAATGAATTTATCTATGTCTATAATTTATTAACGAAATAATCACAGTCTTTTGTTAATAAAATCTAATACTTATTCTGAATAATTATATACATAAACCGATGAATATAACGGCATCAATATTATTATTAGTACTAATAATATAACTATTATGCATCAAATGATTTAATTAATCTTATTAACAAACACAGACATAATTTAGGAAACTAACTATCCTGAAATTAACAGAGCTTCAATCTGTCAATTTTGGTCGGGCAGAAAGTTAGGTTTCACTACTGGAATTAGATACAGAAGTCCAAAAGGTCTACCGGAAGTCTGACAAAGGAGAACCGAAGGGTGGCTTCGGCCTCGGTATCGCACAAAGTGACGGATCTTGGCACACACGGTCGGCACGCGGACACGCAGGAAGAGGGCGAACGGCACGCAGGGGCGGCACGGCAGCGCTGGAGGGCACGGGCGGTGCCGGGGGACGCCACCCGGGGGCTGGCGGCACCGAGGGACGTCGCGCATGGGTGCTAGCGACAGGAGGACGCGCACGAGAGGCCATACGGCGATCAGACGGTCGAGCGATACGTCAGAAACACCCCAAAAGAGATGTTGAAATGTTTGGGGCGTCGCGGGGTGCGCCGGGGTACGATTGAATTTAGGAGAGGAGGAGTGTAAAGTTGTGGTGGAGTTTATGAAGGTAAAGAGGGGAGAGTCTCTGTGGAGTTTTTGAGAGTTTCTGAGTATTTTTGGGAGTTTGTACGAAGAAGAGAAGATGATAGATCTGGGAGTGCAGGGTTCGTGCGGGGTAGTCGGGTGATTGGGATAGTGGGTTAAACGGATAGGGGTTTAGTTAAATGGGTTTGGGTTAAAGGGTTTGGGTTAAAGGGTTTGGGTTGAAAGGTTCGGACAAGAACACCATCCAGTAATTAATATTAAAAAATTAAAATATAATTTTTGACTAATAAAATAATAATAATAATAATAATAATAATAATAAACTAAAAATGGAAATAAAAGCCAAATGAAGTTTTTTTTGCAAATCCTATTTTAATTAACCTATTTAGAATCAGGGTTTTACACATATGAAGGCTCCAACTGATTGAGGCCTCTACAGGAGCCGGGTGACTAGAGCGCCTGATGCTACTACCTTCCGGTGCCGGTTCCTTCTTAACAGCGACTTCAATTTTTGGAATTATAGCCTCCTTAATAGTCTTCATTTCCTCCTTGACAAAAGGAGATACCATTTCCTCTTTAACAACAACCTCAGCTTTCGGTATCACCATAGACACTGCAGAAAGACAAAAAGAAAAGCCCTGTTAGGTTATAAAAAAAAGTCAAAAGATATGCGCAGTTTTAGCATTGGCGCATACAAACAGTCGTGTATCAAAGCCTTCGCGCATCACTAGGACAAGAAGTCCATGTGCATTGACTAAGTTCCATCACAAAGCATCCTTAGGACCGAAGTCCATGCACGTTTGGTAGGAAAGCTTCGGCGCATCATCAGGACCAAAGTCCATGCGCGTCAGCCCAAAAAGGCCTAGACGCATCTTTAGGGTATGGCTCGTAAAGCCATACCCATGCGCTACAGTGAATGTGTTGGCACATGTTCCAAGATGGTTCCCCATCCATATGCCTAAAACCGTGCAACAAAGTGTTTGTGTGTTTTTGATAAACTTCCAAGCAGCAGACCACCCACCGAAAACTTTCGGACGCACGTCGGCGTGCGTCATGTCAACGACTTGGGATTCCTCAGCGTCGGCCTCAACATGCTTCTTGCCTTTGCCTCTACCTCGGCCAGCAACACCACGAGGAGTCTTGGAGGCCATCTCACAAAGCTAGGGTTTTTCAGAATATAAGAACTCTACGAAAGTAGAAAAAGAAGAAGAAGAGAGATAGAAGAAGTTTCTCTCTCCCATCCAGACGCCTATTTATAGGCTTAAGCCACGTGCGTCAACCGATAAAACATGATGTCAGCATCTTTTCGGATCTCGTGAAATTGACGGCTGTATATCTTCCAAAATATTATCATTAATCACTCGCAAAACGATGCGTTATCTTTTTTTCATTTAAATCAAGGAGAAAAGACGTCAGCGGGCCCATGCACAGAGCAATCATGCGCCCAGACAGGGCATGTACCCAATGCATCTACAGCCCATGCTTCTTGGTGCAAAGTATACCAAAACTTGGAAAATTTTGAAAAATTTCAAGGGGGTCTTGTAGAAGTATGGAATTTTAGGCGCATTGGAGGAGCAGAATTTCTATGCGCCCAAAACAATCATGCGCTGAAGACTCAAACATAATGTTTACATATCATTCAGAAGAGAGCAAGGATAAAAGGCGCATAAGGATTAGGTTTTTTTCATATGAAAATCTATTACATGGCTAACTCTTGTTACCATAAAAGTCTATTACAAAGATGCCTAGTCTAAATTCTACAACTAGGTGCATCATGACATCTTAGTTCAGACACATCACCCTCCCTTATCAGAGCGAATCACTTCCTCATCAACGTGCGAGTGCTTCGGCTAATGAATCCATTATTGAGCAGAACATGGGTTGGCAAGCAATCCAAACCCGATGGCTCTTCTAGCATAACAGAAGTTGGGGTACGGCGACCCCAACCTTTGGATGCAACATGCACCCAACGCCATCTCATAGAAGAATACTGCCGACAAGAGGCTCGAACATAAACTGTTGTGTCCATAGCTCTCCCGGCGCATCTCAGTCTTCTGAATGAGTTCGTAGTCAAAATCAAAGCTTCTTTGAAGGAGGAGATCTACAACCCACAGTGCAACATCTTGCCAAGGAGGAGGATAGGTCGAGTTCATTTCAATGAGAAGTCTGGATGAAATGAAATGAGCAAACTCTCTTCATAGACTGCTATTTATAGGCCAGGGCAAATCAAACCCATGCGCCAAGTGGTAACTTCTTTGAAGTCAGTACAAGAAACTTGTATTAATGATGATGAATCTGCCACCTCAAACTCAGCCAAGTCAAAAGTCATCAATTTGTGGCCTCGAAACACTCAAAATATGTTGACCAAAAGGGATGCGCCCAGAGACTGATGCGCTCTCCAGACAGATGCACCCCGCAGCAGATGTACCTTAAGGGGCATGTGCATCACATATGATGCGCCCACTAATGCTCATCACCCATCAAGCATTTAATGCTACGTGATAGAGTCAGTAGCACACGTCTCGAAGTTTGATCAACTGACAGCTTTTGTAGAAGACGAAAGAAACACAATCATCACTCTTTGTCAGTTACGGCTGTACTCTACCACGTGGCCGACTGATCACTCGTATGCGCCTCGAACAGCCATGCGCTCTACTTTTACATGCACCTCTACGACCATGAGCCCAGACTTGCTTTTGGCCCCTAAAAGTCAGATGACCAGTTTCCTTGTGGGCCAAATCCTAGGCGTATCCAAGCAAATCATCCTGCACAAAATCTAAGATCTTTGAGCAATAGACACGTACCATGTGTCATTGACTCAGTTCTGCCTAGAACGGGTGCCAACCACCCAGGATCTCAGCAACCACCAAATCTCAACAACTGCCACGTGTTAGCTCCTCCGAAGCCTAACAGTACAGTTCATACAGATTCAGTTCCTACTCCCCGACGCATCATCCATGCGCCCAACAAAGTCAGAAACATGGCGTCCCTACGTGCGAAGCCTCTATGCACGTATCGCATATGTGTGCATAAGCAGATAGTTCTTCTGCCAATAAATAGAAGAATCATTCATTCATTCAACCTCTTTAGTTGTTCAACTTTTGCAACCACTTCAGCATCCGGAGCACTTGCAAAAGTTTTAATTCTATTCAAGTCACTGCCCGTTCCAGAGCAACTCAGACCTTCAGAAAGCTCGAGATCGTCGTCATATCGTCAATGGAGTAAAGAAGGACTCCATCGAGATTCTATATTGTACTTTGTTCTGTTTGTGATTAAATATAAAGTCTATCCAATACTTTTTAATGGCAAATGTATA